>JASJFT010000015.1:261370-372715 GCA_030770425.1 Darksidea phi | reverse complement strand
AAATAAAATAATAATTAAAATAATATTAAAATAAATAAAATAAAAAAAAAAAAAAAAAATAATAAAAAAAAAAAAAAAAAAAATAAAAAAAAAAAAAAAAATAATAAAAAAAAAAAAAAAAAATAAAAAAAATTTTTTTTTTTTTTTTTTTTTTTTTTTTTTTTAAAAAATTTTTTTTTTTTTTTTTTTTTTTTTTTTTTTTTTTTTTTTTTTTCACGTAAACGGCCTTCGTCCTTCACTAGTATCTGATTTTCGTGAAGCTCAAGGTGATATGAGCCGTTTGCGCCCGAACAGTTGCGGTATGAGTCTCAATCTTCGTCCAGCCGTCAATCTCTGAATTTTTCTCACCGATAGATACAACATTTTCAATTGAGTACGTAAGCTCAAACGGGATGATTACGGTAGCAGAGAGGGCATGGCCTAATAAATTTTCGCCAAACACCGTCATTGACTCGTTCGGCTCCGCAAATCCAGAAATGGTGACGCCTTCCCCGACGCGCACGCGTAGACCAAGGAACGTCTTTATGATCAAGGGTCCATCTCGGATTGCTGCAGATTGAATATATGGAAAAGTAACTGAGGAGGTTGGTTTTAGAAAGAACTGAACGTGTACGTCTCTGGAGTAGATGGGGAAGTTCGGGAATTTGTGGTACGGGAGTTGGAAGGTGACTTAGCTGATAGCAAAAGAGACGACAATTTATCCCCCACCGCTGCGTTGTGGTTGGATGGCGGCATCTCCTCGTCCAGGGCAAACCCCCTTGCTACTTGGATAACTTACTGGGGGGATGCATGTAGGGATACACTCTTAGTTAGGTCCTTCAGCGCCATGACGGCATCGATAATACTTTTATTAGCATTCTTCGCTACTAATCGCTTGCGCTCAATATCGAGTTCGATCATGATGCTGGTTCGTATAGACTCCCCAAGCTCGCAATTGAGCATCTCCGCAAAAGCTTTTAAGATGAATTCTTTGTCATCCGCGGATATTTTATCGGAGCGTATGCGAATAATATAGTACGCCAGGAAGACGTTGCAAAGAACTAAACAAAGAAATTCAATGTCTTCATTCTCAACACCTTGCTGTTCAGCAGAAGGAAAGTCTGCGACAACTGGATTGAGTACTTCCTCACGCCAGTCCCGTTGGCCATCATATGAAGCCTTAACGTGCTCCATCCTGCGTTTCAGCAGGCGCCAGATTGATCCGCCTAATTCATCGGCGGTAGCTTCGTCTTGACTGATACCAACGCGGCCGACAGTGCGCTGCACTGCAAAGACGAGCCTGCGGAAGTTGAGTCCCGGGTCCGCCATCAGTGAGTTTCGTGAATACACTTTACAGGTCTTCTAAGCTGACTTGCTAGAGTAATCCATTTCTGTGAGGGTTGTTTTACAAAACTGTCTTTGTCTCGCTCTTATACGTCCGAGACACATTGGCGTCGTGCATATACAATGCGCGAAGCAGGGTCGAGACAGCATCGTTCATTGTCTCGAAATCCCCCTTCGATCCAAAATATTCAAGGCGCATATACGGACTTAAACAGAAAAGCCGTGTGAAACAATATCGTAATGCGAAGTATAAGCGGGTATTAGTTACCAATGACTAACGTAATAGTTTGTATTAGCTACAAAATACCGTTAATCACCATTTTCAATCTTTTACTCAAACCAAGTTCTCTCAATACGGTCAAGGAGCTCTTTCAGTCCTGAGCGATTGCTTCCAGATTGATCTCCTTAGACACACAAAGCTATCAACAATGGGAGAGGCGGCCCAGAGGTCCGCATCGTCACAGAAAACCGTAATTATCCTCGCTGTTATTGTGTCGAAGTACGCACAGAATACCGGCAACGACACTATCCCGGGTCTGTTCGTTTCTGCGCTGCCTATCGCTCGCTTCCCAGAAGTTGCGTACGAATTTGAAAATTGAAACTTCCTGCGTGTGCGCAAACCCTGCGGCGCTGCATCTTCCTTATATCATACTGTTTGTGTGGCTTCGTCTAGTCGGAGTCAAAGCCTTGATCCTCAACAACTTCTTCATTATCATCGACGGGTGGCGGTTCAGTAAAGAAGTCCTTATGGCACAGAGGGCGCGAGGTTCGCTTGCCTCGGCGGCTCATAATCTAGATCGTAAGGTAGCCGCTATGGAAGTGCTGGTTGTAGGAGATCGGGACGACTTCGGTGGGATCTTCAGCCCAGGGGCGAGATAGTCTTGTGCAGCGTGGAAGTAGTTGTTCGTGGTGGCTGATATATTGTAGTAGTGGTGCTCCATGAGACTTTATGTAGGCGAAATGTTAGTGGGTGGTTGATGAGATCGTGTTTTGGACTTGGTGGAAAGGTATATAAAGCAGTTGGTTAGCCGACACCTACTGGCACAAGCCTATTGCTCATTCGCCGCCTGTCTAAGCGCTCGCCAATATAATCACAACTCTTCAAAAACAGAATCTCACAATACACCACTGTCTCCCGAGACCAACTAGTAACACAAACCGACTTAACACGCCACACGCGCTAGATGTACAAGGCTCTTGCAATTAGGAGCTTGCTGAATGCTTCTTAGGTTTCGAATAAATGGAAGTGCGACTGCTCAGAAGTAGCATTCGAGCACATTATAGAAGGCGGTGCATCCACCTTTGGGAGACGCTAAGGTTGACGACCAAGGGTCCATTTTCCAAAGTTCCGGAGCTATTACAGTACTGCCCACAGGTTTCAAGTCTGTTTTCACGAGTAGACTGGTACCTTTTGACCTTTCTGTGGTACTGGAGGCCTCCTTTCACCGGTGGGGGAGATTCATGATTTTGACCAATGGAGTGAATGACTAGAGCGAGAACGGCAAGCGCAGCTTGGCGCGTTGGCCGACGGCGGCAGGCAGCTGCGCTGTGTAACCTGGGGAAACGTCCAACGCACGCAAGAGCCTCGCACTTGTTTTCTCTCCCTCTCAACGCGATCCGTCACCACATCCTCCTCGCTGCACTCCGGCAGCGTTACCGTCATTCCCGATCCTGTCGTCGCTGAGGGGGTAGTGCACCCCTCAGCTTTTCGTGGCGCTCTCCAAATTTGGCCGTTGAGACGTCGGGCCCCAGATTTTGCTAATGTCTGAATCATCGCAGTTGTCGCCGACGCCGTCACCGCCGCCGACGATGCCTCCCAAGCCGGGACCTAAGAGGTATAGGCCTCCGCAGCCGGATAGTAACACCTTCGACACACAGGCAGCATTCCTCGATAGCCTACAAACTGTTGCGATTGAGACGGTTGATGAAGAGCATCGCAAGTGCGCTCACTGCTGGAAGTATTACGGGGAATCGGATCCGGGGTTTGACAACGCCGAAGCGCCCGTAAGGCTCCGTTGCAATCACGTGTTCGGTGAAAAATGCTTGAAAGACTTGTTCGGCCTCCCGGAGCCTGTTAAGGTCAATTTGGTTCAGCTTACTTATCAACCTGGATCAAAAGGCGCAGACCTTGGGCGCCGACTAAGTGCGTGGGTGGATCATTGCGGCGTCGAAAAGGGTGCCCTTATGCTTGGCGGCAACCGCGAGAAAGTCTTCACCAAGCTACTCAGCGAATTTCAGAGTCAGCCCGTTGCGGAAAAGGCACTGGGGCCCGAATGGTGTTCCGTACTTGTGCAAGCGTTAATGCCCCGGCCCAGCGTCGAAAAAGTCCACATCTTGGAGAATGCCATCATCTACGACATCGCTCCGGCGCCTAGTCGCGTGGCGAAGAAAGCTGCAGGTCATGACATACAATGGACAACAATCCCGGCGCAATCCCAAACGTTTCTCAGCGGCACATCCATCTCCATCAACTTACCGAGCTTTTCCTCGCAATTTGGCCCCGGCTCCTCTCTGGGACCGGGTTGGGCTCCATACGAAGTTGCCGCGATGACAACATCTGAGACTAGTAGCAATGCATCTTCGGAGTCAGAAGTCGCAAATAGCAGCCTGCAAGGCCAAGCTTCGGTTTCGGAAGAGTCAGTTGTTCACAAATCTGCGGCTGATTCCAAACCCGGCGGGTATTACGCCAATCCCTCCCAGGTCAACAACCCATACGCCGCTTCCGATACGATGATGTTCAGTATATCTCTGGGTGCTGTTGAAAAATCTCCTTCCTTGGATGCACCGAAAAAGAAAGCAAAGCAGCAGTTCAAAAAGATAACATCAAAATCCCAAGCGTCAGAGCCAGCTGTAGCACCAACACCCCACCCATCAGAAGAAGAGCTTGCACCAAAGCTGCAGGCAGAGGAATTGAAACTGAAGGATACCATCGAACAGCTTGATGACCCGACACTGTTTCCATTTCTGCCTCATACCATACACAGCGCCATAGCTGCACATTCAACGTCCTCGACCCCGGAAACACTCGCGCCATCCGTATCGTACTCTCTTCCCGGGTCTCAACCGGCGACTACAATCATTCATGGATTCACCGTAGAAGAAAGCTCTCCCCCGAAAGCCAGCGAAGCCTTCCTGTCAATGTTATCCTCAGAGGCGAAAGAAGCGGCGAAGAAGACGGAACAAAAAGAGATCGTGCCCGGAACGTGGAAGGACAATATCCCAGAAACATCGAATCTCGACAAGCTTGTGGCTTTGCAGAAGAAGCAGAAGAAGGCTGAAAAAGCGGTCAAGGCTGCGAAAAAGGCTAAAGAAGCGCAGAAGGTTCATCAGGAGGCGGCAGAGAAACGCGCTGCCAAAATGAAAGGTATTTCCCGACACTTTGACATGTTCAGGGCGTCGAAAGCTCCCTGCATGAGTTGTAGCAGGCCTGCTAATCAAATTAATAGAGGAACGCGAGGCCCTGCGAAAGGAGATGGTCGCCAATTTTGTTGTCGCTTTCCGGGGAATATACGAAAACTACGAACGATTTAGGTACGACGAGGCACTTAGTTCGGGGCAACCTCCGCCCATTAAAAAGCTGAGGTTGGCTTCCAACAGTGCCAACCCTATCGCCTCACCCAAGCCACCGCATGTCGAGGTTGAGGTGACAAATCCCCGGCTAGCGACCATCGTCCACGTAGCGGCCACTATTCACAAGGAGGATCTCGATGCAAAAGGGTACGTGGTACCACAGCCGCACATTTACGCTGCTGGAATTCCGGGCGACTCGGATGACGATGACGACGATGCTAGTGATGGATCAAGGTCAAGCTTCGAGGGCAAGACGTTCTTCCTCACACGTAATAGATGCGCCGGATGCGTCGAGCCTGACGGACCATCAGGCTTCCATGGGCTCCCGGAGTACATCACATGGACGGATTCTAAGAACGTGCCTGACGGCTGCCCTATCTGCCAGAAGGTTCTCTTTAAAAAAGGATCGCAGGGGTCACGCTCATTTGATGATGACTTGTAGTCTTTTGTTTACAGAGAATTCAGGCGGAAAGCAATGGCATAGCGAGGCGTTCGTCTATTATTGAGTTGCGGTCACCGCAGGTGCGGAGCTGACACGTAGTCCATCACTACGTTGTTCCCAGGGCTAGGTATCACGGCGCCAAAATTGGTATTGGGCCATTGAGCATAACGGGCCTTCTTTTCCCTGCTCTTCATAGCGTGGGTTGTCAAGGTTTTCGGCTCTGTCCATCCATTGTTTACAGGCGTGAAGGCGTTTTAGACGAGTGATGAACTGATTAGGTATTCACGGACCGGAGCATCGTTTCAGATGAGTTTACGGGTTTCTAACAAATGTACTCCTCTCTCCTCGCCAGCGTCTTCACCCCAGTCTTGCTGCGGGTTCCCTTCACCCAAACCCTGATTTCTGTCTTTCACCGTCTGTCTTTCACCGCACTGCGTTGCTTACTTCTTTTGACTCTTCGCGCCTTCCCTTCCAGCACCCAAAGGCTGAAAATTTCCCCGCAATCGCAATCGCAACCGCAACCGCAACCGTAACCGCAACCGCAACCGCATCCGCCCGCGACGACGATGCAGCAACACCAGCACCGCCATGCTATGAACCCGTCGGGCAAGCCTGTGGCGGACTTGGCACCCTCCCCCCGGTCAACTGCAGGCACTGTTCTTTCTTATCTCAACGACATGCCAAGCTCGCCAACACCGCTACCGCTGCCGACAACTGCCTATGGTGAGGACATCGGTGACGCAGATGGTGGAGGATGGACGACAGCTCAGACTCTGGTCGACACGCCGCCCGCTACGTCGTCAGTCGATGCTCGCAGCGCAATCAACATCCAGTCCTGTCCGATCAGCGTCGACGACATTGACCCGAGCCTCACGTGGCATGCACCGCTGGCCGTGCCTGGTCCCCTACCTTCCCTACTCCGCTACGTCGACAACGACCTTCTCCGCGACAAAGAGCTGCATGACAAGCCACCGGATCGGCACGCGAGGTGCGCCATCTGTGGCTACCTGTACAACAACGCTCCTGTGCCGAGCACATTCCTCCCTCTCTCGCCATGCGGCTGCTGGATTCACTATCGCTGCTTTATCTGGCACGCAATCCGCGACGAACCCAACCACGACCGCTGTCCCCTCTGCAACATCACGCTATTCGAATGGGAAGGCATCGCAGCAATCACAGTGGCAACACGCACGGGCTTCGGGATGCAGGACAAGCAGTACCCCGAGTCGCACCGGTACACGGACGGAGACACAGGTCAGCTCATCCACTCGGACCTCTCCGAGTACTTTTCCGAATGCACACACATTGAAACCGTTATCCACCGCCATTTCTTCCAGGCGCTGTCTCGCGACTCCACTCTTGCAGATAAGAGTCCGGACCTGACCAAGTGCTACTACGAGGTGCTGAAGGATCTGGATGATTATCGCAAAGTCAAGAGTAAGTGGTTAAGTTGGAGTACGCCGCTGGGCTATCTCCTGTACGGGATGTTGATTGCGGAAAAGATGAGGAGGTATCTGGTGGAGAAGCAGACGTATATCCTGAGGACGGAAGCATGGAAGCAGTTTGAGCGTGGGAGACAGGTTCTGCAGGGCAAGATCTTGGAGCAAGTCGGGGATACGGTTGCCGATGTGTCAAGTGAGGAGGCGAACTCAACAAATTTGGGCAGTCAGACGATGAAGAACCGTGTCTAGCGCCCAGTGCATTTGAGGATTGGAGGGTGCTTGGGTTGGAGATAGAGTCGAGTCAGATGGAAGCGCCTTATTTGCCAAGATTGGGGGCACAGATTTGGACTAGAGTACGAAGAATTGATTCATGTGGAGCGTTAACGCGATAATACTTTAGGTAATAGACGTAGTATAATTCGGCGCTCATTCCAAAACCTCGGTGCATGCGTACAGCATAGCCATCACTAAGCCACTTCATTAAAGTCTTACAACCCAGTTTTCATTGACACCTCTAGCTTATGTCTTGCCCTCCCAAAACCTCAATGACCGCCAAAAGCCCGCAGCCGCAAACACCCAGAAGCGATGAAATTGCAGCAGTTCTTATTCTTAAAACCCCCCGACATAAACATCTACTCCCATTACAAGAGAGGGGCGGAAAACACATGACGTAGCAAGGCAACGAGCAATGTCACGCCAGAAAAATCGCGTCCGGCGTATCCGACCCCGCCTGTTGTTGTACCACACCCACAAGTTAGACTGAATTCGAGAGTGGAGGACCAATTCTCCCTTACCAGCGCCCGACTGCATAAGGGAAATAATCGACTCGATAGTCTGCTTGGCTCCAAACTTCCGCCGCCTTTTGCACGCCTCATGCGCGCCACCGGTGCTGAGAACACATCTTTCGGCACCTCCAAGGTCCTCTCGAAGGCTACGGAGATATTCAGAAGATCAACACATCTTGAAGGCTTTCAACCGCCAAAGAATTTTTTTGAACAAGACATTTAATTACTTCACAGTCATACTGCACTTCCTCAAGCGATCCTATACAAAATATCTACTCTAGCAGTACGCCTAAGCCCTACGTCGTTGCGACCTAGGTGGTCCATCCGCGCTCCCGTTGCTCCCCGAATCTCTTGCGCGCACTTTACTCCCCATTGATCCACCACTAGCCAAACCCTCGCTTGCCTCAGCATACCTCCCTTAGCCTGCGACTCATTGTTCCTACTATCGCTAAACCCTAGCTCATAACTACCTTGGCTGTGGGAACGACTACTCTCGTCTCCGTCATATCCATGATTTGCATCGCTCTCCTCACTCCTTGCATATACCCTACGTCGTTGCCTTAGTACATCGCTATTACTCGATAACTCAGATTCATGCTCAGTAGCATTGTCACTTCCCCACTTACTACTATCGTCTGTCTCTCCAAGCACCCTTCCGCCATCACCGCCAAAAATTCCCCTCAAAAGACCCCTGCGTAGCCTCATTACCAATGATGGTAATAAAGATCTGCCCACCTTCTGGCTCCACTCGTTCTTCGAGCCACATTGTGCGACAGAGCGGACACATATTTGAATGCTGGGTATGTATTTCGAAACATGTGATGCCGAAGAAGTGACGGCATGTAGGCAGGTTCACACAGATGATGCGTTCGCGGGATTCGGAGGCGTTGGACAAGCAGATGGCACAGTACCTGTTAGTAAAGGGCACACCGGTAGGAAGGTAGTGCGTGTGCTCTTTACAAGAGAACAATGGGCGTTTGTGAACTGGATTTCCGGAGACAAATAGATATCTTGGTGAAGCAATTCTTTGAATTCGTCTAGGCGATGTGCTCGCGTAAGTCGCCTTGGTGAAGCAAATTGACGCGACTAGTCATGCATTGACATAGGAAAGTTACAGCTATACACGAAATCTGCAACCTCGCTTCGGACTACATTCGAGAGCGCCCTATTCCCCTAGCATTGCCCCTTATTGATTCTCCGTCACTGCTACTACTACTACTACTACTACTATAATCCTCGTCACTGTCGCTCCAATCAAGTGCCCTGCCCACCTCCCTCCCCGTAGTCTGCTGCCTCCTCCACTCCGCCAACGTCTCGACCGAGATCAATCTCCTAGTGAGGCCCCCCATCTCACCCCTCTCGTCCACCAACTGGGTCGACGATCTACCACTCGAGCTCGACACCGCTGTTAATGCTGAATTAGGCTGCGATCCGAACTCCCCACTCTCCGCTGTCGAAGGTAAGCTAAGCTGTAACCTACTGTCTTCACTCTCCGCAACGGCCCTCCTCATCTCCGTCACCTCAGCATCAAGCATCGGAATCCCAACCATATCTTCAAGCGCCATAATCCTATCCTCCGCTTCCCTCATCGCAGTAACCGCAGTAGTTGCTCCAGGTGGCACATCAAACCATTGCGCACGGCAGAGAGGACAAGTGCTGTAGCCGGCGAGGACATGGCGCGAGACACAGTCTGCGCAGAAGATGTGCGTGCATTCAGGGAGGTTTACCTGGAGGGGGTACTCGGTGGAGGAGAGAGAGAGAAAGCATATTGGGCAGTTGAGTGGTTGAGAGCTTTGCTGCTGAGAGGGAGTGTTAAGACCGAGGAGGGCGGTGTCGGAGAGGTATGTGCAGTGCGATCTTAGAAAGATCGCTAAGGGTCGCGGTAAGTTGTACATGGTTGATGGCTTTCATTTGAGTGTAAAAGGCTGCGGACTGCTAATATTATAATGTTAAACCAGTCTGGCGTTTGCTAGACTTGATGTTCTTTGACATTCCCGTCAAAGGCTGGCGCTTGCAGTGAGTTGGCTAGTATTGAAATGCTTGTACACAAATAGACAGCCTGGATTGCTTGAATCGCGACAGCGCATAACGCAGCTAAGTTCACACTTCGATCAATGGGAGTAGTTTTCCTTGTTAAGTATTTCCATTAACATGGTCACTACATTAACACCATACACTTCTAGATGAAGCACTACCGACTTGCTTTTCTGTCATAGTCAGAAGCTCTGATGGCGTTTCTAAGTGCGTAAATGGGGGTGAAGGAGGAGGGGGGAACTAGACATTCGAGATCAGTTGGTGACCTAAATGCATCATATTATATGTTTATCAACGCACTCAAGCCGCAAGGAAAATTTCTTAGCGGTTCGAAACTTCCTGCAATAATCCTCGGTAATAAACGGAAGTTACAGTATGTACATTTTGGTGAAGTACAGTATTAATAGACAATCTACGCAACCCGTGTAGCACGTAATTTGGGGATATGAACTGCGTCGTAATCGAAAGGCACTGGCGCTTCTAGTATAGATATTGGCATTGTATACCAAAGGTGTCAACGCTCAACATAAGA
Source organism: Darksidea phi (assembly GCA_030770425.1). Classification (NCBI taxonomy): domain Eukaryota; kingdom Fungi; phylum Ascomycota; class Dothideomycetes; order Pleosporales; family Lentitheciaceae; genus Darksidea; species Darksidea phi. The sequence goes on along the minus strand of JASJFT010000015.1, from coordinate 362,587 downwards.
GGCAGCATGGAAGGCGCGATGCATACTGGAAGAGTCCGACTACGGTCTCGAGCTCCATAGAAGGAGCGATCTGGACGACATCAAGTATCTTAGAACCCCTCGCTGGAGATTTCCCCATGGTTCCAGATCCCGGGTTCGTCAGCACTGACCCCTCAAGTACAGCTTGAAATAATAGCTGTTTTGCGGTGGTGGAGGCGATTCTCTCTCTGAGCACGTGTAGTGCTTCTGGTCTTAGCTTTCGATGACGTATAGGGCTGTGCGAGTAAAGACAAAGATAGTGGATCGAGAAGATGGTGAGCAAGACTTACTAATACGCAGAAGAACTACCACAGTCAGAGTTAGGCAATGAGAAATACTGTAGCACCGCATCGACTACCGGATCCGAGGACTAATGTGGCGCTAGAACAAGCGTGCTGGGGCTAGAAACTGACTGTAAATCAACACACATGAATGCGATGCCTAGCTGTTGCTCGGATTTGTCTCGCCTTCACTAGCCCGCCTATCACCACATGAACGAGGATTTCGCGTAAAGCTCGAACCTGTCTACGAAGCAACTTTCGGGTGCGCCACTGCAAATCTGTAGACTCCGCGTATTTCATATCCAAATCACAAGTGTAAGTCCTTAACTCCATCTCTACACACAAACATCAACATCACAGGCAACATGGTTGCTTTCAACCAACACATTGTCCTCCCACCCGACACTCAAGCCCGTGTGGACATCTTCCTCCATCAAATCGACGCCTTCATCACCTTCCTCAATGCCTCCTCCACCTCACTCAACGAAGCGATCTCTGCCGAAACGGTCAAGAGCTTCCAAAGTGCGCTAAAGAGCATCGCCACTACAGCCGATAGAGCCGTCACCCCCGAAACCCTGTCCACCGTCCTGACCATTCTCCGAAACCTCGCCAACACATTCGACAATGTTATCACGACCTCCGACACCGAGAGCTTTGGCAATGCGCTCAAGAAAATTGAGAGTACCTTCGCGAACATCGATGCCATTACTGGACACATTCGGAACTTCACCAACATCGTCGCCATTCTGTTTGTTGGACTCTGTGTTTCGGCGATGGGGAACGTTATGCTAGTCTTCTATGTTCGCAAGAAGAACCGCACTATTGCTACACTGAAGGACAGCCGCAAGAAGGCACAATAAGGGGAAGTTGAATGGGTGGCGAGAGGAGAAATTCAGGATGATCCACACATAATCTGAAGCAGCGAGTTGCATTTTCTGTAGCATAGCGGGGACGAACATATTCTATAGGGCTGCTCGTTAAGTTTGGAGAGTTACGGAAGCCAAACGTAATCAAAGCTGGATCATTTCGTCACGTCACTACTTAAGCCCGGGACCAAGCGTTCTTGGAAATATCAATTTCACCCACTACTCAACTGACACCTTCATTGTTATCTTTGCTACCGATCCCTCTAACCTTCCATGGCCCTGTTTTAGTCTCTTACCTCGTTTGCGCGTTTGGCATGGTTGATCTCGGAACTGAAAGCTCACCTGGACTGCCATGAGAGTAAACCTAATGTTACCACAGCCAACTTGCTTGCAACAAACGCTCAACGCATTGGCAATTGAGCTTAGCGTTATTTAGCGTCGTTTAGAGCACCTCTCTCTTCAATATTGGAATGTTCACTGCTGCCTCTACATCTTAACAACAAGCATATTAAGGTGTAGCTACATTCTTAGCTCATCTATGCAAAGTTTGAAAATGCGTCCATTAAGAGTGGCGCTTCACGCATTCACAATATGAAGCGGACACTGACTACCGTCAGCCGGTCTTTTCTATTTCAGCCTTGCCTCGGATGCCCCGTTGCCTTGCCTTCCTTGCCTTCACGTCTTCATGACAGTCCGCCCTATGCCTTCGCCGAGGGCGGAACCTCTCCAAGGCTTCCTCTAGAGGATTTCAAATGTCATAACATCCATAGGCCTTCCTAGCGGCTTTGGCAGACCAACGTACGCGTCGTCGTGCTTGAGGAAAGATGGCTGAAGTTCTAGGACTTTTTGCTAGCGTTTTTACTATATCAGTTGCCCTGGACGCAACTGTGAAGCAAGCTAGAACATTCTACAAGGCTGAAAAGGAATTGAAGCAAATACAGGCGAGTGCTACACATGAACTGGAAGCATGTACTACCGAGGATGCTAGAATACCCTCGAAAAGTTTACTGGGCTGTTAGCTGAGATCAACAAGCAAAACCCAGTCTACAGCGCATGTGTTACGACTCTCTTGCTCAGCTTGACTATTTAAGGGAAACTTTTCAGGCATAAGGATGGATCCAGCCGAGCGTCGACCATGGTTTAGACACAAGCTAAGGTTGTGAGACTGCAGTCGGCACTGCAAGTCTTGCAAGATGTACTTAATGTGAGCAATTTGTGAGCATACAGGAGAGGGTCCTCCATTGAACATGCGCTGACAACTTGATATTGCTTCGACCATTCGCACTTTTTAGTTGAAGTTGCTGAGGGGGGAGGTTTCTTTGTACCGAAACGATATCATTCAAGTATGTACAGGTCGGGGGTGGACCGTTATTGATGGGGAGTAATGTCCAATACAGCCAATTAAAGGCCGAAGTTTCCTTAGTCATCTGCTAACACGCTAGTTAGCCAGCCGTTTCGCGACTTCGTCCTCGCGTCGTGGAGAGCCCCGCAACAATTTCTCGAATTCTACCCCTCAGAAGCTACCGGTCGCTTTCACATGCTTTGGAAAGAAGCCATCGTCGGAAAACTTGCGGGTGGCAAATCTCCCGCGTCGACCGCTTCCCCTGACCGACTTTTTATTGGAAGACGCTCATGCCTCTTCCCCTGTCCTCCCGGAACCCTAGCTAGCGCTACTCAAGATTGAGAGTCACAGCCCATCCCTCTGTACCTATACTCTGGCCAGTCACTCCTTCACTTCCCAGGGAACAACATGGTGAATTTATACTTTCAGCCCGATGCGCAGCTCACAACGCAGGACCGCATGGTCCTAGATATCCTACAAAAGGACTATGAGCGACACCAGAGTAAGGACAGCAAGCCGCCACGGGAAACTCCTTCAGACTCGGATGATTCGGACGCAAAGCACACGCGATTCGATTCGTCATCACCAGAAGGTATGTCTCCTGTTTCTCAATTGCATAACCAAGAGCTCACATATGCAGATACCCAGGATACTGAAGAACAAGCCCTCGCGCATATGAAAGACCTCAACAACCCTACCGCCTCCGCCTTCGAGCCTACCGTCTTCGTAACCTACGATTACCCTGATATCAAGAACCCGCTTCTCCGCAAATACATAATCGATCCCTACGTTCGGTGGGGCCGCACAGTCGTCCGCGTAGACACCGATGTGGTTATGCTCACACACCTGCTGCTCTATCTCTTTACGAGCATACCCTCCGCCATATACATGTTCTACAGCTTCCACTGGTGGCATGGACCGCTGCATTCCGCTATGCAGGTATATTACATGGGGTCGTATACGTTGATGATGCATCAGCATATCCATATGCGAGGGATTTTGAACAAGGCATATTCGCTGGTTGATTCGGCATTCCCCTACATCACGGATCCGTTGATGGGGCATACGTGGAACTCATACTACTTCCACCATGTCAAGCATCACCATGTGGAGGGCAACGGACCTAATGACCTCAGCTCTACGGTCCGATACCAGAGAGATAATGTGTGGCATTTCCTGCGTTACGTTGGAAGGTTCTATTTTTTCTGCTGGTTCGACCTGCCGCGATACTTCCTCAGCACAAGGAAACCGGATCTCGCGCTAAAGGCGGGCGGGTTCGAGATTGCGAATTATATTTTTCTTTATGTCATGTTCACGTTTGTGAACGCGCGGGCGACATGCTTTGTTTTCTTGGTACCGCTCGCGATCATGCGGTTAGGCCTCATGATCGGAAACTGGGCCCAGCATGCGTTTGTGGACGAGGACGAGCCAGACTCCGATTTCCGCTCCAGCATCACCGTCATCGATGTCGCCGTAAGTCAGCAAGGTCCATACGATCCTTTATTGTGCTAACCTAATAACAGAGCAACCGCTACTGCTTCAACGATGGCTACCACACCTCGCACCACCTCAACCCCCGCCGCCACTGGCGCGACCACCCCATCGCCTTCCTCGCCCAAAAACAACAATACTCCGATCAGCACGCCCTCGTCTTCTACAATATCGACTACCTGATGATTACCTTCACTCTGCTTGCTAAAAACTACATGCATCTGGCGAGATGTCTGGTACCGATGGGTGAGCAGATGCAGCTGACAGTCGAGGAGCGGGCGGAGATGTTGAGACGTAAGACGAGGAAGTTTAGCGAAGAGGATATCGCGGAGAAATGGGGGAAGCAGTATGCTAGGTTGAAATGAGGGGACATACTTGATTCTTTCTATCCCTAGCTCTTTCTTTTTGCACGCAATGACATCTCGCGCCTGCCCCATTCTCGCCGACTCCACATCTCCTCACTTACGTTGTGTTTTCAGCATTGAGACACTCCATGTCGCTATCCCTACAAACAGCATCGCTAATTCGCAGCATCCATCATGACGAGCACGTCTGGGCTCCCCACCAACTTCAGATTATTCATTGCGACACCGAGCGCCATTCACACGTACGACCAGTCAAGCCGGAAGCCTTTGTTCGAGTGTGCAACGGATGGCATCCTCAACGCACGAGTGGCCAATGACAACAGCAGTCTGCTGGCGGTAGCGGACAGTCATCTAGTCATTTTGCATGACCCCGCACGCGGCGACGACAGGAAGTATCGGCTGAAGAGTCGTGAGGTGAGTAGCGACACGTCGCCTACTAGCCACCGAGGCATGGGATAACATCACGTAGGGCGAGCCGCGACTGCTACTCTTCTCGCCCGACTCGCGCACGCTGTACTTCTCCACTACGCTGAGCACTGCCATCCAAGCGTACTACATTCCCACCGGCGAGCTTCTCCCACCGCCGAAAATCCACCCTTCACCGCCCAACGTACTCACTATTTCGACCGACGGAAATATACTGCTCTCGGCTTCGCCATCTCCACCCACGATCTGCCTACAAGACTTGAGGCTTGGGAGCAACGCATTAGTCAACCTCCAACCTATGAATGCGGGGTCCCCGGCTGTCTACGCAACGTTCCAGGCTAACGCAACTTCGTCGTACGCCTCCTTCCTAGTGGGCTTCCAAGATGGAACGCTGTCTCTGTTCAAAATAGCCAAACCCCCCCGGCGACCGTCATACTGGGACGCGTCTTTTGAGCCTATACAAGGCATCTCGCTCCAGCCCATGAGAGTCGGGACGATCACAAAACTACACAAGGCGGTTATGGGGGGCATAACTTCCGCTGAGTTTCTTCCAGGATACAAAGCGCGAGTAGTCAGCATTGGGAATGACGGCCGATGTCGGCTGGTTGACTTCGAGGACGGTGGACGAGTGCTCAGGACGTAGCACGTGTCTGGGCCTGCGACTTGCCTAGCTATCACATCGGGTAAGCCGCTCGTTTCAAGAGGGAGGAGTTATAGAGATGTGCTTCTTGGTGGCGATCCATCAACGGATGATGATCGGGCATATGAAGGAATGGAAATCTTCATCGCTGTTGGGACACAAGCGGGCAAGGTTATGGTCTTTAATGTTCTAGGACTGTTAGTCCATGAAGTGGCAATGTACGCACCGATTGTCACTCTCGGATGGATTGGGGACATGTCTGCGCCTTCGGTGCTACCGAGCAGACGCGGGTTATCGCCTTGCTCAGCATACGAGGAACAGCATGAACCCGTTCTAGATACGTTACTAGAAGCGTATGAGGAGTCATCTGACGAAGGATCCGGAACGGTCAGAAAAATCACAGCACCCGCTCAGCGAGCCGGCGACATGAGTCCCATCCGCTTCGACGGCGGCAGAGATCTCTTCTGCCCTGAGCCTCGTATGAGATCGGTTCTTCGTAGGTCATCTGACATTTCCCACGGCCCGCCCTTGCACGTCGAGCGAACACAACATCATGCACGACGTCAATCGTTCATCCGTCCTAGGATTGTAACCGAGACGTTCAAAACGCCAGACAAAGCATCTTCTCCGCATAGGTCTCTGCCTTCGAGCCCTGCCTCTCGGATTTCGTCGCCAATGCAAGAGGCGCAACTCCGTCGCAAATCGAGGGAAGTTTTCGATGTCTTCTTCTCAGATGCTTTGAGAGCGCCAAGATCGCCATCTTCGGCTTCTTCATCTATGTACTCGCAGTCTTCAGAGGACGAGGTCTTCACCACGCCACCAACTTCACAGAAACCGATCACGCAAAGCCGCACCACTAGCCCTCGTCCAACACTATTCGATACTCTAGGCCCACCAGGACGCATCGTGCCTAGATCAAGCAGAAAGCTCTCATCGCCGGTCGCTATACAAGACTACTGCAGTCTACCACCCCGAAAAGTCTCGTTCGCGACGCGCAGCTCCCCTAAGGCTATAGATAGCGAAGCCGGAATTGACAGCAGAAAGGCCAGCTGGGCTGAGCGCAGCCCGTTCCCGGCACCGCCCGGCCAACAGCCGAGGAGAGACTTTAGCTTTGAACCGGGGTTGCATGAACAGGAGAAGAAGTGGGAGGAGCGATCTGCCAAGATTGTTGAAAGAAAAGAGGGGAGAAAGGCTAGTGAGGCGAAGGTGGAGGCACAGAACGCCATCGAAGAGGATACGCTGGCTGTGGGCAAAGTTGAAATATGCTTGAGAGAGGATAATGAAAAGCTGCGACGCGAGATGGCGATGCTGAGGGAAGAGGTCCGTGCTTTGAGCAAGGTTGTGCTCTCGTCACGGCGATGAGACCTACCTTTCCTGGATACGCAGAGGGCTTCTTGCATTTCTCCTGTTTGGAACCTCTTTCGTCTTAGCTCCTATTATACTACTACATGCGTTGGAATTCATTTACCTCGCATCCGCTTCTCTAATACTAATTCTTTTTCTTCTCGCTGTTGTCGCTATCCTATAACTCTCCGCCAGCGCAGTTCGATCACACAATCCCACGCCAAGGGATGGTGGAAACCGCTACGAGAGGAAATTAAATGATGTTAAAGTTGTCATTAAAGCTGAAGCCACGAATCTGCGAGACTCTTGCTTTACTACCCCAAGTGCATGTACAGGGCGCTAGGGAGTTGTACGAAAATCGAATATAGCGACATTATACAAGATCGAGAGCAATTTCTAATACAGTCAACCTAGCACCAAAGAGCTTTCGCACTTTCTCTTCTGTCAACCCGCATGGCTGGCTGTGCCGCTTCTTCTCGCCTCCTGAAGCATATACGGGATCCGGCAGTCAAGTCGCAACGCTGCCTATCGGTGCATCCTGTTTCTTGAGCCAACCAAACCCCACCTCCCGCGCCACCTTCCCCGCCTCGGCCATTCTTTCAACGCTCCCCACTATCGAACCCAGGGCCCGCAGCCATGAGTCGTTCATGCGACGTCGGTAAGCGAGGAGCTTCCGCTGTGAAACACTTACGTGACGGCTTGGCTACCCGCCATCGGAGCCAAGATGTCGCATCGAAAGTGCGATGGGGGGTGTTTAAAGCAGTGGGCTGCCCTTGATGGAGGGAAAACGAGGGGACGGACTTAACTTTTGAACTTGGGACGGAAACATCCTGCATTTGAACGTGGAGAGTATATCCCATTAAATTGCTTATTCCGTCGTCGCTAGCAGCCCTCTTCCCCTACCTCACAATCACGCGATCACACCATCTACCTCGCTCCCTACCCACACACGCACGCACGCGCGCAACCATGTCGCACAAACTCAACTCGTCCGAAACGATCCTCCTCCTCTTTACCCTCTTCGGCATCCTCATCGTCCTCTTCTTCATCCTCATCGCCATGGTCTTCCAGACATGGGCATTGTGGAAAGTCGCCAAGACGGTCGTCGAGCAGAACACCGAGTCGGACGGGGGCAGAGGAGAAGGGGGAGAGAAAGGAAAGAGGGGGAGTAGAGGAAGTAGGCGGTGGTTGGGCAGTGGGCGGACGCTGGTTGGGGAGGATGCGGATGCGGATGCTAGCGGTAGTGGGGCGGGGGCGGGGAAGCAGAGGTTTGAGTAAGGAGGGTGCGCTACGGATGAGGATTGAATAAGGATGAGGATGTATACCCACGAGACCTAAGTATTGGGGACAAATAGCGCACGGCTGGATCGAACTCGACCTGCTCGATATCTTTAGGAGACCCACTTCCCACACCCCCGCTCGAAAACGAACGCCATACATACGCCCCAACCTCAATCCAGCGAGTCGATAACCACCTCCCACTTTCCGTCTTCCACCTTTCGGACGTCCAACCGAGTCAAGGAAAGAGACATTATTTCCGCCTTCCTCCGCGCATACTCTCCTTCCAAAGAGACATTCATCGCCGGCTTGGTACCTGCTTTACATCAAAGGCGTCAGCGAAACCCGATTCCAGATCGCGCGGCTCAGCCGGAGACGGAGTTTTGTTGACTTCAGGGTTCTGCGTACTTATCCATGCTGGAGGGAAATCATGCATTGTCAGTATCCAATATGGGATGGATATGCTGGAGCGGTTGTGGTAAACAAAACCGAGGAGAGAGATTGTTATACAATGACAAAGGATAGCTGGACACAAGGATTGAATGAGTAGCCGAGTACTAAACCTGCACGACTGCAACGGAATGAACATCAAATGACACCTAGGCACTGGCAGAACATCGACCCAAAAGAAGACGATAAGATTTGTACAACCTAAATATGTATTCCGCTATCAATGAAAGAAACGCCAGACAAGACCCCGATACACATGTAACACCCCATTATACCTCCAAACATTGATAGCGACGTGAGAATATCCAGGAATGTCGTAAAGATGCCCAAAGTCGTGACGAGGCCGTAAGACGCTGTCATTAGAGGGGGTATGTAGCCCATGCTTTTCCATCCGTCCTTCGTATGCTAAGCCATTGTCCCAAACGCCAATTTGAACCTCGTGAAACCAACATGTGCAAATGTCCAATGACAGAATACACATCTCCAGACGATGCTATCGTACCAACTCCTGGACTACCGTAGCGATAACAGTGTGATCTAGCTGACGATGCCCTCCTCAATACCTAGCTCATCGACATCGTTCTCAATATTCTCATCAACACCAAATCCGCTGTCCCACTGACGCTTGGTAACCCTCTTCTTCCCACTCTTCTTGCCAATCTTGACGCGCTCGCTGACTTTGCTGATCTTGCCATTGGCTACCTTATGCAGCTCGATGCCCTTAGTGCGCACCTCCACGCCCTTAACCTTCATCTCCTGAACGGCCTTCAAGGCTTCAGCATTACGCTTTTTGAGGGCCGCAGCAAGGTTCTCATTCTGCTGCTGGAGCTGGCGCTGGGATTCGGTAAGTGTATCGATGGTGCGTCTGGTGTCCTCTTCGGCGACACGGAAGGCCTCTTTCAGCTCTGCGATCTGTGCTTCGAGTTTGAGGATTGCCTCGACGCGGGCTTCGCCTACCATATGGAGACTTTCAATCTCAAGGTTCTTTTCAGCGATGGCTTCCTGGTACTCCGTGGCGCTTTGGACAGCCGCGTTCTGCAGGCTCGCGATTGTCGCATTCTGTGTTTCGATGACCGTCTTCAGGGCGGCGCGTTCTTTACAATGAGATTCGTCAATCTGCAGAAGTTCCATGGCCTCCTCATCAACGCGCTGGGACAGGGAACGGTTTTGCTTGACCAGCTCCTCGTTCTCGACCCGTGAAGAGTTAAGCTCGTTTGCCAGGACAACAATCTGCTCCGACTTGTCTCCTAGATCTTCCCTCAGGCTGCGCTCCATCTCCGCAGCATCCTCAATAATGCGAGCGTTTTCAGCCTTCTGAAAATTGACCTGGTTGGTGAGGTCGGTGATATTGGCTTGCAGCGTAGTGATGGTGCTATTAGAAGAATTCTCTAGCGCAGCGTACTTCTGCTTGATATCGACCAGCTGGGCGCTGAGAGAGGCGACACGGTCATCACGATCCTTTTCGAGCTCGTTACGGGCATGTGTCATCCGACTAATGTCGCCCTCCAATGTGGCGATGTTGGCTTCCAGCTGAGTGACTTGGACTTTGAGGTTAGCAAGTTCTTGCTCCAAGCCCTCTCGAAGCTGGGTTTCGGTGCCGAGCAACGCTTGATGATTGACCTCACGCTCCTCCGCCTGTTCTACCAAATCAGAGATGGCCTTTGCCTTCTCCTCCTGCACCTGGAACAGCTTGGATCGAAGTTCATTCGCTTGGATGCCAGCGTTGTGTAGATTGGATTCTAGCTCGGCGATCGCCTGGTTGGCCTCGTCGAGAGCGGTCTCTGTTTGCGCGCGTTGGGTGCGCTCAGCCTCGAGGTTGGTACGGAAATTTTCGAGTTTCATCTCAAGGTCCTGGATTTGCTCATTGAGATTCTCAATCGTGTTGGCTCGATCATAGGCGAGGTTGCTCTGTTCATCACGCTGGCCTTCTACGGTCTGCCGAGTTTCAGTTTCCTCCGCAAGACGTTGGCGAAGTACAGCCAACTCGTCCGTCATGGTGCCGACTTCTTGCTCAATTCGTGCAATGCTGCCTTCCAGCTCTTCGATGTACTCGGACTTCTGGGCAGCCTCGCCTTCAGCGACGGCACGAGCTTCGGATTCTTCTTCAAGCCGGGCCTCGAGCTCTTGGACGGTGTGGAGATGGGCCTGCTCCATATTCTCGATGGTCACGCGATGCTCTTCTTCCAGCTTTGTAGTCGCAACAGTGACCTTGTGAAGATCCGCGCGGTAGTCTTCGATGGAGACGCGGAGCCTATCGAGCGCCGTCTCCTTGTCCTGTACCTCATCCTTGAGTCCGTTTATTTCAGCAGCCTTCTGCTTGATCTCCTTGTCCTGGGTGTCAACAACACTGGTGAGGGTGGCGATACTCTGCTCGAGCTTGACAATGCTCTGCTGTTTATCGGCATTATCGTTGTCAAGATTTGCGTTCTGCTCCTCCAGGTCCTTGTTGTGTGTCTCGGAACGCGCAAGCAGATCGAGGACGTTTTCAAACTGAAGCTGGAGCTTCCGCGACTTCTGGTGGTAGGTTTCGGAGAGTTCTACCTTCTGCCGAAGCTCGGTCAACACGCCCTCGAACAGTTCTGGGATCTTATGCAGAAGCTCGCTGTTGGTCAGGCCTTTGGTACGGCCTGGTAGCAGGTTCTCTAGTTCCTCGCGAACGGCCTCGAAACCATGGCGCAGCTTGTTGATGATGACGTCGCTGGAGGCGCCAGGCTGTACGATGTGAAGGTTCTGCAGCTCAACAGCAATGACACGGAGGGCGCCCTGAGAGTCGGCAAGCTGCTGGGTAAGACGCTCGATCTCCCCTTCGTACCGCTTGACAGCCCTGTCCGATATTTTATCGGGCAGGGACGAGGGGTTAGTCTGGGAGGCGTCAGCCAGCACGTCATAGCTGGTCTGGGACATTGTCGCGAGCGACTGGACGGTCACTTGGCTGGACAGCGCCAGTGCGCGGGCGGCGAACTCGCCATTCGGCAGCAATTCGTCATCCAACGTCTCCTGCGGGCCCTCGGGGTCGTTGGGGTCAATGAGCAGCAAGCGCTCATCGTCGTCATCGTCGATGGCTTCATAGTTGGCGTCGAACGCGCTCGGCTCTCGCGAGTCGCCCGTGTAGAGAGATGATGCCCGCAGTTCGGCGATCTCGGTCCGGGCCTGCGCGAGTTGCTTCTCGAGCTCCTCTGCGCGGTCGTCGGTCATGTCCATGTTGCCCAAGCGGCCGGCTTCGAGTTGGAACTCCAGGTCGGTAATGGCCTGGTCCTTCTCCCGCAGCTGTCGACGGAGCTCCGCATATTCCTCTCGCATCTTCTTATCCTCCTTCTTGTGGTCCTCAATGTGATTGATCTCTTCGCTGATATGGCTCCGGCGGAGACGGCGGCGGGTGCGGCCATCGAGAATGGCGCGGTAGGGGGCGTACTGAACCTCGTTGCTGCCAATCGTCTCTCCGGCTTCAACGTCGATCTGGGCAGGCATAGACATGCGAGCTCGTCGAGCGTTGGACGAGCGACCATGCGGTGCACCAATGCGGTTGAGGTGGGGAGTGAGGCCGGCCGCGGGCTGCGTTGACGGCGGAGGAGTGATCTGGCTATCGTCCTCTTCATCCTGGACGGCCACGACGGGCTCCGAGTGACGACGGCTGCGGCGAGTGCTCTCACCAGTAGCGACGACGGTATCGGTAACCTGGGATTGTGAACGCGAGACCGAGTCCTCCAATTCAAGGATGAGCTGCTCGTGGTCGTCGATCTGGACGCGCTTTCGCTTTGATTGAGACGGCTCCAACGACGGCGAGGCGGCACGCTTGCTGCCCTGCGACAGGTCGACCGACGGGGCGCTCTTGCGGCCCTTCCTGCGACGTGGAGCATCCCCAGGACCAACGGGGTGGTGCTCAGAGGCAAGCCCACTGAGGCGGGCCATGTGTGCGTTTGCAGAATTCGATGCCTAGGAGAATTAGAACTTGTGCGAGATGGCGAGAACCGAGTTCTGCTCACAGCCGATGGGAATTGTCTAGGTCTGTCCAAAAAGCCAAGTGGTGCTGTGTGGGTGGTGTTGGCTGCGCGAGACGATCAGGTTGTGCTGGGCGTGTGAAGATATTGGGGAGGCTGGGGAGCGACTGGAGGTGAGTGCTAGTTCGGTTTTCTGCTACGTCAGTCCTGCAGTGTTCACCCACGACCAATGGGTGCTGCAGCCTGGCCAGAGAATGTTCCAACGTCGATCCCTGCAGGTGACGTCGACGCGTCTGCTTCTCGCCTTTCCGGCGCGTTTTCACCCAAACGACCAACGGCGGTTATATTACGGTGCAGTGAGGATGACGGCATGCGACGAGGTATAGGAAATCCAGCGTGTTGGCGGCCAAGTCCAGGGCGCGGCCATGGGCGACGGTCACTGCAGGAAATTGCTTGTGAATATCGCGTAGGAGCTTGGGCCATCCCAATCTTAGCTATAGCCAGCCACTCACATTGTTCAATTCAAGTGAAAACACCAAACGACTTCAAGCTATAAGCAACACTGTTCTACCATTGTTCCGCAAAGCTTGCACACAGTAGATCGGTCCGGGATGAGCGGTCTCTACTTCTTCAGCAGAAAGTCGCTCTGAATGAACAGCCCCTTGGTCGCACTCGCAAGCCCATACAGCCCCCCAAACGGCCAGCTCTCCCAAAGACATCTCTGCCCCCACGCGGCCCAGCTCTCCTGCCGTGCCACGCCCGTCTCTCCAGCAACGCCCTTCAGATCCACCTTCACCTTGTCGAACACACTCGGCAGCGACTGCGCGTGGTACTTCTCCCTCAGCGCTTTGTAAGCCGTCTCATCGTATACCCGCCAAAACTCATCCTCGGTGTAGTACGCATGCGCATATAAGCATTTCAATCCGTTGAGCTCAGCCATCTTCGCTTCGAACTCGCGGTTAAGCTTGATGAACTGATGCGGATCCTTGGGGCCCATGCCCCAGATACCAACGTCCAGGAGTGGCTGCTCGTGGCTAATGAGCCTGCCCATTGAAAAACTTCGCTCGTCGTTGGGAGCTGGCTTGACCGGACACAGCCATAGCGGCCAGAGTCCTGTTCGTTCGTCGGTCCATTTGACAAAGTCTTCTGCCTTCTCGTAAGGTACGGCCAGGTCCTGGATGATGGCCTGCGAGGAGAGGCCTGAGCGATGTAGAGCATGGATCATTATTCGACTGTACATGAATGAATCCAGCAGGTATCGCGTTATCCGGTTGAATGGCGTGCAGAAGTAGTTGAACGCTCGCAGGCCCGACCAAAACACGCCGCGGTCGTATCGGAAGAAGTACGTCTTGGTCGGCACGCTTTCCGTATACGCCGCTCTTTCCTCACCGCCGATGCGCCGCAGGACGTCTTCGGCATGCAGGTAAAACCATGGATCGGCTGCCTTGTCGAAGGTTTGTACGCGGCCTTGGAGGGGTTTTGAAGCCAACTTTCCCAACATAACAACACCGCGATGCAGCGCATACATGATGCCGTCCATATAATCGATGCTCGCATCTTGCGCTGCCTCCCGAAACAGATCAACTGCCTCTTGCGTGCTCCGGACTGCTCTGTACTCCAGCTCCACATACGGATGTGCATCAACGAGTTCCATCTCCAACAAAGTGATGACACCGAGCGATCCACAGCTCCCAGCACAGGCGAAGAACAGCTCTCGATGTTCATTATCCCTCGTCGCCCACACAACCTCCCCATTACCCAAGATGATCTCAATCGCCCTAACCGTTCTATCAAACAACCCCCACTTGAACGAACTGCTCTCCCCGCTCGTCCCCGCAAACCCCCCTCCAACGGTAATATTCGGTAGCTCCATCACTACTTTCGGCAGCAAACCCTCCGCCATGGCAGCACCAACTAGCTTATCCATGGGCACGTTCGGTTCCACCAGCACCGTTTTCTCGGCTTTGTTGAAGGTGAGGACATGATTAAGACCGGATGTGTCGATTATGCGGTCCTTCTGCCGGGAGGAGGTGCGTGTTGATAGGGTGCTGCCGTGGTATATGCGGAAAGGTGTAGAGGTCTGGTGGAAGTCGACGACGCGGGAAGCAAGGTGAGCCACAGTGGCGGTGTGCGCGTCCATAATTGGTCGGGATGGCAATGGGTGCACATCGGCAGTGCGCGGAACCGAAAACAAACCGATAATCACGTAGCTAATGGATACTCAGCATCCTCGATAGAAATGCTTCGGGGCGGGAAAGCAATTGCGGCTACCGTCATTTTTATACGCCCGACCGTAAGCACCTAGCTCGGCTTTGACTCCACAGCTCCGAATGCCTCACTCACTCCTCCTTTCACCCCACGCATGAGCTCCCTGGCGGCAAACGCGCTCAATGCTGTTGGGTCAATGAAACTGCTCATGGCGCTACGTTGAATTTGCCGAGACTCAGTTGATGAGCGAGACTTCCTCCTTAAGTACGTATCGCCAGCATTGCTTCGCCAGCATTGCTTCGCCAGCATTGCTTCGCCAGCATCGACCGGAAGCTCGGAACGAGCTCCACATGCTAAGGATGCTTACGTACGTCGCTTAACGAACCTTTTACTGTAAGCTTCGAGGTTACCACATACATCGCATAGAGGTCGAATTTGTATACAATCCCGTTATCTATTAGATTTATCATGGACGCCCATCGATCCGCCGTTGAGTCCATCAGCTCGCGAGTTCGAGATTTTTACGAGAGCAAGACTGCATTTCGCGTCTATCACGGCAGCACCAACAGCACGCGCCATGCGAACTTTGATCGCGAGGCTATTGTAGATGTCAGCGCTCTCAACCACGTTATTTCCATCGATTTGGAAAAGCAAACGGCAGTTGTCGAGCCTAATGTCCCTATGGACGTTCTCGTACGCGAAACGATGAAAGCTGGCCTTCTCCCACCTGTGGTCATGGAGTTCCCTGGCATTACCGTCGGAGGAGGCTTTGTGGGTACCGCGGGGGAGAGCAGCAGCTTCAAACACGGCTTCTTCGACCGTACGGTGTTGTCAGCGGAAGTTGTACTCGCGAATGGGAACGTAGTCAAGGCGTCGGATTCGTCAAATCAAGTGCTGTTTGAGGGCCTAAGAGGCAGCTTTGGCACGCTTGGTGTGCTCACGCTCGTCGAGATGCGGTTGGTTGAGATGAAGAAACATGTTGAGATTACGTACCATCCGACAACATCCATCGAGCACGCAATGCAACGTTTACAGCAAGAAGTACAACGGATAGAAACGGACTACATCGACGGCATCCTCTTCTCCAAAACCTCCGGTGTTATAGTTACAGGCCGTCTAACAGATGCCACACCCTCTTCTACGCTGCCTCTCATTCACTTTTCGCGTCCCTGGAACGAATGGTTCTGGATTCACGCGAGATCACTTGTCTCCACCTCCTTTCCCAAGCCCGTCATCGAACTTGTCCCCATACAAGACTACCTTTTCCGCTATGACCGAGGCGCTTTCTGGACCGGCATGTACGCCTTCCACCACTTCTTCGTCCCCTTTACGCGTCTTACCCGTTTTCTGTCTGATCACTTTATGCACACGCGG
Organism: Darksidea phi; assembly: GCA_030770425.1. Taxonomy (NCBI): domain Eukaryota; kingdom Fungi; phylum Ascomycota; class Dothideomycetes; order Pleosporales; family Lentitheciaceae; genus Darksidea; species Darksidea phi. The sequence continues at coordinate 346,566 of JASJFT010000015.1, read as the reverse complement.
ATCATGTACCATGCGCTGCATGCGAGTGGCCATGCAGATCGCTACATAATCCAAGACATTGCTTTACCGGCTGAAAATGCGGCCTCATTTGTGCAGTGGATGGATGGTACATTGGGTGTATATCCGTTGTGGTTGTGCCCCTTAAGGGCGGATGCGAGGAATAGTATGGGGCATCCGAGAGAGTACCGAAGTAGCGGAAAAGTGTTCGATGGAGAGTACATTAACGTAGGAGTCTGGGGTCCATATCCGTCATTGGAAGCAAAATACGTTGCCATGAATAGAGCGCTTGAGGCCAAAGCCAAAGAGCTGGGAGGTTTGAAGTGGCTATATGGGAGGGTGTTCTACACTAAGGAAGAATGGTGGACGATCTACGATAAGCAGAGATACGACGCACTGCGTGAAGAGTACTTCGCCACAACCCTTCCAACAGTATGGGACAAAGTGGAGGACCGAGGGAGGAAAGAAGAGTTCGGCTTTGGATGGAAGGGCCGGCTGAAGCGGATCATTAAGCGCAGTGGTCTATTAAGCGGCTTCTATGGGGTGTGCAAAGCCGTGATGGGAGGTGACTACCTCTTAAAGAAGAAAACAGCGCAAGCATAACGAATTAGACATTGGAGCACCACAATACAGGCCTATATACACTGTCCTATTACCACAAACATCCACCGCATAAGCGTAACCGACCACTGTGGTGGTGTTCTGTAACCGTGTCTCGGAAATATTTGAGCTGGGCACAGCATATGAGCTAAGTTCTGCCTGTGGAAATATAGCCCCTTTCTAGTTATGTTGAAGAGATATTTGACTGAAATCTGGTCCGGATATGGACGGGATGGGATGGACATGAAATTGCAGAAACAAAGGTATTCCTCCATCTTAAGCTCTATCTCTGCGCATTTCGATTGTTCATTCATCCGACTCCATTCGCTAAGCACATGCACTGCCCGACCGCGTATTATCGCGGACAAGCTTCGAGGTGGATGAGCAGTTCAAGGCGAACATCTAGCCAATCAGAGCGCAGCAGTTTCGCACAGTCGGGCAACAATTCAGCCGCTGGATGCCTTGCTTCCCTCCGCTCTACGATCTTCCCACAGAAGTTGTGGCTATGGGCATCGCATAGAGTTAAGATGAGATTATCTGTTCATTCGAATGCGAAATGCACAGGCTCCTGGACATAACCTATGGCAGCGTCCTCCCCATCGGCTTTTTGATCGCTGCAGCCGCTAGCTAGTCTGCAGAGCTCAATATTTGTCGCTCTGGCGACGTCATCAACACCAAAGCTTAGCAAAACTCAGTGGGCATCTTGAGGCGCTCTCTGAGACTCTGAGAGCGTGCTGTTGCTCTTCCTGCGGTCGTCAATATTGTACTGACCATGTTGTGCTGGGTCACAGCGCAGCGTCCTTCTCACCGCCCCGAAACGAACTACGAACTCCGATAGGAATACTGGAATGTCGTTCAACCAAGGCACGCGATGTCGTCGCAATGGACGCGGTTTATACAGGGTAACTCAAGAGATAGCAAGGCGGGGTGTGGTATTGCAGCGGCAGGTGTTGTCGGGGGATACAATTCTCGCTCTGCAGGCGTGGTCACGAATACGGCGCACAACCGAGACATGTCTTCCAGCGTTTCTTTCGTAAACGCTTCGGGAAGTGCGGAGCCGGCATGAGTGGTCGACGCCAAATCTTGACCTAGCCTCACAAACCGGTGCTCAGGCTAAAGATGATGACATCCCCAATGGCCCTTACGCACTTTCCGACATCGGCCCGAGTTTCTATCATCCTAACATCAACTCTCATGCCGTGCAGCTTCCACAACTGGTTACACAACATCAATCAACATGGCCCACATTGAAACGCAAGCCTTGGTCTACACCCCACGACAGCCCTGCCTCCGTGAGAATCGCTTGGGCATTCTAATACCGGAAAAGCATGGCCGTATTACAGCCATGCATATGTGCGAGGAGCGGACGAGATGCATGCACGTAAGGAGAATACCAAGCCAAGGTACAGGAAGACAGTAGTATGGCCGTACATGCAGTTAAGGTATAGGTGACGGCTGTAAAACCCTTGGTGATGCTACAGCTGATCGGCAGCCGCATGATTTATAAGACGTATTCCCGATTCCTGCAAAGATGACAGCATGCCGGGGTCTACTTACTGAGCACGTCCTTGATATATATGCTGGCGACCGCCGCCCGAGGGCGCCTGACAGGAGCTACACTTCTCATTGTTTGTCAATGTATTAGCGTCCGCGCCAGTGCTAGCATATAGACTCGTCCTTCGACTCAGCACCTCACTCCAAGGATACTCGACATAATTTCTTCAATATATTCTTTGACCGGATACATCATTTTGATCCCATTCTGCTGATCAAATGGCGCCCGTAATAACACTCATACCTCTTTTGCTTGCGAGTCTTGCTGCAGCGAGGACCTGTTCAAACCTCACTATCCCCGTCTCCATCTCGTCCCGACAAGGCCAATACAGCAACGTGCCTGTTGAGAGCAACTTTGACGCTGGAGCATTTGCCATAGCCTTCACGCAACAGGGCCGGAATCTATCGCAGACTCTGTTGAAAGACTTCCAGACAGTGACAGGAGATTACTCTATCGCTGCTACCTTCTGCCATCCTGATAACGGTACTGGATCGACGATACAATTGCTGTCACACGGCATTGGCTTCGACAGAAGGTCAGTCGTCCTGAAAAGATCGACACATTGAGCATACTCATAATGGTGCAGTTACTGGGATCTCCCCTACAACGCCTACAACTACAGCTATGTTGAGGTCGCCGTAGAGCAAGGCTACAGCACGCTCGCTATTGACCGCTTCGGCATCGGCGAGTCCTCCCACGCCGACCCTATCAATGTCGTCCAGGCGCAAGCAGAGGTCGAGGCGTTGAACGTTGTTACTACCGCATTACGTGCTGGTACTATTGCAGAAATCAATTCCACCTTCGACAAAGTGATCCACGTCGGTCATTCCTTCGGCTCGGTCCAGTCTTATTGGCTCTCCGCCCTCTACCCCAACAACACCGACGGTCTCGTCCTTACCGGTTACTCAGCGAACGGAAGCTGGTTCCCTGCAGCAGTGGGAGCATGGAATCTACATAGCGCACGTCTGAACCAGCCCCTTCGCTTCGGCAACTTGTCGAATGCGGGAGTTTTGAGCGGATTAGAATCATTCGCATCAGGTGAAACGTTGGTCCGGGGAGTTCAATCGCTCCTTAGCGGCGTCGGGATCGAGCTTACTGACCAAGAGATATGGGACGAAATCGCCACCACCGAGATTGGCAATCTCATCACTGGCTACAACGAAACCGGCCTCAAGTCCCTCAACTACCCGTCTGGCTATCTCGTCCCAGCTGACCTCACCGCAGCACAGTACGTGTTCCTCTGCCCGGGCTTTTTCGACGACGGCTTAGCCGTCTTGACCGAACAAACCAAGCAACCCGTTACTATCGGCGAGATCTTGACTATCGGTGACGCGCCTGCAAAGTCGTCGTTCGCAGGTCCGGTACTCGTCTTTACAGGCAACCAAGACCAGCCATTCTGTGGAAGCGATTGTTCGAATACCGGGACGGATGCGGAAAGTATCCCCGCTGAGGCTGTTGCACAATTCCCTAGCGCGAGTGTTTTTGAGGCGTATATTCAGCCTAACACGGGACATGGGTTGACCGCGCACTATAATGCAACGGCTGGGTATGAGGTTATTCAGGAGTGGTTGGCGGGGCATGGGCTGGCCGCTTAAACTTGATGAACGTCGGATGGAAACTAGGTAGATGAATACTAGTAACAATGGGAAGCATGAGAAACTCCGTTAAAAATTGACAAACGAAAATTGCGACACATGTTGGCTGAGTAAGACGGCGCCTTTCCGCTGCCACCAACGGTTCCTTCCGTCTCATGTTCACCCGGACGGCAACCCCACGCCAACTGGTCAAGACTTGTCTTCAATTAACCCCTGAGGCGAATGTGCCACAGTGTAACTAGATGTAATTATTAATTTCGTCTCCATGGGCTAATTCCACCCGTAATTTTGGCATTGATACTCCCACTATGCCATCCGCTAAAGCTTTGCCTCCCGTCCATGTACTCCATAGAAAGACATTTATCAAACACCAAAAGAGCATAAGCTCGAGCAAAGTTGAATGCGCACGAGGCTGCGCAGAGCCGCTGCATCGCGCGCTCCGACATTTCAAAGCCCTGACTAACGTCGAATTTAGCAAAGTCACCCGGATAAATTATGCACGTGGCATCCTCCACGATAATGCCAATCTGCAAACTCGATAGTCTGGAGGGTCTGTGAGGTGACTAACCGCTGATGAATAAGAGCAATGTTGCTTACGTGCAGTCAAAGACGAGGAAAATGTTGGGTCTGCGTGCATATACGAGACCTGCAGGCTTAAGCGAGGATCTGCATCCATCTTTCCAGCACAATTTCCCAAGCACACTGGCGGCGATATTATCAAAGACTACGTTGGGAAAAGCACGTTTCTAGCCGCGCCTTTGCGCCCCGGCGCCCCGCTTCAACACCACGGCCGCTGAAGGGACGAGGTTCGGACCGCCGCCGGATAAACGACACCGTTGGAAGAACCACCAATCAACGAACTTCGTCAACCGATTCGGGTGACGAAGAGGTTAGTCAGGCCTTTGATATCGGTTGAACCTAAGGCGACAGCCAAGATGCAGTCTCTATGCATCCCACCCGGCTAGTGCAGCGGCGCACGAGGATAGCCTAGTGGATGAAGACGCAGGACGGAGGCAGGCGTACAACCTCGATGCATGCATTAACGCCGATAGACTGGATTACGAGATGCTTTGCGCGGATGGACATTGCGAGGGGGTAGCAGAAGAAGTATAAAGAGGGCACTGCCGCCGCAAGAACGTGGACATCACGCCACTTCCACAGCTTCTGCATCATTCTACGACCAGACCTAAGGCACAGCAAGTCAAGCTATCAAGATGAAGTTCGGATCCAGCATTGCCCTCCTGGCCTTTGGCCTCTTCAATGCCGTTCGTGGTGATGGTACCTCCACCTCCTAGCATCACATTTTGGACTAGTCTAACAGATTGTAGCCGTCCCGTGGGAGCGCATCGACAAGAACAACTCCGTACGAAGCCCCTTCTCCATCATTCCGGAGCCAAACAGCTTACAATGTCTAGGTGCTTCTCATCCTCGACTTGCAGATTGGCTTGTACCAGGTTGCTCGCGACTGGGATCCCACCCTCTACCGCGACAACCTGATGGCCCACGCCGCCCTCGGCAAGCTCTTCGACCTCCCTGTTGTCATGACCACTTCGGCCCAGCAGGGGCCCAACGGCCCGCTGCCCAAAGAGATCTTGGAAATGTACCCCGAGGCACCACTTATCAAGCGCCAGGGTGAGGTCGAGTACGTACTCCTGTGTCAAAGAGGTGTAAAGTTGGATAATGACTGACACATTGCAGTGCCTGGGATAACGCCGAGTTCCGCGCTGCCGTCGAAGCAACTGGCAAGAAGCAAATCATCGTCGCCGGCATCACAACCGACGTCTGCACCGCCTTCCTTGCCCTGTCTCTCCGCGCCGAAGGCTACTCTGTCTTCGCTAACGTCGAGGCCTCGGGTACCACCACCGCGCTCGTCCGCGACACCGCAAATCTGCGCATGCAGCAAGCGGGTGTCCAGCTAGTCAGCTTGTTCAGCATTGTGTGCGACCTGATGCGGGATTGGAGGAATACCCCCGGTGCCAAGGAGGTCCTTCCGTATCTTGACCGCTATATGCCGAACTATGGAATGTTGGCTAGGGGCCATGCGGCCGCGATTGAGAACGGTACTCTTATTCCGGGGGAGGCGGACTTGATCTGAGAAACTAGCTGGAGAAAGCGTAGAAGTAGATGATGAGGGTGGGAAAGCGGGCGTGTGGTGATGTGGACCGATCTTCCTTTGTATACAAGAATAGTCTTCACTGCATAGCTAGCCAACCAACGACTTCTTTCAAGCAAAAATTTTACTATATTGAAATTACTACTTTTACCGAGGGGATGGTGGCTGTCGCACAGTTAGAGATTCGCGGAACAACGTTAATAAGTGACATAAATGTCAGCGTCCTAAGTGCCCTGAAACCCAAAAGGATTGTTGAATCATATCATTTTCTTGGTTTCTCTACTGTGTACAAACTCATACTGTGTTTCGTGAGGACCTTAGAAACGAAGCTCCCGCTATGGAAATCCAAACCAATAATAAGAGTCGTAGGAGCCTTTAAATAACAATTATATAGAAATAGATTTTTGCTAAGGTTTCATAACTAAGAAGCTTTATATAGGGCCTAGCCTATCATGGTTTATAAATATACTTTTACTAGTTCTAATAATTGTCGACCTTATATCTAAGATGTCCATTTTGTACCTCTAAGTTGCGTACACCAGCGGAGAAGTTATTAATGGTTCTCTTTCCAAGACGCTTCACAATCGCAAGACGTCTCATTTATATATTTACCTTCACTAAGTTCTACCATGCAGCCAGCATAATTTGGAAATCTGAACATAGAAATTAGAAACAACTATTAATTACTATGGTCGCTGAAACAAGAAGAAAGGAATCTCTTCGCACATCTGCACTCATCTTAAATGCTCGTCTTTGGTTCGTGGTAAGCAGGTCAGCACGTCTTTCCACGGCAGAGCATATATAATAAGATAAGAGTAACTGCTACGGGAACTGAACAATGCTGACAGAGTATTGGCATCGCAAGAGCCCAACCCGATGGGGTTCTTCTTTTACGAGCTTCGCCGTGGAGTACTTCTTTAGTAAAGACAGATTAATGAGCGTATATTTGGCGGCATACGAGGAATGACGCATCCGCTTGTAGAGAGCACAAATGATGAGGTGGAAAGCGAGCTGTTCACAGCGTGTGCTTCAACGTGTCGCTGTGCCACGACTAAGCTGCGCCACCTCGTCTATCACATATATCAACATATATCCCGTCACAACCCGGAAATTTCTTCAACATTGGATCTTTAAGAAGCTCGCCATCAGCGTGATTTGGAAAATACAACACCCATACATTTACTCACAGTCGGCTGGTTACTAACGTCGGTCCTCAAGCAAACGACTTTGGACGATGGTCTATCGGATAGCCGGCTCAATAATCCAAAACTTCCTTGCTCGCAACACACGCCCTGTTGACTTCTCTACCCTCTCTGATGGCTCTAAATGCCCTATCTGCCACGTTCCTTACTCTCCGCCTGATCCCGCTTACTTACATCCCCTTCATCCAGATACTGAGACCGAGTACGCCATCCAGATCGTAGGTCGCGGTGCCTGCACCCACCTTTTCGGGCGTCGGTGCGTAGAAAGACATATTCGTGCTGGCCAGCCGTGGAGCCACACATGCCCACTTTGTCGGGCAGACTGGTTCCCGTCGCCAAGAGCGGGACGGTGGGATGCGGTGAGGCAGGTGGAGCATGCATTAAATGTGCTCGCGAGGATGGAGTCGAGCAATGGGGAGGTCAGAAGGGATGTGGAGAATGTTGAGAGGGCGTTGGAAACCGCTAGAGAGATTCTCTACGAGAGGAGGTGGCTCTAAGTTTGCTTGAAGTAGGCTCCAACGAAGCTCTTCCTCACAGGAGCCATGGAAATCTCATTCCGCTGGCGCTACGCTATGGTTTGGTATTCTCGGTCTTTCGTACGATGTTTGCATGTAACCGATAGTGCTTCAGCCGCAGAATGTAAAACGAAGTGGGGAGCTGTTCTTAGTCCGCTTAGCGTTCCTGGTCTACATCATAAACGGACTAGCCTCCCAATGTCTTTTCTTTCAATCGTCTCTTTACAGAGAGATAGCGTCTGAAACATATGTCAATCTGAACTAGGCTCCAATAGAGTGGGCGTTAAATCTCATTGATTGCCGGGAAGTAAATCGTAGTGTCCTTTTTCTAATTAAATGTATTGATACTAACGCTGATAAATCTAAGCTTATGATAAAAGCTTTGCCTTGAATTAAGCGCTTTGCTACTAATCGGCGGATCTTAAAATGGTATAGCTGCAGCGCACTGGCACCTATCCGGATGTGTCCCGCCAACCTCGAAAGGGAGACGGCACAGCCGCCTGCCATTGCAACATGAACATGGCATCGCTCAGCAACTCTGTTGACCGCTCCCTCAGCTCTCACCGGCTTGCCGTCCTGCCAACATAGACTGACCTCCCCTGCTCAATTAGGTGCTTCTTCAAGCTGCCGATACCTGCGGTCTAACGTTTGCTCAACTTGATCGACCGAAGCCCTAATCTCTTCACCAGGTTGTACGCCGAATTCACCGAACACTTGTTGACTGAAAGAGGTAGTTGGCTCACTCCGCCTTCTATGTAACACCCGACTCTCGCAGCGTCGCCAGACCAAACGTGCTAAACGAGAGGCACTACGGTTCCGTGCACCCCTAATATAGGGGGGGCACCCCTAAATTAGGGCCCAAACCCCCTAATTATAGAATTTTTATAATAGTATTATATGTACTATAGTACTATAACCTTATCCTTAATAAGGGCGTCTCTATCCTTAATTAGGACAGCCTAATTAAGAATCGGGGTATAGTATTAGGTATAGTATTAGGTATATAGAGCCCTTACGATTAGTCGACTAATCGTAAGGGCTTAATAGGTACAGCGAACCAACAGTCCTCGTGATTGAACGACTAATCGCGTGAGCTCAGCGGCTGGCTGATATCGAGCTCAGTAGCTAGCTGATATCGAGCTTAGTAGCTAGCTAAGGTAGAGCTTAGTAGCTAGCTAATATAGAGCTCAGTAGCTAGGTCGTTGGGTAATATTAAGGGCGCGTAGGGCGCGCGGGTGTTCGCGGGTATTCATATGCTAGTATGTGAAATTTTCTACGTCATATACTCAACAACCTTAATATTATATACTTACCCTCTTACTCCTCCTTAATAGTAATATAATAAGAACTATATAGTTTATACGACTAAATAAGGTACCCTCCTAAGCTTGATATAGGCTAGCTACTAAGTTCGATATAGGTCAGCCGCTGAGCTCGATATCAGCCAGCTACTGAGCTCGATATCAGCCAGCCGCTGAGCTCACGCGATCAGTCGTTCAATCGCGAGGGCTGTTGGTTCGCTGTACTGGTGAGCTCACGCGATTAGTTAACCAATCGTAAGGGCTCTAGATAGTATATAAAGTAATAAGAGAAATTAATTTTTTCTAAATACTTCTAAGAAAAATTGTAAAAAGGATTAGGAAAAGAATCGTAAATAATTTTTTTTTTGTTTTTCCCCCTTAAAATTAGGGCCCCGCGCCCCCCTAATTGTGTGTCAATCTGGGCCCTAATTAGGGGCCGGCCGGGCCCCCCTAATTTAGGAGGGACAGGAACCGTAGTGGGTTATGGGTCCGATCGCGTGTTGTTGGTCGAGTTGATGAATTCGTATTCGCGGTTGTTGAAGGTGGACTGTTCCAAGATAACCCACATATCGGGCACGTGCTGCGCGGCTCAGTTTCCCTCACATATATTTCCAAACATCGGAGACCAAATATGTGACCACAACATGGCTTTGCCCCCTCCTGGACTGCAGTTATCTCGACGCGTACCGCCCACTCTCCTTTGGTGTCGCTGGAACCTAGTAACGGTTCTATGTATGGCTCCATGCAGATGGGGCACTCCGTAGAGTCGAGATCCTTGGAGTCGAGCCTCAAAGGCGTCAAGAGAAAATGAAATCCTTTACTTGGCCGTTGTTCCGTCATGCTTGTAGCCTGTGGCGGAATGGTAAGGTTGTGTTAAAATGAAGGACCAAGTTCTGGCAAAGAAGAGAATGAAGAGTATGATAAAGAGCGTGATATAGAGAACAATGCGAATTGTGAGGAAGAGGAGGATTTCAACAGCAGTTTCTAAACATGTAACGTGTGAATAGAAAAGTCCAATATTATTCAATTGCGGAGACAGGGAACATACGGTTATTAAGGTGCCGCGGCAAATGACTACGTGACCTTAACAATGAAAGGCGGATGATTGCTGTCTAATGTCCGCTTCACTAGTCTACCTTTGTGAAGCCGCCCCCGCCTAAGCCACAATACAGCCGTCTTGGAACTTCACAGTTCAGCTTGGAGTGTGTGCTGCATGGACAACAAACGCAAAGCGTCACATCAACAGCGGAATCTTTACGGCAGACATATTAACGGCATGCTTGCTTTTCGTGACTCAATACGCAAGCCGTCAATTAACCAAAGCCTGCTCTCGGTATGCTTGATTGACAGCGCGCTCAAAGAGCTCGCGGTAGCCCCTCCTCGTGCTGCATTGTGTGCACACAGAAGGTTGTGAGGCTTGCTCTATGCTTTAAGTAACACCATTTTCCCTCTCGGCCAGTCATTGTGCAATCTCGCTTCTGTAAAACCTAAGCAGTAGCAAGCGCTGCTCAGCATTTCACATTATCGTATCCCCCTCCTAGACTACACCCAACGCACTGTCCAGCAGCGCACTTTCGAGCGATTGAAGGACAAGAGTTCTGCCAGCGGTACTGCTCATTCTGCTATCACTTATTCTTAGCATGCCGACGACACCCTCTCTGGTCGACTTCCGTGGGAAAGAAATGAGACCTACTCCAGGCAATGTTGGATATTCACTGAAACCAAAGTTCTGTTGGGTCAACATGTAAGACTGCAACTTTCCAAGATTGGGAAAATTGGTACGGCGGGCAAGGTCTGTTGCATTCTTTGAAACTTTAGCTGTACTGGAGTGATTCAAGGGCATTGGATCTTTAGATACTCATGCCCTCATGACGCTGCCTTCAGATGCTAAACTACCTTACAGTACTACGAGGTTGAATGACGCTGTTTACTGGGCGTCCAGAGTCCGCATGATCTCGGCAGAGTGGGAAAGTGCTTGAATGGGGGCGCATCCAGCGCTTCACCCAAAGACTGATTGGTGATCGTCTCGGCAGATAGATGTAGTAGTCGTTTGAGTGTGTGTAACAGGACAAACATGCTTTCCGTATGATGGAAGTTCATCATGTAATAGGCCACTCAGCGGGTTGCTGGCTATTTCGTCGATGCCTCGTGAGGCGACTGTTTCTTGTAGCTCTGATTTTTTATTAATCATGGCCAACATGTGACTACACTGCTGAAGCTGCCGCCAACGGCTTGTAACACTGTTACGGCATTCAAGAAGGATTCTCGACCGAGCATACTTTGAGATGGCCGCTTAGCCTCAGCTCTGCGAGATTGATCAAAGCGTCAGAATGAGCAATATCTTGCGAGCCAACATTTGAATAGAGCTTCTTATGACTTTCTGCATAAGTATATACTCAAAGAGACCAAGACTAACGGTGCCGCCCTCCAGCATGTGCCCTATCACGCGCACGCTCCTGCCTCAGATCTTCAAGTCTTTGCCACAACCTCTCGATCGTTTCCTCCAGCCGCTGAATTCTATACGTGACCTGCTCGTCGCTATTTCTACCAAGATCATACTCCGACAATATATACTGAAGGAAAGCGATCGATCTAGACATTCTCCCTCTATCTGAAAAAGTTCGTGCATTCTCAGCAGGTCGTTCATTGCGGGCAACTGATGAACCCCCTCTTGGCGCCCTCGCTACCTCTGGTGCATCGAAGATTCGAACGACCTCGGGTGCATCATAGATCCTTTGATGCGGTATGGCGGAGTTCCTCGCAGCGCTGGCTTGCTCCATGAATGCCTGCAGCTCGGCCCATAATACATCGTCAACATCCTCGGGTAGCAAAACTCGTTCTTCGTGGCTAGAAAACCACTGCTGCCTGCAGATCGGACATAGCATGCTCCAGGGATAGCCGGCTCGAAAAAGCTCCTCGATGCAGCGCCTGCAGAAGACATGTTGGCACGCTTGGTAAGGGTTCTCCGCTTGCACACGTACGGCGTGTTGAACATCCCCGGGATCTGCGGAGTAAATATTTCCGCAGATAGGGCATTCAGGCTCGTCAACTGGTATTTGATTCGGGGGTACCCTGCGTAGGCTGTGGAGTCGGGCAAGGATTTGGTCTTCGGTGGGTGCCATTGTCTTGCTCGTGGACAGGTTTGCGGACGTGTTATGAGTGAGTTCGTTATAAGGATGTTTTCGAAAATGGAGCCAAACCCCATGGCAAGGCATTGATACTCAACTTAAAAGAGTGACGTCACGGCCTTTGCAGACGTTCATATGAAGCTGGAATCGAAGCGGCTCTGATGACTTGTACCCAGTTTGAAGTGAATAAATCATATGGTGATTGTTCCGCCTTCGCGGAATTCACTACCTTCCATTAACATTCTCTAGTTCTCCTTCACAACCGTGTGATGCGTATCCTCCAGCCAACTCAAAATCTTCTAAAATTGAAGATTAAACCTAAATGCTACTAGAACATCCATTCAACGTGTGAAATTCCCGCCGGCGTTAGCCAAACGCGGGAGGCCACAGTCCACTATAGTGCCGGCACAGCGTGGGAAGACCCCTCCATTGCCATAGCTAAAGTCTCCACAGCATCGCCGCCAAAGTTACGCTGCATGTGGCGCACAACAACGATATTCGTTCCGCTGAAAAGTCATTTTCTCATCCGTCAATCATCGGTGATGCCTACGTTCGTCCAAAGCTACAGTCTCCCGATAGGTTATGCCTAGGCGACGGAGATATTCTCGCTGCAGATTCAGAAATTCGTCTTGAACCCAAGTCACGTAGGCCTGCGTGTCTTCTATTGGGACTATGGCCAGCTCGCCAGTCGGAATTTCCTATCTGGTGTCGGTTGTTCGTACTGACGCATGTAATGAGGGTTACACTTCTTCCGATTTCAATCGCAAATACACGATAGAATAGTTGATTGATATGTTGTCTTGAATTGCCCTGCCGACGATTCTGGCATGGTGAGACTGGCAAGAACTCCGGCTCTCGCAGATCTTGCCATCTTGTTGGCCAAATCCGCACATTCTCTTCAAATTGGAACCACATGGTGCGGCACAACGGGCTATTGTTTCGATAAACTTTGTCATGAAGTTAAATGGAAGTTCGGAGACACTTGATTTCGAAAGAATGATTACAACCATGTCAATGAGCACAAGATGCTCTACTATGTTTCCTGCATATTGTTCGCCATAAGAGATGAGGCATATTAGGCATATTGGTTCCGCAATCTCGGATACTCTAGCGGGGTATTGGATGGTAAGCCGGAAGATGAAAATGTCTGCGCTGGGAGCGATGGTGTATGTGCGAGTAGCCGGGGCAGACATGCCAAGCTTGTGTGCGTGACTCAAAGAGCTAGAGAAGATATATTTTGTATCATAATTCTGGGAATGCAAAGTTCTGTAGTGTTGCTGGTTCGCGCATGGGCCGGGCGAACAGTTGAAAGCGGTAAGTATAAAAAAATCGATACTGACTTTGCCTGAAATCATCTAGTGACGCGAATAGACAATTGATACGCCCTAGGAATATCTCGCGATTCGACAGAGTTCTATAGAGGTTTCTCAAGCCGTATCATCCAAACGCGGAACCGATAATTACTCCCTGACATCGTCTTGACGCGTGTCAATGAAACTCTTCACCTTACAGCACGACCCCTTTCCCTGCTCGCCGCGAGTCGAAACTACATTGATTCTATCCACCTTTGAGTCTTCCTTCGCGCTGCTCCGCTCTTTGAGTTAGAACAGGACACTTTACTTCAGCTTTGCCACTATCTCGTAATACAGCGAGCAAAAAAGGGGAAAGGCAACGCTACAGCATCAGCAGATTCAGCAACAGTTCCCCAGGTACGTCCGAGAGCCCCATCGCCTCCTCGCAGAACTGAGACTTCAACATTACCGAGTACAAACATTTCGTCATCGACACTTCGAAAGATGACGGCGAAGAACTAGGCACGACGACATCTGCATCGTTCCAAGCCGCCGGTAGCACTCTCAAGAGGCAAGGCACGGCCAAGGCATCTATATCCCCAGATACGATTGTAACTTCCCAGAAGGAAGAAAACCCGAACGCTTCATCATCTTCGAGAAACACAATGGAAATATACTGGATCCCCAAGATAATGTATCATGCTTCGGACCTTGAGATATAATATTGACTTCTGATAAAAAGAGGAGTCCAGACCCGGTTGGCATGGTATTTACCTAAAATACCAGTCTGCTCCTTACAGATTCTGGTGTAGAATCATGCACCGAAGACCCAAACAGATTGAACCTTCCGGGTACATCTATCGTCCCAAACCCTTCGCACCAAAATGCTACCGGAATTACTCTTTGAGAATCCGTCAATACTGCAGATGGTCGTCCAAGAAGCGGAAATCGCGCTTCTGGTTCGGCGGCTGCTCGATGGTTTCGTCCTGGAGGTTGACACCCAGTGTGATCCAAGCGACAATGCCATCTAAGGAGGTTAGTATGTCTCTCTGAATGCCGGAAGGGGTAGTATGGCTAGAAACATACCCTCTGGATGATTGTCATTGAGCCATGACCACTGCACGAAAGGGTCATATTTATCGGAGGCGGAGTATGAGATGAAGCGGTCATCAATGTTGCTGGTATACTCGTTCTTGTTCTCAGTGTAGGGGTATGTTTTCTGTGCGTATTAGTGTCGAACGATATTAGACGATACGGAGGATCTCACCGAAACCCATTTACGCGGCCACTCGTCGAAGAAGATCTGTCCGGAATGAACGGTGCGCTTATCACCCGGCGCACGAACAGCAACATGAGTATGAACATTGCGACCAGCGTAGTTGCCGGGAAAAATGGTATCGAAATCCACGGTGCCCCAGGGAGAGCTCGGCTGCCAGCCACGAAGCCACGAGGTGTTGGTTGCGCTGTAGGTGCCCAAGGCGTTTGCTTGCCAGACGTCGACACGAGCGTTCTCGAGCGGTTTACAGGTTGCAATGTCAATGACCTGCATGGCGAGACGGAGGTAAATACCTTGCTGGCCATCGCGGATGTCTTGGCGCTGAAGTTGGCCTTCGTGCCAGAAGGGTCCATAAATGTTTTCAGGAGTGGTGATGCAGACCGCGGGTCGGACAGAGGGCTTGTCATCCCAGTTGAAATCAAAGAGCTCTTGCGGGTCCTTGGTAGGCTTGTCCTCCTCATGGCTGATGGCGTTCCACTTATCACGAGCAGGCTTGTTCTCTTTGTAGGCTATGTTTGATTTAGTTATTGCTACAATTAGTCTGACATCGAAGCTGACCGCGAGACTGAAGATTACGAGCTTTGCGGACGCGCTGAAGCTCTACAGCACGCTCAGAGACCATGCGCTTCTGAAGATCCTTCATCGCTGGAGACGCAAGGCAATGGCTGAGTGCCTCGCCACCGCGTGCGACGTGATTCTTGTACTGGCCCAACTCATCCGCAGAAAGATCGAGATGGGCGGCCACGCTGGCTACCACCAGAACCGTGGTAGCGAGTCGAAGGACTTTGAAGAAGGACATGGGTGGACCAAAGCAGGGGCGACCAGAAAGTATAGAGAGGAGGAGTAAAAAGGAAACAGCAAAGGATAGAAAAAGAGACTGTATGGAGCGGGCGGCGGAGTCGCTATGTGGATCGCAAAGGGTTTAATGAGGTGATAGGCGGAGCGTAACCAATCCTACTTCACCGTCCCTAAGAGAGAGAATCCCGGCTCATCTAGACCAAAGAGAAAATATTCGAGGCAGCCTCCACACTCTTATGACTCTAGCCCGAGCTCAGGTGCAATGGAACTGGGTAGAGCGACAATCACTCACCACCGAAATTTCCGGGGAACCAATACCTACGAAGAAAACAGACATTTAGCCAGGAGAGGATGTCGTAGGAGCTCAAGTGGATGCACTGCTGCACTCTGTCAAGAGTATTCGCTATCATCGTATAGCGCAAGGCAGGAAGTCATTTCAGAAGCGCACGAATCAGCATGCAGTGTTGGAAAAGATGAGACGTCGCAAAACCAGCTAAGGGAAAGCACCAAGAAGGACCTAACGTATCGGGGCTGTGTAGTGAGAGCTGATGAAGGAAGGGAAAGAAGATGAAATGAAACGTAGGAACAAGATCTGCAGCACGTTCGAGCTGTGCAAGGCGAACTGCTACCAAACAGCATTTCAAGATGATGGATATCGGATTCGAGGAGGATGCCTAATGATCGTCGGCCATGCAAAATATAAATACGTCCAGATATCCTCTAACCCTACCCAGCCTAGCGTCCTCTCAGAGCTCCGAAAACCGGCCAATCGCAAAACCCTCACATCCAAAAATCTCCAGCTCGCCCAGAGCTCCCCAGTATCCCCACAATGGCAGCCCGCACTCTGCGCATAGGTCCGTCCCCCCTCCTCCGATTCCCCCAATATTCCGGCTCCCCAAAACGCCTCGATTGACCTAAATCAGGCCTCATTCCTGGCGACGGTATCGGTCGCGAAGTAATCCCCGCCGGCCGCCGCATCCTCGAAGCCCTGCCTACTAGCTTGGGTCTCAAATTCTCCTTTACGCATCTCGATGCCGGCTTCGAGACGTTCCAGAAGCAGGGTGTAGCGCTACCGGATAAGACGGTGGAAGTGTTGAAGGGCGATTGCGATGGTGCACTTTTTGGGGCTGTTTCGTATGTCCTTCTCACCATCTTCTGTCGCCAAATGCGGTGCAATTGCATGAGACGGCATAAGAGACGATAAAAGAGAATGGCGAGCTGACAAGGACTATGCAGCTCTCCCACAACAAAAGTAGAAGGCTACTCTTCCCCCATAGTCGCCCTCCGCAAACGCCTCGCCCTCTATGCAAACGTCCGCCCCGTAAAATCCACACTCACCGCCCGCACACCCGTCGATCTCGTCATCGTCCGCGAGAACACGGAGGACCTCTACGTAAAAGAAGAGCGCACTTACGCCGCGCCCGACGGCTCCAAGATCGCCGAAGCTATTAAACGCATCTCTGAAAATGCAAGTTACAACATCGCCGCTATGGCTGGAGACATTGCGCTGAGGAGGCAGAGGGTGAGGGATAGTGGGGTGGGTCAGAGTATTCATCAGAGGGCGTTGGTCACGGTTACGCACAAGAGTAATGTGCTGAGCCAAACGGATGGGCTGTTCCGGGAGACGGCGAGGAGGGTGCTTGGAGAGAGCAAGTATCAGATGTTGGAGGTTGAGGAGCAAATTGTCGACAGCATGGTTTACAAACTGTTCCGCCAGCCTGGAGATTACGATGTCATTGTCGCGCCCAATCTCTACGGCGACATCCTATCTGACGGCGCCGCCGCACTCGTCGGCTCGCTCGGTCTCGTACCCTCGGCAAACGTGGGCAAGGACTTCGTCATCGGCGAGCCGTGCCACGGATCTGCGCCGGATATCGAGGGCAAGGGTATCGCGAACCCAATTGCGACTATCCGATCGACCGCGCTTATGCTCGAGTTCCAGGGAGAGGAGAAGGCGGCGGCTAAGATCTATAAGGCTGTTGACGCCAACCTTGAAGAAGGCAGGCTGTTGACGCCGGATATGGGCGGCAAGGCGACAACAGAGGAGGTCATCAATGACGTGTGCAAGAGGCTGTAGGATACGTGTGGCCGTGAGAGGGATGACATATACCCGATACCATGTAAAAGCGCGAACAGTTGAGTCTATTCATGTATCTATGCCGCGACATGCTGTTTCTATCCCATGTATCGCGCTGCCCCCCCGAACGCCTACACAATACCTCTCCACTAGAAGTGCTTAGTCCAATTCGTCATCATCCCCACCAGCAACCTGTTCCTCCTTTCCACCATGCACCATCTCAAACTGTGCCTCCGGACTCTCCGCCCCCTCTTTTTTCGCCTGCTCGGTCGGTATGAGCTGGAAGTTGAGTACGAAGAGCTCAGTGTTCGTTTCGCGGTTTTTCAGAACATATCTGAGTGAGTGCGTACTTCGTTAGTCAGACCGCGATCTAGCCCAGAGATATCCACCGCCTAGGAGGACGGAGCGGGGTAGATGCGACTGCGACGGCAGTTTGTCGCCAAAGCATGATGCAAAGGGGGAAGAATACATACCGTAGCGGCTGCCCATCCCAATGCCCAATTACCGATATCGATGGCAATCCATAGCCGATCTTGAGCGCAAATTCATTAAAATCGAGATACGGATTGAAGAAGTCGCACTTGTGCTCTCTTCCGGCTTCGAACTCGAACGCTTTCCGATGCGATTCATTGAGAAAGTGTTTCTGTCGCTGCGCCGATGTAGGCGGGATGTTGTGTTTTGCCCTAATCTCATGGCCGTCGCTTTCAGCGCCCTCCTCGTATACAACCACCCCGCCTTCTTGCTCCTCTGGGTCAGTATCCGCTTTCTTATCTCCCTTCCCGCCGATATTCAGCACGTTTATCGAACTTAGAAGCGCGCCGTAGAGATATGGTTCGTCGCCGTAGACGTCGCCGTCGAGGCCAGGATCTATCCACCATTTCACGATGCTGAAGGCTTTGTCGAAGAGCGGCGGCAGCCGGTCGCGGATCGGGTGGTCGAAGTCATTACCGAAGACAAGTTTGTCGCCGGCGATGGTGTTCTTGGGCACGAAGGAGAAGGATATTGAGTAGCGATCGTAGGGGTGTTGGGGTGTGCTAAAGTACGGTGACGTTGAGGGCGAGTTTTTGGGGAGGCCTGAATGTAAACGTTAGCATAAGCGCATAGATATGGCGAGGAGATGTACCTCTATAATCCTTGATCCTCACATGTATCCTCGCATCGATATGCTCCGAAGAAATGTTCACAGGCTTCTCGCTGTTGACAAGCACATCTTGGTGCTTCGACGTATCGTATGTCGAACCGGCCGTGACGCGGAGAATGTATTGTTCGTGGTGCGCCGGCATTACGCGGTCTCGCAAATTAGCCTCAGGTCGTGTACCTGAATGGGAATGGGAATGGGAATGTGAGTGTGGGGTAAAACGGCGAACAACGATGATGGCGCGGAAAATTGTTGACGATCACTATGACGTTCGAGGGTCCTGCAGGGATATGGACACTAGTCCGGTTTCGGCGTCACTGCATACGTAGTGCGAGGACGGCAATTAGAGAAGAGCGAAAGCATTATATACACGGAATTTCATTAAAGAGATGCCACGGATCGGCATGCAGCATTCCTGAAGCCTCAGCCCCGTCGTTGATCAACTTCACCTACACCACATTGGTGAATTCATCAATGTTGACTCGCTGATAGAACGATACATGTCCATAAGTCTCCCAGTATTGCGCGAGTCGATCGTGCGAAATGAGGATGAGTTGCGATGTGCTGTAGTCGGCTATGCTGTGTTAGTCGCTGCCCGTTCATACTAGTGCGGGATACTGACGATCTCTGAAGCCTCTAGCCGCAATATGCCCTACGCTCTTGACTATGCGAGCCCCCTTGAACAGATCTTCGGTAGCAACTCGAATAAGGCCGTTTGGCCCAATATCTGGCGCTATGAAGGTGTATTCCCCGCGTGGTATGTTCGGGTCCCCGGTAAGCTTAACGGCTTCGATGCGGCCGCGGTAAATGCTGTCGTCCTCGACCTGGCGCTCTTCGGAGTTGCTTGACTGTGCGTCTTCCGAAGTTTTCTGGCTCAAGGTAGCCACGTTCTCTTCGAGCACCATGTTGTCATCTTCATCAGGCGAGTGCATAAGTGCGCTCAGCTCATCTTCCAGGTCGGCTTCACCGGTGGGAGCTGTGCTCCAGGAGTTGGTGCTGCTGACACTCCCATCACGCTCCCTCTCTTCCATTGTCCAATATGCCCTTTCGGGTAGGGGCCGTGGGTCGTCCGGCTGCATGATGACCAAGAACTCACATCCGTGGCCAGCATAATCGCCACACCAGATGCCCTGCCATGGCTTTTGTCGCGTTGGCGTATAACACTCTTCCGGCAGCGTCGCCCACGTCGTAATGCCCTCGCCTACATGCATGTTAACACCACGTGGAGGTGGCGAGAACTCCACCCATTTCCTTATTCTAAAGTTCGCCGTCGACAGTTCTGATAGCACCGAAGGGCGATTGCCGGGGTCCCGAAAGTGGGTGGCTGAGTCGGTGCGCGATCGGCTTGTGCTAGGCACCGTAAGTGGAGGCCACACGGGTGTCGCTTCAAAAGTTCTGTGAGCCGGCCACCGTCGTGTAAGCATGAGGCACGAATACAGTGCGGCGGTAGAGTGGAGGTGCCCGTTGAAGACGTTCATGGGAACCTCCTTTTGCAGTCGATACCCCACCTCGCCAATGGCCTTTTCGTATGCATCAGCATCCAAGCGTACGACCGGAGCGTTGTAATCAAGCCGGATGCGTGGATTGAACGTGTGCACGATGGCGTCCGGGTTCCAGTCCCATGTTTGAAATGTGGGTTGACGGCGCTCCGCGACCAGCGCGTACGCCTCGATGGCATTCAGTCGATGGTCGTACCGTGCTATGACAAGCTTGCCGGTGTGTACATTGTCGGCGAACCATATCTTGCCCTTCGGAATGAACCAGTACGGGTGATGGAGTTTGAACAAGTCGCGCCAACTTGAGTTCGCAGGTTTGAGGACGGGCGATCTCGATACATGAGATTGCACAAACGCAAGATAGAGCGTGTCCTGCAGAGAGTGATTATGAAGCGCGTGGTTGACGAGGCCGACCTCGAGCAGATCTGACAGCGGTAGGAAGCTGAGGATGTGATGGATGAGCTCAGAGGGCAGCGTGAAGAACGGAGGCGTGACCTCACCGGCCATGAGGATGGCTGAAGACTGTATCTCAGACCAGAAGTCCAGACAGTTTGCCGGGAGGGTGATCAAGATGTCCAGCAAGTTGCGTCAGGCAGAGCAACGAGGTGGCGAACAATGTGCCTCAACAGGTGAAAGCCCCGCAGAAGCTTGTGGTGCGATCGATATAGTCGGCTCCTCCGACCACATCGCCTCAGAACAGTGTCCCAAGCATGCGGCAAGGCGATGAGTGGTTCCAAAGCTCGACTTGGCCGTTGCTATCTGCACGCTGCCGTGACACCTTCCGGATCCCGCTTAGCCGACGCTCTTCCGACCCTCAACTTGGGGCAGTATGCACGATGGCCGTACTCGACAATCTCAGAAGTATTAACACCTGCTTTATTGGAAAATTGCGTCCCTATTTTGGACCGCCTGCGAGCTTGCTGCGATATCGGGACGATGCGAGGCAGGGGTTGCTGCAGTCGGGAATAATCTCCGACGAGAGCAGTAGAGGCAGGTGAGAGGCGAAAATGCGGATGGAGGCCTGTAGCGATGTGCAAGGAACAAGGAAGTGTCGGAAAGTACAATAGCCGCCTGGAGAGCCGTCGAGTGCTCGAGAGGTCATGTTGGACTTACAGTAGCATGACGAGCTTGACACGGACCATCTGACGACACCGGCGGCGCCATTGTGGGGAGACGGCAACCTCACCTCTTCCCCTCGCGCCCGGGGGCGGATTGGACTCAGTTCAAATAACGACATTTTTTTTCATTCCCACAGAGTGGCTAAGACGGCACTTCAGGACCCGGGGCTGTGGGCGAGAGACCTTTATTGAGAACGAGTCAAGTAGTGGAGCGGTATAGCTACATGAGCGTATGTACAGACTCGAAGCCTACAACGCCACGGTGTGCATCCAAACACAAGTTCAACCTCATTTCTCCAAAAACCCTTCCGACAAACCCTCCCTCTTACTCAGCCCCTCCAACTTCCTGACAACCCCTCCCCTTCGCTTTTGAATACTGACTTTCTTATCCGCCACCGCCTTCCTGATCCCAGCCGGCCTCACTGCCGCAGCAACCGGGACCGAACATCAAAGCCCCAACGCCATCTCCCTCCTCCTCAACTTCGCCGCTCTCACCCCAGCAAGACCCTTCATCCTTCCCTCTCGTGCAACAGCTACAGCACGCTGCTGCTTCGGTCTCTCTTCGGCGGCCAGCGCTGCTTCGTAGGCTGCTTTAGCGGCAGCGGTGGTTTTGCGCGCGGTAGCGAGTTGGGCGTCGATGGCGGCTGCGGAGTGGTCGGGTTTGGTGGTGGCTGTAAGGGGGGGCCGCTGGGGTCTGGGGATTGCGCTGCGCCGGGTGGAGAGTTCGGCGGCGAGCTTCTCATCAGCGGCTGCAAGTGCGTTGGCGCCATAGCCTGGGTGCGTAGCCGCGAAGGAGCGAGGTGCTCTTGGGTTGTCGTGGGCGAAAACTGCGTAAGCCATATCTAATGGCTTTTGGTTGTCGCTGCGACCTGACATTGTTGTAGTGTTGAGATGTGGTGTATGGATAATTCTTGTAGCGGTGAGGTTGCTGTCGCGGCGAGAAGAATATGTGTTTGTGCTTGAGTAGTGCTGGTCGAGTTGGCTTGAGGAGAGTGGAGGCTATGGAGTCTGAGAGATATTTATGAAGAAGTTGGCCAAGCGAGGACAACCGCTTTCTATTGCGACTATAACAGAATAGGGCAGACAAACTTGAGTTACGTTGCTATTGTAGTTCTACACAATAGCAGATGTGGTGAAAACACAATGTTCAACGGTGACGCCCATAAATAAGTTAGCCTTTAAACTACAAATGAGAAGGTTTTAAGTCACCGTGTTAGAAATTCTTTGATTTAAAACGTCTTCACCGCTGCTAGGATTTGGACATAATTCTCGTATTCAAGTAGGAGATGATAAGTGGTTTCCTGTTGCCTTTGAAAGCTCCATTTATGTACGTCGACCAACCAAGTTATCCGTACGGCCCAACGCTAACATGCGCGGGGAAACTTTTTCGAGGCATTGAAGCGCCAGATTGCGTGCAAAACCCCATGTGTGCAATCGAAAAGCATTAAAAATCAAAAATCAAACCTTTATATAAAGGTCCGCTAATTGCTCGATGTCGCTTCAAGGTTCGTCTAAACCATGAAAGCCCGCGAAAAGACTAAACTAAGGAAAAATATGTAGGAGCATGTGTTTCTGGAATTCCTACCTCTCCCGGGTTTTTGAAAAGCAAAAACTAGCAATGCGAATTAAGACAGCTAAGAAATACAGAAATAGGCTTTCCATATGGCTGGAAGGCAAATTGAAAGCTCGTCATGAAACGTGTGGAGATGGTATGTCCAGACGCTTTCTCTACCATCTCTTCCATACGGTCACTCTGAGCCCCAGCCATCTTGAAGTCCTTCCAGAATCTCTCTGGAAATATCGTCTTCGTCCGAAGTTCCGGCATTAATAGTTGAACCAGAGGCAGGAGTCGGTTCTTCGACACCGGCTTTCGGGGCGTCTTGCTCCACGGTGGGAGCGGAAGCTTTAGCGTTCTGCCCCCTTACCGATTTCTTTTCTTTCGAAGACTTCTCCTTCACCGGCTTCTCCTTCGCTTCCTTTGGCTGAGCCGGCTTCAGTTTTGGCAGAATTGGGGGTTCTTCCCCTTTGTCTTTTGCAGCTTGGTTGACCTTCTCTTGTATCTGCTTGTGCTTCTGGAGCCTAGTAACACCCTTCCTGCAGCAAAAATGGTCGCATCTGCCTTGGTTACATGCCCTACGGTTCTCCCAGGTGTGATGTTCGCAGAAGTATCGATTCTTGACGTTGGGTTTGTGATACGACTCCACATCAACGACGATGCCGTACAACTTTTCAAGCCCAGTGTTCCTCTCAGGAGGAGGTATGGAGAGCGGGTCCGTGTACTCCTTTGGCTGCAGCATCTGCCAAGAGTACTTGATGGTCCCGCAAGCTCTATTGAGCGTGTTCTTAGATGCACTCTGCAACTCTTTCCTCTTCTGGCCGTCTTTCCAAAGTGCTTCAAGCTCCAACTGTTCCTTAGTAGGCTCGAAGATCTTGACAGGGGGCTTTGGAGCTTGAGGCCGAGGTGGGATCGGATCTTCATCCTTAGTGAGATCAATGATCTCTTGAACCGGTCGCGATCGCGAGATTTGCGGTACGCTTGAGGCAGCTTTGTCTGAACTTAGGCGAGCAATCTTTTGCTGCTGCTCTGAGGTGTTATCCGAGATGCGTCGCTTTGTGCCTCGATTCGAGGAAGTGTTCAGGGAGACATCTATACGAGAGCCCTGCTGCTTAGCGACGCGCAGTTGGGCGGTGGATGATCGCGCAAACCCAAGCTCAGGTGCCGCACGTGTGCGAGCCAGTCCAGTTTCTTCAGCTGCCTTTTTCTCAGAAGGCGACCTCGAAATCCAAGTTTCACATCCATAGCTTTCTTTCGCATGATGAGCAGAAGGCTCTAAGCTGCTAGGGGATGATGGACGGTTGGATACATCAGCTGGCTGGGCAGGCGTAACAACCGCATACGGAGACGAGATTCCGGTGTGACGGGTCGGCGTAGCGCACTGTCTCTCGGTGATCTGAGGGGCGGCAGAGGTGGGTATCCTGGTGCTATCGGTCGGTGGGCTTGTAGCAGACAAGCGCTGCCCTACATGAGGGTCAGGAGCATTTGTTGGTCGGGGACGGCTAACAGCCGCGTGCACACGGCCTGCATTCTGCGGAAACTGGCAAGCGGGTTTTGGGATCCGCTCGGGAGCCGGTGCCTGAGCTACTGATGGAGAAACCTCTGACAAATGTATGCCTACGCCACGCTGCTGAACTAACGGGGTGGCAGCAGTGGAAAGAGACGAGGGAAGGGGTATCTCTTTATGGAGATCTAGTTCATGCAGAGTCCACTGAAACTGGCTCTGATTCTGAACTAGCCCGCCCAGCTTTCCATTTTTTCTGCATTGGGCATACCAACGGCTCTCTCGCTCTCGCAGATGCCTGCTCACTTTAATCATCTCATTCAATAGCTCGTCGGCTTCAGTTCCACGAGAGAAGAGTAAGCGAGAGGCGAGTGTCCAGTAGTAACGGTATACAATGTACCGACTACGTGGATGGAGATGACGGAGGAAGAGCATAGCGCTAAGTGGCAAGGGCAATCCATTTTCTTGACAGTACTGTCCTTGCAACCCAGATAAGGATGGAATACTGGGCACGTAATAACACATGCCTCTCTCCATGTCACAACGAAGTTGTTTGAACCATTGCTGTCGCTTCTCTTGCGGAGTTGGTGGAGTATGTGATGGGGGACGCGCAAGTGTCGGTGCATACATGAATGAAGCTAGTTGCGACGCCTGAGGATAGTGCAGTTGCTGCGCAGACGCGAGATGCTGAGCGCTGTGGACATTATGCATGTCCTCGAAAAGAGGATTCGGAGCATGGTGACCGTACCCAGCCCAGTTGGCACTCATTGGTAGTAGTGCCGGGTAACTCTGCAGTACAGCAGGTGGCGTCGACCGTTTCTGAGTAGTCTTGTCGATGATATACTTGGCGGCACCCTCAGCATTCTCAGCATTGAAGTATCCTTCAGTGACGAAGCGGTTAGGATCAGCCCAAGAAGACGAAGACCCATTGCTTATCTGGCGCGGTTGCATTGTCGTATCGCCATAGTTATTGTGGGGAAGTGGAAGCGCCTGAGTAGCGTGTTGCGGCGCAAGAGGAAAAGAGGGAGGAGGGGGGACGGCGTAAGGAGTGGCAAGTGAGGTATTCGGGTTCTGCGCATGGCGGGCTCTAGGTAAGTGCTGTCGTGACTCTAGCGCGAGGAAAGAACGGCTGGCGTGCGCGGCCTTGTGAAGTTAGCACATCACATGGATAATAGGTTAGAAGACGTACGAGTTTCGCTGCTGGGTTGTTCTGCCGAGAAGAGTTGCGTTGATATTGAGTAGCCTATGACTGTCAGTGGTAGGCTTCTGGATGTGGATTAAACTGCGCTACCATGCAACTAGCCATTGCGCCGCCGAGAAGCGATAGTCCGTTGGAATTCGGACGTTGTCGCTTGTTCGCATCTTCCTCAACTAGTTCAGCGGAACGCTTCCTCGCATTGAGCTGCTGAGGCACCAAGTTGTAATCGGAAGGAGTCATGTCAACTTCTGCTGGTGGTGGATGGGCTCGAGGGAGTGAGATGAAGTATGTATAAGGGATGACCGATAGGTAAGATAGGTAGAGGTGTAGAGAGTACCGCAAACAAATGCACAATTGGCGGATGGTGGAGCGTCGGAGGGTATATGTGAGATTGGGTGCTGGAGGTTTGCGGGAGAGAGGAAGAGAATGCTCATATCGAGCAAAAACATGCGCCTATTTTTGGCATACTGCGATAATAAAATTGTAGTGAACAGTTTTGAAGTGGTTGGCCCCTGCGCTTGTCCACGTTGATAGGAAATTTTGCCCTCGATGGTGAAAGGAAAGCTTAGTCGTTGGGTTGAAGGGGAAGAGAACTGGAACACCCCGACACGGTTATACCGCGTGACGTATATTGATTTTATGGATATGTAAAATTACGTAGCATTACTCAGGGACTAAAAAGAACGGTTGTGCGAGTGTCATTGATACGAAGACTTCGATTTCTCGCAAACTAATAGCAAACCATCGTCCGAGAGCGTCGAAGCATGCATCGAGATGTGTTCAGTTTCTCGTCAGTAGCTACCTATTATTGTAGACATTTGGGTTCAACTAAACAAGTCTTTGTCAATACCCACTCTCTGAGTCCGCATCCCGCTTCTCACCGTCTGCACCGCCGGATCCTTCTCCTTAGCCTTCTTCGCCAGCTTCCTCTCCTGTACAGAGTCATTCTGCGCTTGCTCATCGGCTTCGACTTGAGCCTTGCTCTTCACCACTTTCTTCGTCGGTGCCAGAGGCTGAATGGCCTTCGCCTTGCCTTTGGGGGCCTTGCTCTCCCCTCGCCCCTTACCAGTAGCTCGACCCTTCTGCATCTGCTCGTTTTTGGCAGTCTCTGCCAATTCCTGGCGTCGCCCGGCAAGCGCTTCTTCGGAAATATCTTCCACACGCGCGATCCAGCACGTAGCATCCTCCTTGCATTCTTCGATAAAGATATCAGGGTGAATATTGGGGTTCTGGAAGTAGTTTGCAACTACGATGTTGCCGCCACGATGTTTCATCCTAGGGGTCGATTTAGGGAATACCTTCCATGTGATTGATTTATCGTCGGGGTCTGCCCACGACCGGAAACGGGTGGTGGGTTTTTCGGCCATCTGAAGGTTTTCGTTCTTCATCTTTTCATCTAGCTTGATCGTATCTTCGGTCACTTTTCGGCGCGCAAAAGGGTCCCGGGACGTCGCGAGGTGGGCGCCGAGGGAAATCTTCTGCGCTATGTGGTTGGACTTATGCGCGATGACGGGCTTGGGGCGCGGGAGAATACGATCAGCTATAAATGACTTCTTAAGTTTCGCGATGCTAGGGGCAAGGGCATTCGTCGTCCGGGACTTTTGCTTTGCGGCTATCAGAACGTCGGCATCTAGAACGGTATCATCGGTAGCGGCAAGACCGCGGTTCCTTTGCTTTGGCAAAGTTAGTATCTTTTTCAACTTGCTAGTATTTGTTCTTGCCTTCTTTGCTGATGGTTGTGGATCGTTCGCAAAGGAATCGAGCTCGACGAAATTTCCGTCGCTAGTAGAATGCTTTCGCTTGGTACTAGGAGTTGCGGCGAGTGGTACTTCGGTCTCATCATTGAACAGTGCGTCGATATCATTGTCTTCCAGCGTCTCAGGTATTGCAGAGTCCGGCGGCGAGTCAATAATCAAGGGTTGTTCAGCATTGACCTTCACAACGTCCAAGATCTCGACGGAATCTTTAGGACCAACCGTAGTAGGAGATGTAGCAGCGGATGTGTGGGCGTTTAGGTTGGTAGACGTCGGGAGTGAAAACGATGCATGTGGACTCGTCCGAGTGGGAGTAGTAGTGGAAAACATGGCGGTTGAGGTAGAAGGTTGGTGCCTGAGAAGTCCTCCACGTTACAGGGATAAGGAAGATGATAATCGTTGACTTTTTGACTATGTTGAGTTGGGTCTGAAGTGGCTGTACAAGGGAAGTGAGTAGATATAACTCAGTAGGCGAAATGAGAACTCACTTAGTCGACTCTGGACTGTTGCGTGTGCGCATGATATTCGTGGTGAAGCGGTATGGATTAAAATCTGTCATTACACAATACGGTGGGCAAATGATCGTAGCTTCGCTTTTCACAAACTCCCAGCTATCGTACCCTCAAGCAGTCGACCGAACAATACTTAATCGGGTTACCACGGACTTCTTCACTGCTATTAATTGCTGGTCTACTATTGGGTCTAAAAATAATATAGCCTCTTGTGGGGGCGGTGATCTCGCTGTGATGCGAATGAAGTGACGAAATCTCGAAACCGGAGGAAGGATTCCTGAAAATGACTTGATCTACTTACGATCTACTTATGCTCTCAGATTGTCCCTGCTGTGTAAGAACCTGCACCTCACTCGATATATTCGCATTAGAGCACTGTTGACTAGGCGAAAGGGAGAATTTGTGTTAAAGTCATCCATTCTGTACAATGAATAACTATTTGTTCTGGATTTGCACAGTGGGAGTCTCTATGAGACTCTAAAAAGAAATAACCATAATTATGATCACGTAATATCAAATTACTAGGTCCAGCAGTTCACAATATTCCCCTCCGTTTCGCCGGTTTCGAAAGTTGATACCGATTTGCCGGCTCCGCAGCATGGCTCACAAAACCGCCCCTCTCACCGAGGCGACCCCGCTTGTTCGACGCAGCGCTCCGTGGGATCATAGTCGTAGTGGTCATATTTTTCGGAATACGGCTTCCGGGGCATGCTGTACTCGCTTTGACCCGACACTTGCTAATAGGTGTCGCGATTTTGTGCTCTAACGCAGGAGCTTTCCGGACGACAGGGCGGGCTACGCCTTTTGTCTGGGTTGATGCTGCGTCTGAGCGACGAGTTGTAGGCTGCTGCTCCGTGGTGACAGCAGATTTTGAGGCGGTGGGTGATGCAAAGGTTGGGAGCGGCGCCGGGGAAGTTGTCGCAGCTGGGGACGAGTCGGCGATGCCAGTCGCACCAGCATGCGACTTAGCAGCGACGATTTCTTTGAGCTTCTGCTGCGACTGCCTGCCATCTGCAGCATCGCTAGTATCAGACTCCTGACTAGCTTCTGACTCGCTAGCAGATATACCACTATCACATCTCAACTTCTTCGCCCTATTGGCCTTTAGCTGCTGTAGTGCTCTCCGGCGCGCGGTATCTGCCGATTCCTCCTTTTCAAACTTGCCTTGCTGACGTACGGCATCGAAGACGGCTACGCCACAGTCGAAGGCGGCGGCGGCGCTTCGCTTCTTGAAAGTGTTTGAAGGAGACATGCTGATCTTTGTAATGGTGCGCTGCCGGAAGGGTTGGTGAAAGTTCAGGTTTGTTAGGTGCAGGTGAATTTATCAAGCAGGTGAATGGCCTTGGGACCAGATGAGAGTTGCTTGGCTAAGGGGTGGTGGTTGTTATTGTGACGGGTGTTGTGCAAGTGGAACTTGATCGTGTAAGGCTAAAGTCAAGAATGCTTGAAAGCTCGCATTATATAGGGGGAAACATCAAGATACGCGCCAACATCACGGGAGGGAAAATACTGTTTTAACTCCACTTGTGACTAAGCTACGGCTTGTTGGGTCGAGTAGGGCGGGGATGTTTGGTTGCCTAGATAGCATCTATGGTTCATGTCCACGTCAATGCTGTTGTGCCGTGAAAACAACGACCGAAAATTATAATATGGTTATGAGCTACAACAATGCACGGATTTATTACGGGGAGGAACTTGGGGACGATGGTGTTTAGGGATTTCCATCTCTATGCGAATGAAGAGAGAATAGATTCTAGTCTTGACAGACAGAAAGAGTGGGTG
This sequence comes from Darksidea phi, assembly GCA_030770425.1. NCBI lineage: Eukaryota > Fungi > Ascomycota > Dothideomycetes > Pleosporales > Lentitheciaceae > Darksidea > Darksidea phi. The sequence continues at coordinate 317,060 of JASJFT010000015.1, read as the reverse complement.
CAAAAAGATCAAGACTTGGTATGAGGATTTGGGGGGTGGGTGGTAACTCTATCAATCCTACCAACTCCGCTATTGTATCGCAAACAATTAGGCGCAATAATTAACCCTAACCGTGGTTTAGATCTAGCAATCCAACTGGGTCGATCATGGCACCTCAGTACCTCGATCATGGCCGAGTACTCTCAGCGGTCGTTACTCCTGAGCCTCTTTAGCAGGCTGGCGCTTGGCCGCTTTACGTGCTGCAAGCTGGGCCGGTGAAAGCTTCGACGCCGTAGCGGATAGCGGCATCGGCTCCCCGTCGGCATTCGACTTCTTTAACTTGGAGACATTTACACCCACGGACTTGGCGAATTTCTTATTCAAGACTGGCTTTGATGTCTTGGCTTTGCTGCCGACAGGAGTCTTTGCAAACGAAGAGGTCTTTGCGGTCGGAACAGGCTTCGTAGCTGGAGCAGACTTTGCAATCGGGGCGGGCCTAGTAACTGAAGCAGACGTAGTGGAGATAAATGTCTGCGTGGCAATACGCTCCCCCATTTCAGGCTCTGTTGCGGCTGGGGAGGTGGACTTTTGCGTTGAAGCCCTCGGCGTCTTCTGGAGTATCTGATCTACAATGTCCGCAGCAGTAATTTTCGACTCGGCGACCGGAGTAAAATTCGCGGTCGTAAGTGTTCTAGCGAGAGCATTGGGCTTTGCAGCAGTAGGTCTTTCAGGTGTAGGCTCTAGAGTGGGTTGCATCGCACCTTGAGCTCTAGACACAGCGAGTCTGGGTGCAGTAGAGCATACAGGACGCTTCCTTGCAGTGGGTTCTACTTCATCTCGGGTCTTGCGCTTGGTAGTTTTCGTAAGCGCTCCCTTGTCTTCATGGGCACGCTTCTCGTCCCTGTCGGTACTACCCGCTGCAGTCGAGGTCGAAGTCGCGGGGCTTCGAATGCGATGCTCATTACCGTCCTTTAACGCGATTGAGGTCTCAACCATTGTAGTCTTGCCAAGTGCGGCAGTGTCTCCGTTCCCATTTGAAGAGTTCCAGCCCTCAGGTGATGGATGACCGTGCAGGCCTATGTATAGGAGATCGCTCAAGGACTCATCGGAAGCTTCGTCTACGGCTAGACCCGACGTCTGCGGAATGGTTTGCACGGGAGGGGACGCTAAACCGCATGGAGGCAAAGTGGAAGGGGAGACCTCTGGGGCTTTGGCTTCTGGCGTAGATTTGGCAGCCGGAGCGAAGGCAGGGGTGAGCGGAATGGACTCTTCGATCTGGTCAAGAGAAGTAGAAGCTTTCTTCGACATGCTGGAGGAATAGCAGGATATCGGTATCGCTTGCTGGATTGAGTTGGTGTAGTATGTTCCTAAGTTACAGTATGTTTTGGGTTGCGCATTGCAGAGAAGATCTTGCATGGCCTCAATGATGAAGTTTTTAAAGTGAGTACAGGCTTGCGTTGGAAATTTTGTAAATACACAATACGAGGCGTAATTGGAGCTCGTTGGTGAATGGACTCATGGTATGCGGGTTTTCACCGTGTACAATGGAGGCGCCGTGTACGATAGAGCGGAACACTGAGAAATGCATGGACATACCCACTCCTTTCCGATGCGCTTCGTCAATAATAAGTCGCGAACGCGACCAAGGAGCTCGTCCGCCTGGCACATGCGCGGTGGCTGCCTTTCCACTGTATCTCCACCTCTTGTGTCGCGCATCTGAGCGGTCTGGAAAAGTTTTCCGAGGTATCGGCATCTGCGTATCGTCCGCCTACTGACGGCACGGATGGGTACGTCGCATCTAAATGGGCAAGTCAAGTCTACCTTGAAAAAGTGAGTCGGCTTTCCGGCCTACCGATATGGATCCATCGGCCATCTAGCATCATGGGCGATGACTCTGCGCCCACGGATCTGATGGCTAGCCTCTTCAAGTACTCTTTAAAGCTTCAGGCCGTGCCTGTACTCCGCAACGCAAATGGCACACAGTGGAACGGGGGAGGATATGCAGACCTCATCGACGTCAACAATGCTGCCGCTGGCATTTTGGAATACGTGTGAGGTAACGTCCCTGCTGAGCAGAGTAGACCAAAGTTCGTGCATCACTCTGGCGAAATGGTCATCCCTATGCAGGTTCTTGTTGGTGGAAATGATGGCGATGAGGGTGAATAGGATGGAGGGTTAGGTATCAAGAGCATTCCCATGGCCGATTGGGTTCGGCAAGCGAGAGACGCCGGGATGAACGAGCTTGTTGCGAAGCTGTTGAACTCGGCTGAGGAGAGTCTTGAGACAAGCACTGAGGGGATTGAAGGGTTTCTTCTGTACCCCAGGCTTCTGAAGAACGCTCCGACTACTACTTAGATAGGCTCAGCGATGCGTTAGCGCCTCACCCTACCCAAATACTGGTTCAGATGCGGAGTTAGTACAGTACCGAGTAAAGGCCTGGCCGCACGAATTCTGCATGGCATTTCCCGCTGTCGGTAGTTTACGCTCTGTTAGGGAGTTGTAGAAGCTATTATATAATTAGCTATAGTGCCGTAAGCAGCTCTTCTTCTAGCGTAGCCTTTAAGTTCTTACTTTTAGTAGATTAAAAGTAGTTAGAAAGAAAGTTATAAGTGGTTATTACTACTTACATACTCCGTTAGTAGAAATAGTAATTCTATACTTAAGACATATTACATATAAAGTAGTTTAGGGACTGGTAGGTAGTCACGTGACATCCACTTTCTCTGTCAAGCGGTGAGCCGAGCGTGTGTTTAAGCTGCTGCAGTCTTTGCACGTTTAGACACACCAAGGATTTTATTGTATGATGATGTCTTGTAAGCTGACCGGAATTCATGTGCATCTACCTCAAACGTGCACGGACCAGCCTCCTGCATGCTTATGTTCACGCCCCGGTCAGAAGTGGACATTTTCGCCCCCTGAAGACACGTTTCATGTTTTGCAAAAGAAATTTGGCGAGCCTTGAAACGGGCCAAAGTATCAGTCGGAGCTTTCGCCTGCCCAAATAAGGCTGGAATAAGGAGATGTGTGTCGTTGTTTAGCAAGCCTGTGTAGAAGTTGATTCGACCCACACCGGCCGTAAATACAATATAAACACGTAATCCATCTGCTCTTTTCGAGCCTTTCAATCTTATTTCCACGTTCCCCACAAAATCATCTCATCTTCGGTCCCTTTTGGGCTCCCTGACTCTTTATCGAAATCTTTCGCCATGCCTTTATCAACCGAGGCTGACCGCAATTCTGCGTCTGTGTCATGGTCAAGCTACCTAGAGAGACAATTTTCTTCGAGCAAAGAGCTCTCTCCTTCGCCCACCTGCGAGTCCATAGTTCAACTCGAGGAAGGAAAATCAAAAGACCCCAACGCATTACCCGAAGAGTCAAGACGACGCATTTTCTTTAAGGTGCTAGACATATCAACCACAACCTCCAGCATATTAGCCAGTTGGGAATGGTACACTGAAGATGGGCTGGACCAATTCTTACGTACAATTCCTCCTCAGGAGCAACACACCATACGGGTTGTCCTAGATGGGACATCGGACAACAACTATTCCGAACACAGTCCAGAGATCCCCAGTTGCTTTGATGACCGATACATCTCTTCTGAATGCGCACTGTACTCACTTCCCAATGCGCCATTGAACGAAGGTGATGTCGGCTATCAAATACCCGCACTTAGGAATCTGATACCGGGAAACTCGGACAAAGGCTATTTTTCGATGCAGAACTTCCAGTACCACAGCAACAGATGCATGCACTGGCCTAAATACGAGTCGGGTCTAGAACAGTGGGTGAGATACGAAAAGAAGACGGTTCTCATCTTGGCTTCGAATGATGGCAGTGGCCAAGGTTCGATTCGTGAGTTCATTATCATATTTTGACTAAGAAAGGAGTTTCTCTCTAATGCTGCGATCTTATAGTGGTATTTCGCTCTCCCTGCGCGTATAAAGAACGCCGGCCAGAGACCATTTGCGCGAACGCCAGTTGGACTTTCCTACGAAAGCTTGATACCTCTCTTTGCTCGCTCCTCAAGCTGAAATGCCTGCAACGTACCAATACGGAAGGAATAATCGAAATGCTACTGTTGGAGGCGGTTACGGTTAATCTCGACGGATTAATGTCGTATTCTCGCGAGTTGGTGTCTCAAATGACCTACGACTCGTATGTACCCACATGTTCCGACTCCCTACTTACATCTACTAACTCTGCGTTCCCAGGAAGAGATTGGATGGAAAAATATCGGATTTATGCGGCCTTCCAGTGCTTGAGAGTGGCCTGGTGACCCTACGCAGGGTACGATTTGCAGTCGAAGCTGGCTCATATGCCCTATCCTACTTGCGGCGCAGAATCGGATTGACTGCTCCGAAACCCGTTCCGAAGCCACTTGAAGTCCGTCTCGCTGATTCTGAAGAAGACTGTCGCTACTACCAAGATGTCTTACAACGTGCACAGACACGGTTTGAGCAAGTATACAGCACCAAAATCGAGCAGGAAAACAGAAAGCAGGCGCAAGATGTTGCGCAGCTCACTATCCTCGCGGCTATTTTCCTACCTTTGTCGTTAGCCACTGGTGTTCTGAGCATGCAAACCAGGGTCGCTGACCTCAATCTTCTGTTATACGATTTCGTCGGAGTGGTAGTAATTCTCGGAGCGCTTGCTGCGTTGCTAGCTTTCCTAACCCGGTTTGGGAAAGAGGCGCTGGACATCTATGTGCAATTTACATACGGCAGGATCGTCGCTAGGGAAAGTTTTCTGGTAAATACGGTCGAGGCTGTGGCTGTGGGAATGCTGTGGCTTGTGGCATTGGCTTCCTTTCTTGTGGGGATGCTGAAGGACATAGTTATCGGATTGAAGGTTCTTGGTTTTGGAGCAGCTGGGGTTCTGTGCTATCATGTCGCCACCGTATTATTTGTTCGAATTGCGTCCATTTTCGATTCGAGGTAGTATAGTAAGTCGGTTTGGATTGGGGATGCGCGTCAAAACTTAGGCTTCCTCGGAAAATCAGATTATGTTCTATGGGCCTGCGGGTGCAGACTGCTGATCAGATCAGAGTGATTTACCATACAAGCCATAAGATTTCTTAGCAACTGAGAAGTGTCCATACTTGTTGAATCACGTTCAACAGTGCTTGCTGGGGGTTCTAATATTACTAATCTAGAATGTGCATAACCATCGGTGAGACATTTCTTTGCCGTTTCGGGATCTTTGCACGATGGTGCAGCTCACTGTCTCTTACCCATGCACTTAAATCGCGGAAGTCCGCTAGGCAGCACCCTCTAACTCAACATACCGCTCAAACCCAGCACAGAACGTAGCCGCCAAGATGTAAACTCTTTCCGATTCTTGACGTGTGACATCCTCAACGGCCGAGCCTTCGTCAAACGATGGCTTCCCGCATCCGCATCTTCAATATGTTCTGTTTGAGCAACGTGCCCAGTCCGATCCTTTCTGATACTTGACTCATTTCGGATCCCGGTCTCTCATGTTGTCCGCTAGAGGCATGAATTCATGTACGTCCGGATGCCACTGCAGAGTGACCGCAGGGCCTGGACAATCACGCATTTCGCGGAAGTAACTTCTCATCATTCAATCTTCTGAGCTTCATTTGGTAGCCGTCGAGCCTTGATGCTCATTCGACAGGTAAAGCCATGATCCAAGGCTCCATCTCTACTCTTCTCAGAATAACCTCCCTCCTACTCGGACGCATGCGTAACCAGCCACGGCCGCAGCTGTCGGAAGCTATACTCGTCAACGGCCGGCCTCGCCACATCACCGTATTGCACTTGCTCCGGCCACCAGAACCTCGTCGCATGCTTCAGCTCAATCACGTCGCCTTCCCTGAGCGCCGAGTCGAAATTCCCCAGCACCACGCTTTCCGCTACCTTCTTTCCCCCGTACGAGGCCTTCAACCTGAGGAATATATTTCGTGGCTACAGGTCGCAGTGCACAATGCCCAGCCCATGCAGGTGCTTCATCGCGCGCTCGACACTGGCTAGTATGAACGGTATCTGCTCCATCTCTAGCAGCTCGTCCGCCATGTACTCCGCGAGATTCATGTCGTACCGCGCGTACACGAGCGCCGTCACGCGCTCGACTCTGTCTCTGAACTCCATCGTGCTGCAGCCCCGATACGCGGCCGTGTTGGCGTGCGGATGCCGCCGCAGCATCTCGCATACGCCTATCTCGTTGCGCGTCAGCACGGCGAAGCGCGAGGGGTCGGCGAGGAAGGTGTTGCTTCGGAGGATTCGCTGCTGTTTGTAGTACGGCGGCGGCGCGTCTGTGTCTGTGTCTGGAGCGTACTTTAGCATGGTATCGGGGTCGTAGGTGGGGAAGAAGTCGGGGATGTGGAGCGCGCTCTGGGGGAGGTGGGTTAGTGTTTGGGCACATTCCCAGTATATCTGATTGGCGCTAAAGTGGACTGTCTGTCGCGTCAAAACCCCTTCTTGCATTACCCATGCTCGCGTGTTGAGCTGAGCCTTGCACACATTATTGTCAAAATCATCTATATCAGTGCTGATAGTTATAGGACTGCTTGCTTGAAACATCTTGAACATAGACGTACTTAGGGTTTATGCCGCGCTCGAGAAACCCTGCGTGGGAGTCGATTGCCGCAGTTGCAGCGATTGTGCAGTGAGCTTCCGAAAAGACGCTTGCCATTCGGCCAACTTCACGATTCCAGTCCTCGCCATCGTCTCCGTATTGGATGATGCAGAGTGAGTCGATCCAGAGATAGAGAACGCCAAAGTTCTCGGGTCACCTTGACAGCGTCCCGACTCCGGATGTGCATCACAGATTGGCATGTGAGAAGTCTCCAATTCCCATTCAAAGTCCGTGGTGTTTGTCTTCAATGAGAAGACATAGCCGCTGGCGCTTTGGTGGAGCGGAGATCAAGCTTTGGCGGCGTTCTTGGGGCCACCTTTCAGGCACCGCGTCTTGGCGTGGCTCCCCGCTTCAAAGCATCGAGTTGCCCTTGACAGCGAAGTCATACAGAAGACGCAATTGCAATACCAAAGGCTATACTCAATCAACCATGAAGATTGCCGTCCTCCTCGCGCTCGCCACGGCCGCCATGGCCGACATCATCAATAACGAGGTAGTGTCTCGGGGTCTGATAGCGACAGACGGCTAACAATTGCCCAGCACCTCAAAACCGAAGTCATCACGGCCGCCGAGTGCAACCGCAAGACCAAGGCCGGCGACAAGATCAATGTCCACTACCGCGGCACCCTCGAGAGCGACGGCAGCGAGTTCGACGCTTCGTACAACCGCGGCCAGCCCCTCAGCTTCACCGTCGGACAGGGCCAAGTCATCAAGGGCTGGGATCAGGGCCTGTTGGATATGTGCCCAGGCGAGAAGCGCAAGCTGACCATTCAGCCTGACTGGGCCTATGGGTCGCGCGCCATGGGGCCCATTCCTGCGAACTCGGTCTTGGGCAAGTCAACCTCTGGCGAAAGGGAAGAGACATGCTAACAATGCGCAGTCTTCGAGTCGGAGCTGGTATCAATTGACGGCGTTGGCAAAGACGAGCTATGAGCGATGGGTGATGATCGAGGGCGACGGGACGATACCCACGATAGCAACACAATATGGGACGAATCTATAGGATAATGAAAAGCGCATGATGATCACGGCAATGTATTAGGGCGTATTCTTGACCAGTAGATGCGTTGCGAGACTTTGAGTGCACTCGTTGGACTGGACTGGTAATCTCTATGGCTATGCTACAGACATGCGCCTTTGGTTCTTTCCCTCTCCCCCCTTCGTATCACTATTCATCGTTGTTACCTAGCTACCCACTTCTAGGTTTCTTTTCGCTGCATCTGCCTCAACAAGATCCCGTCACCGCCGAAAAATCCATTCTCGAGCCTAAAAACACCACTATATTATGGGCATCCCAGGATACCCACTGTCAATGAAGACTTCACTCGCTCCCGAAATCGCAACCTCATACAAAATATGCTTGCGACTCCGAACCCCCTTTCCGCTAAGAGCGAAGTCTACAGCACCAAGCCCCCTGAGAAGTGCGTCGGTGAGCCCGGCGCGAGGCAGCATATCGAGCGCGCCCTTCGCAAAGTCCACGAGATGCTCCCCGCTACTGCTTCTCAGGCTGTTTTCCATCGCGAGGTAGATTTAGTTTGCTTAGTGTGCTTCCATGGCTAACTCGACATTAGATGATGACTATGCTCTCCACCGTCGAGTGCCTCCAGCTCCAGCCGAACAAAGACGCAGGAGCGGTAGCGCATAAAGCTACGAACAAGACTTCCGTCCACACAGCAGTATCATCCAAGCCCAAACTAAGGATGAAGAAGAGGAGAGAGTTCAGCGTGTTTCGAAAGGACATCCACATGGGTGTCCGCGGCGATGCGCCCGTCAACAAGTCGCGCTCACAACAAAACATCACCCGATCCGAGTCCAATATCCGCCCGACCGCGGCGCTCGTCTCCACCACCCAACAGCCAGAAGGCGCTGAAACTAGCGCTGAAGCCGCTCGCGAGCGAAAAGCTCTCGCCGCCCTCCAGGCCGCAACCCACAACGCCACTATTGCTGCTTCAAAGTCTACAATCGTCGAGTGCGTGCCCGAGAACGTCAACTTCGCGCTGAAGCATGGCAGTCAGAACCCGCGGGCTGCTAAGAAGTATGCTGGGGCATGTAGGTCGTCGGTTAAAGAGAGGGTGTCTGCATCCGCTGTTGGAACGAAGATGTTGATAGGCTCGTTGAGTAAGGCTAGCAAGCAGCCTGGTCAATGTAGAGGGACGGGTGGGTATAAGCGCTCGAGGAAAGATGATGCGGGTCCAGCGAATAAGGTCGCGAAGACCTAGGGGATGGTTTGTCGCGGAGGTATCGGTTTGGAACCCCTACCTCTATGTGCAAAATATTGCTAGCAAATGTTTATCTAATTGAAGAATGCCTGACCCCTCTCCATTGAGTTCTCTGTTCTTCATTACGCCTATACCTTCTTTTGCCCAACAAGAGCAGCGTTTAGATACTAAGTTCATGTTGATTTTGTAGAACGTAATAGTATCTCTGTTGTGGAGTCATGTCTCTTTATATAAGTATCGCGCAGACAATTACATTGCCCTCATACTCCAGTACACAGAATTACCTCCATTCACCTTCATGACAAAGTAAATTGCTCAATGCGTCTACCTCACTTGTGGGAGTCACATTACATCACCCCTCTCGTCGAAGGCGATGCCATGCCAAGAGCAGCATTGCTGGAGGTTTCACCTCACTGCTCGATGGTGGGTACATAATACATTTTCCCGCGCGCCTTGGTCTTCTACAGCTTTCGTTAGCACTCATCACCGCAACCACGGCTGCAGCTCTAGTTGATTCCAAGTGGAGATAACAACCAGCGCATTCTACCAACTACTTCCATCACTACTCTACCTGAAGCAATCCATCCAAAACCGATAGTATGTCTACTAGCAACCTCAAGAACACTACCGCCAAACTCCACAAACCTATTAATTTCTCCAAGTCCGCCACCCACTGGAAAAACATACTCACCGCCCGATATCAAGACAAGGCTAAGCAAACCATAATCCAATCCGCGCTCTCGGAGGCCATCACTCTCACAGAGAGTTTACCCGACAGTGACACCCAAGTAGCCCTCAATACCTGTCTCACAAGCATTCAACCCCTCGTCAACGAGCTTCTCACCTCAAAGACCGAGGAAGTTAATGCGGCGCGGGAAATATTCAACGGGTTGAACACGGGCAAAGATCAGCACGTCAAGGCCGATCAAGCAACTTATCGGATTGCGCTGCAGGTCTTACATGAGGCGGAGGGAGGGATGACGGTTGAGAAGTTGAGGGAGGCTGTCAAAGGTGGGTTTGTGGAGGCTCTAAACCGAGAGATTCGGCAAATGACGGTGCCGGAAGGAGCCGAAGGAACAGTTGACGAGCCGAAGGTCAGGGGCGGGCCAAGCGTTGTTATTCAGAAAGGATTGCCGCAGGAAGCAGGTGCACTGTCGCCCGCTGCTACACCGAAAGAAGCTGGTACAACGCGAGTGCTTGGTGGTGTCGACAACCCGGTCGAGAAGGAGCAAGATGCTGCTACCAACATCCACCAGCTTACAGATGATCTATTCTTCTCTCCTCATGACCCTGCCGATTTTCTAGAGACGGCGGGGGCTACGCAGTCTGCACTCGCGGGGATTAATGAGCGTGCGGACGTTCTTGAAGCTGAGTCCAGGAAGGTAAGTTCCGGATATCTCCATCAATCATTTTGGGTGTACATCCGCTAACCGAGTTCATACAGGACTCGAGGCCTGACCTCGAACCAAAGAACCTGCCCGCGTCCGAGACGAGCGAAAAGAAAGGGCCTAGAATGCTTAGTCGCCGGCGACTTGGTCAGAAGGGCGTTGCCGTCCCCATCAATAAGTCGAAGAAACTCGCCAAATCCGGATCTGAGAACGTGAAGGAGAGGAAGGTGGGTAAAAGGTTCGTTGAAGATGAATATAGCAGCAATACTGAGTCGATCAAGGCCGTACCGACGCGTAAGCTCGTGACGACAAGAAAAGCTCTACAGAGCGAGGTGGATGGTAGGGTGAAGACCAAGCCGAAGGCTTCAAACGCTGGGAAGAGTAATACGATAAAGGGCAGAAATGGGGAAATCTACAAGAGCGATGAGCAAATCACCGATAGCGACGCGGATGCCGACGACAGCGACACCGTCGCGCTCAAATCCATCACAACCTCTAAGAGGGCTAAGGAACCGTCCAAGAGTGAGCAGCTTGACCAAGTCTCCCAGATTGCCAACAGCGAGAGTGACCGCGGTAATCGGAGCAATGGCCTAAAGTCTCATAGTGGTTTAAAACGCGGGGGTGAGGATGATGAAGACGGAGGAGAGAAACAACCGGCAAGGAAAAGGTTGGGCGTGAAGAGTAGGGACGTGGGCATGTTTGAGTAAGTGGTGTAGGTATGTCAATCGGTTCTTTGTTTCGTGGCTGTAGATTTCCCATTACCATCTTACAATAATAACCGCCGCCATAGGCGGATAGAAGAAGCTAAGTCGATCAACTTGGAGGAAACTTAGGGCTTATTGGATTAGGGTTAGGATAGACTAATGGTTTTGACGCCGTATTAACAGATATGGTGCCCTGGAAACCATATAACTTCTATTCTATGAAATTCCGGTGAGTAGCCTCACATCTGTGTGCTCACCTTCACTCACGAATCGCTTTAGCACCTTGGACCGCACTGATACAAATCGGCACCCCCGCACTCTTTTTCAACATCCAAACGAACAACATTGGCTCGTGCTAGACAATAAAACAGCTGTTTGCGATGCCGCCGAAGCGACGGCCACGGCCGAACATGCAGGCGCCCCCGTCCACCGCACTCAGCGGCAGCATCAACACGAGCAAGAGTCGTGCCACTGGCCTCAACGGCTATACCAATGATAATACCATGGCGCTCGCGGATTCAAGGCACGATGGCGGTGCGAAGCCGGACTTCGAGACGGGCGTAGCGTGAGTGCACTTCTTCCGAATTAATGGTTAATGTTGCCTCATAGTTGCTGATAGTCTCTCGTAGAACGGCTCTACATGCCATGGAAGCCGCGAAGCGTGCACCATCCTGCGATCCGAACTCATGGATCGAGATCGAAGCCCGCTTCTCTCACTCCGGCTCGAACCTAGAGAATCCGCGGGAATGGTACGTCGCACACGCTCTTCATCGCCAAACGCACCGGTGTCATCCGTACTAACGGGTGTAACAGGGCATCTCTCGGCGACCTCACCAAGGGAGTCATTGCAGACTTGCTATCCACTCTGAAGGATCGCGCCTCTGCCGCCCGCACCGCTTTCGTAATCGCACTATACAAACTCGAATTCCAGAACGACATCTTCAGCGACCACCATACGCCAAACGACATCCTCACCGTTATCGCCAACTACCGCCGCACTTCTAATGCGGGCCACAACCTCTTCGCTCCGCAAAAGGCTTACCAAACCGCCATGCTAAAACTGCGTCTCTTCGTCATCGATCTCCTCAACCTCTTGCCAAGCTATTCATTCGTCAAGCATATGATTACTCCAGTGTTCAATATGCAGGTGCAAGAGAGCCATGATCTCGAGGAAAGGGTAAGGGCGCAGATGCACGAGGTAGGGAAGGACCGCTATGGGAACGCGGGCCGAGAGAGGTATAGAGTGCGCTGTTTCTTGCAGCAGATGAAGGAGAGGTTTGCCATGTTAGAACGAGAGGAGGGGAAGTTGGTAGGGTGGGCGGCCGAGTGTGTAGCATCGATTCCTACCGTTGAGGGTGAGGATGGGCAGTTTATTGGAGGCAGGACGAGCACATTGGATAGACATGGTGAGGGTCTGCGGAAGGGTGCGCTTTGAGTACGTTGAGGGTCATGTCTTGTCTTAGGTCTGAGTCCACATCATCGGAAGCGGGAATGTTGGAAGGAGCGACGAACGTTCTCACCATCAAGGCGGTCGGATCTCAGAGGTATAAATTTTCGAGTCTTCGTATCGAATACGAGAGGGCGAGCTTTTCCGCTATTCTCCTCACGACATGGCTTTCATCATTCTGCCAACGAAGTTCATCTCAAAGACACGGGTAGTCGCTAACACTAGATGCTTATATTTTAATTCTTTGCCTCGGCTCATGCCTGCTGGAGAGACTCGTACGAGCGGTCAAGATTTCAGTACATCTTGAGCCGGCCAATTGATCTTTGGAAACAATCGCGACCCAAGGGAATTGTGAGGGCTTCTCCTTCCTTCGTAATCTTTCTTCTGCCACTTTCCTCGGTTCATTAAGAGCCCGTAGTGGGCCTCGATCTAGTGGGCTCTGTTCTCGATCGCCGCTAGGGTCTGGCTTACAACCACTTAATTGCACATCACTTCAACCTATTTACATGCTTTAGAGTTCTTATCGATTTCTATGGACTTTTGCACACCAAGTGGCACCAAATCCGACGCGCCACGTTTGACCTATATGACACTACAACAGATGTCGAAATTTTGGCTACTTCTCCTCTCGAATTCCAAGCAGGAATGTACTTCCACAGCAAAGGCAGAATCGATAATGCGTTCTACCTCAAGTCACAGACAATGATACCGTGCGCGACGCATACGAGTAATCCATCGATTCCGGGCGAAGATGCCATACGATCTGCTTCGACGTCCAGGCGAGCCAGCGCAAGAGATCTTAGGATTTCTCTTTGAAAATGGTCGCCTACCAAGTTATTAAATGACAGACGCAATCTCCTCGTCTTCTTTCGGAAAAGACCAGAAAAGGAACAAATTCCCGCGCTGCAGGCCCCACTTCCCAATTACCGAGTGCCACTCTTTCCGCTTATGTTTCTCTCCCCAGCAATTCACAATCAGACCATTCCGGAAGTAAAACACTACCACAAATGCTAAGAGAATCTGCAGACCTAAGAAAATCGCGACAATAGCTGGGTATATGGTCTTCTTGTAACGAAAATAAAGCGGGTACGTGTTAAGGGGCAAGTAAGCAGCTTCATCCAGCCAGAGCTTTAGAGACCAGCAAAAGCACGAGTTAAACATGCCAACGACGGAGAGAAATACCATGGTTATGCTGCACAGTCCAACGAGAGCGTCCTTCATAAATACAAGCCACCAATGGAGATTACCCTTGACCCATCGATGCGAGAGCGAGGTGATAATCGCACTGAACAACCAGGCAGTAAAGACACCGATTATCCAGAGATGACGACAGCTAAATCCGTTGGGATTTGCCTTCCAATGGATGGTAAATGCCGGGATAAATCCTAAGACGACGGGCAGTGCGCCGACGAGCAATATCAGTATTCTAGCAGCTCTCTCTTTCCCTGTGGCTAGAAACATGTTCCGCGCTTTGAACGGACGAAATGTATAGATTGCGCCCAAGGACGATAGCTCGTCAAAATATTGCTCCCAAGACACGTGTTGCACTAGAACTTCTGCGTCATCTCTCGGTTCATGGTAGAGATTCGTAGCCTCAACGAGCCGGATCATGGTCTCAAGAACTGTCCTTCGAGAAGTAAACCCTCCAAGAACGTTACTAAGAAGGGTCGTTGGGATGAGCCAGGACAGTAGCATGGCGGAGCCAATGCGCCCACTGGGTGTCGAGTCGGGATCTCCGGAGATGGAATCGACGAATTCAGTGATGACTTGGAAAATGTACAGAGTGATCGCGAGCCCCGTTCGAAGAAACTCGTTGGCCCGATCATCAACTATGGTGACAGCCGCTCTGCGCCATTGTTGAAAGTCTTCATCACTTTCACTTGACGTCCCAATCCGCCCAAGAGTTCTGGCCACGGTCCGGTAGAACCGCTCCGACTTGATGGCATGACCAGCTATCTCCTCGAATCCCGCGAATACAGTGGCAATGGCTCTGATGCGGTGTTCTTTCTCCACTTCTTCGTCCCGCTCTTCGTCCTGCTCTTCATCCTGCTCTTCCCTAATGACTTCCTTTGCGACCTGGTAGCATCTATACCAAGCATAGAGCTTATCGAGCAACGACCAAAGAGTGTCAATAGGGTCGCCGAGTGCATGGATGACGGCAAAGAATCCCCGCCTGTCAATCGGCGACAGATCAATGTTGCTGAGGAGGAAGAACACCGGAATAACCCAATCCACTACTCGGGGGCCTGGGTCACTGTACCACCCTTGCTTGTCGCCGCAAAACACCGTGCAACCGTAATATGTCACATATGGGTTGTCTGTCGTGGTATTCGAACCGGCGACGAATAGCCGACGCATACACGCCTCGTCAGTCCCGTTGCTAGAGTGATTCAAAAAATTATTCACTCGAGCCATGCATGTCTCACGTTCAACCATGTGGCCGTTCTCGAATGGGAGTATTGGTGGACATGGAACCGATGTTACTGTGCTTTGTAATGCCATGGCGGCCGTTTGGCACTCAGACAAATTCACCGCAGAAGTGGATATTAGTGGAATGTCATCGACAGGATTTAGAGGTAATGGTTTTGAGGTGGCGCGATAGTCAATGGGCCTATTCTTATATTAAACCTTTTGTCCATTGCTCGTTCGCTTCCCAGCTCGTATACGACAAGTATACGACAAGTTGCCCGCTCAGTTGTGTGAGAGTTAGGCAAACTCGCTCGTCAGCCTTGTCGCTTAAGTTGGTTGCGCGTTCTCTCTCGCCAATAAGAGGTGAGAACCGTCCCACGTTTTCTGCGCAGACCTCTCAAATGTCTACGCTTTCAATGTCTCCCATCAAACTCCGCCTCCACATGTGGTTGCTAGTGGTCTTGGCGTGTCTATCCGCGGTCTCTGCCGCCAAGATTATGCGCCGGTTGTTGAAGAAACGGTAGTCTTGGAAAACAGCCCGATGAAACGCCTTGCATCGAAGAGGAACACGTTTAGAAGTCTGGTTTGCCCGAGAGTACGAGGCAGGAGAGCGGCCTGGAAAGTCGACGCCTGCAGTATTCCCTTCCGTAAATCCGCTTTTCCTGCCGTAGACAGTATCGCGAGTTGTCTAGACAAATTGATTTCGGCTGATCGGGTCCTTGCTGCTTTGCTACCCAAATAAATAGCTTGGTGGAGCCTTTGTCTTTGACATCCTTTTGCTTTGAGAAGAGCGAGATCAGCATAAGACGGTACCACATTTTATCGTGCAGCCAACCGCGTGGTGGTATGAAATGATTGTCAAAAATTGTACACTTGCTCTATTTATAGTTAAGCTGTTTACAGCACAGCAAGTGGCGAGGTGAACTTGTTCGCTTGGTCTTGTACCCGGAGCCACTTGGGCTTATTATACTAATGGTGGTATGAGGAGAGAAAGCTGAAAGATTACAACAAGTTCATTATTATGGCATTAAGAAAAGAATAGAAGCGCACAAAGAATCCACAGTAGACACTGCAGTCCCAGCTCTTAGGACACATCGTATTGATACGGGCATGGAGATTTTGTCCCGGCTTAGCTTCTTGTAAGCGTAATCTTATTCCCGGAAGCGAAGATAAAGAGGTTTCCCGGACTGACCGCAGGAAGAATACATGCATTATGCACAAGCTTTTTAGAAGTGCCATGATCGATAGCTTTACATGGCTAATGGGCATGGGTGGGCTGTGCAGCAGTTCCGTGAACAAATCATTTTTAGTGTCATCTATGTGGACCGCCCAGAGCGCTGGATACCCCTTAAATTCTCTGCTTGGAATCCGACGTACAAGCCTACGGGGTAGATTCCAACCTTTTCCCCCTGAGACACATGAACTGTGCTGGCCAAAGAACTCTAGCATATTGGTGTGTTAATGGCGTTTGGCTACGCGGATAACACTTATGAGGATACCTCTGCAAGACCAAGAGCCCCAATGAGCCAACCATTTGGGTCTAGTCCGTCCACTATGATAACCTTCTTCTTGAATAACCACCTTCCGTTACTTTGTCTCTTTACAACATCATCCCAACGGCCCCAGTGATCAGGTAACTTGAGGTTTGTCCCAGCAATCACATAGCTTTGACAATGTGCTTCATCTAGAGACACGAATTGTATGTCGACTGTTGTGATATGATGTCTGAGGAGCTTCGGCGGATTGGTACCTGTAATCTCGCCTAGTCGACTGGGTCCAAGCTCGCGGCCATCCGGAAACTGCACAATACCGTCCGATTCGAAGAGTTCAGTTATCTGTCCACGATTGGCATCCTCGCGGGCAAGAGAAGCATAGCGATAAATGAGGCTGAGGATAAGAGAGCGAGCAGTAGCTTCCTCTGTTAAGGTCATGCCAGTCGATATGCCGCTTGGCAGAGCGCTTTTAGACATCTTGGCAGAGATGGAGAAGGGTTATAAGTTGTTTTTTGGGGCGGTTATAGTGGCAACCGAGTACAGCACCTTTGGAAGTTAGCAAGAGACTGTGCTCGGTACGTATACAGTTCCTAATATACCACTGCGCTCGGTTTTTGCGGCATTAGCATACGCAAAACCCGATATGTAAAGCATTGCTTACAATAAGTATCGGACTTAAGATTCGACTAAGGCCGACAAGCTATCTCCACCTTGCTGTAAGTGAGGGACAGAGACACGATTGGTGACCAGTTTGCAGTCCTATTGGAGTAAACAACAGCCAACATGGCTATTACAGTCGCTTGCAAAACCGGCCACCTCTCAGCGTACTGCGAGATTTTCCCCGCGCCACTCTTGGCAGCCGCCTTACCAAACTATCTTGTCTATGAATCGTTTACGCTGGTCTGCATGCTGTCAGCAAGGATGCAGTAATTATCTAACATGTATCTAGGGCAAATTTACCGAGAGTGTACGAGTTGGCTAATGGTTCGCCAATTTCTCGGAAACTGCCAACAATTTCTACCCCGTAAGACCTAATTGTAATAAATCTGTGCTTGTAGCTTCGAGTTGTGAACGAAGATAGACTGATACCATACTCAAATTGGGTGCCCTAACCAAGGAAACCTAAGACTCCCAGCAGCAGTGAGATGGAGGCTCCGGTGATCGCCCGGAGAAGACTTTGTATTTAGGGACTGAGTCATTTCTTCTAGGCTAGAATAAATTTCCGTATTTTATATTGACGGCGTCAATGAAGAATGATTATTCTCATTCGTGCGATGAAAAGAGGAGGGGGTCGCCCCCTAAGGATTTATTCCGTGGGTATGATTCGCTAGGGGCATGTTAGTGCTGAGTCCAGATGCAATGGCCACCGCCGTATGCTGTACTGGAGAACTCCTAGGGCTATTTGGTAGAGTCGCAACCAAGGTTAATGTTTTATGGTATTAGTTCCACGTACATTACTAGTCGATAGTAATTGCAGTATCATAAGAAATATATTTCCACTGGTTTACGTTTGATTTTCTTTAAGATAGAATAACAGTGCTTTGCTCCGCTCTAAACTAATGGTTGCATATGTAATGATGCCTTGTCGATGTAGTATTGTGGAGCTAAGACCGAGCCAGCCAGCATCTTTGCGGCGGAATTCGTCAGACCTTTGATAACCGCTTACTGCTCTCCGCCCGCCCCCACACTAAGACCAGTACCGTCACCTCTACCCCCACCATCCTTGTTCGTGGTGATCTCCGGGTGAATTGTGACATTTGGGTCATAGATCGGAAACTGTGTGTCATCCTCCGGAAGAGTGACTTTGTTAGAGACAACAAACACGGTCAAGCCGTCAATAGCAGCGCGGTTTGCTAGAGCGGTCCCTTCCTACAGAAGGGCGAAATTAGCGTATGGTTGGCGAACGTCAGACGAAGGCAGCTTACCAATTCAACGCGCCAATGAAGATTCTCCGTCAGATAGGGCTTGACAGTCTCCTCGGTAATGTCAGGGAGGATCTGCGCCAGATAGCGCTCAACTAGAGCGAGTGTCAGGGGAATCTGACTCGTGATCTGCATATGGTCACGCTGAGCGTCTTGGCAGTTGCCGCATCCCGTGTTGGAATCCTGTCCAAAGGGTACAAAGGAGCCAACATAGTGTGGTGACAATGGCCAGAGCGTGACGTTATCCTCCTCTACAGGACCGAGGAAAACGTGGACGGAATACTTTCCCCCGTGCGAATGTTTTTCGGCCTTGATATTTACAAGCCATTCGAGGTACTCGTTGTTGGGCGCGAGATCCCTAAGCACAGGCTTGTCCGGGCCGATGGATCTCTGGAGCAGTACCTGCGGCTCCGGTAACTGGGCAGCAACCATTGACAACGCAACATGGTCTGCGGTGACCTTTTTGGCGGCGATGTTCTTCAAGACTTCGGCTTGGGGAAGGAGCTGGGCTCCAGCGACTTCAATACGCTTCTTGCTATCTCGAATGACCTTGGAAGCACTGTCATAGTAGTCGTCGATCTTGTCTTTAAGGCCCGAAGCATCTTCTTTCGATAGGGGGTATTTGAGTCCAGCAAGTTCCGGGTATGCGTAGCCGAACGGTTCGGTGCGCTTTACGCTAGTTTTCAAACTTTCGGCATCGTCGCCGGGTGTTGAATTGTACCATAGTCCTTCGGAAGGTCGGAACGGATATAGCGGCGTCTTGGTGTTCTCGGGAGCATTCACTTTGATCGCCCAACCACCCCACCCGGACCTTTGCTCCGTGACCCATGTCTGCGCATCATTGGATTTCTCGTGCAGAGCTTGCCAGATGGCGAACAAGCGATCAATGTTCCTGCAATTGTTAGTTTGCCTATGATCGAGCTTATGAATATATATAAGCAGTGAGGCGACTTACGCATGGTGCAACCAGAAGATAGGATCAAATGCGGATATCGCTGGATCACCCATCTGGCCACGTCCTCCAATCAAACCATGAAGTGAGTTGTGGATGTCTTCCAGACTTCCCCATATCTCAGCCTGAGCCGTCACTGAACCCGACTTTGCCTGATACTGGTTGTTGCTCATAGGACCATATCGACTATATGAGTTGAGGATGTACGCCACACGTTCGGAGAGATTCTTCTGAGCCTTGGTAACATTGGTCGGATTTTTATAGAAGTCCTTGATGAGCCTCTCGAGCGTCGCTTTTGCCTCATCGCGTGCCTCGGGGTGTCGTCTCGTATTCTTCTGGCCCTACCATGTTGTTAGTCTTACCATGCTGGGCAAGAACAATAGCCGTGATCATGTGCCTACCTGAGTGATGCGTGCATCCTTCATTCCATCCGGAAATGGTGCAAAGAATAATGGGTTATAGACTTTGTTACGTCCATTGTAGAACCACGAAGCGGTGGACTCGGGGTGCAGCGTTCGATCGTACGTCTCATCTTGTGCTTCCTTGGGAAAGTAGGTATTGACTTCCCGTCTGGCCCAGTCCCAGTATGGAAGGCGGAAACCCTTCGCGGCATCAGTGTAAGCCTTCTTGCGGCCATCACTATTCTCAATGCCATTCGCGATATCCTGAACGTGCTTGTACAGGATTGACTATAGCATATTAGCTGTCGCTGATAAAGGTAGTCGTCTAGAGTGCATACTTCGAAGAGTGCAAGGAAGGGACGATGCCAGGGAAGGAAAAGAATAGAGCTATGGGTGCAGAAGCCAAGGAATTGGTTGTTGTCCGCCACTTTGGGGATGTCATTGTTCCAGCCCTTGTTAGGCCATTTTTCGTATGGCATTCCGTGAATCCCTGTGGGCATTAGATAATAATGTCAGAGTGCAAGTAGCTCAGATCGACCTAGACTGACCAGCAATCTGAAACCACGACTTGGGGTCGTTCATGTCAAGCTCATTCTGGAATTTGGCTAAGCCTTCACGCAGCAGATACAGCTCCGCATCGGATAAGTTACGAAGTTCTTTGCGTTGTGGTACAGTCTCTACGCCTCATGAGTATGCACTCGGAATAGATGACTTCGACAGTGAGACGATACTTACCTCCGGGATTGACACGCACACCATTGGCTAGGTATTCACTCCAGTTACCCATGGCGAAGTTCGAGATTGTTTGGATGGCAATTCTGCAATAATAAACAAGCTCTACCGATGTCCCGGGAGCCGTTGCATGAGGAAGTACCGCATACTTAAGCTAAGCGTTCCTTCTCTCCACCAGCTTAACAGTCATTCTAGACACTCAGCTTGACCCCACCTGCTCCACCTATCACACCGAGGCGGTGTTTAGCCAGAGGAGGGGCAAAGACATATCATCCAACAGATGTTGAGATGATTGTGAATATGTCCATAGAACTCTCCAAGCGAAGGTCTAGACAGTGAGTGGCATTCATCAAGACGGGATGTAAGCCAATTGTTTGGCATGCTCAAGGCAGAACAGCTGAGTCATGTTCAAGTGTAAACGCTTCTTCGATGCACTTGATAGGTGCTCTGCACGAACACTGCATGTGAACTTAATATTGTGAACGCCTTTCCCAATTGTGGAGTGCTGAAGATGCGTGCTGATGCACGTCTAAGTGGATCTCGTCGCGATAAACTTTCTTTTCGCATACCTGGGAGTGAGAGCGATGTCCACGTCGAGAAATTGCAGGCGGGGTATTTCAGCTAGGCTCAACGCCCACTCAATGCCACGAGCTGAAGTTGACGTTGCAGCACGAGCCGGCCCTAGGTTCGGCGGCCTAGATTCGGCTCCCCACAATACACATGGACTAACTATGGGTGGTCCTTGCTTCGATGCGGACCTGGTCCAACTTAGGTGGCGCTTCGATCCAGCTGGGTCCAAGTCATCGTTGTGTTGTAAGCGGGGCGCCTGTTTTCGTAAGACGGCGCAAAATAATCCGGTCTATCAGGTCAGCCAAATTCCATATGCAGGACGGGAGCGCCTTCGATTGACGTTACACGGATCGCGTGCCGAGATCGGACTGTTGCTAGGCTTAATTGGGAAACCGGAGTTTTGCCGCCTCGCCGACACCGGCATCAACATCGGAACACCAAAACAAAGCGGAAGTACAAGCCTCAATCATCATCGGACGCCTATTCTCTGTCGATCCCTCCGTCACAACCGCACGATAGCGCGCATTCGCAAGAGGATTGCTCTCAGGAGGAAGCGCCATCCCACGACGCCGACGTCGATCCCCCGCCGTCGTTACCTCTTACCCGCGCGAACCTCCGCCGACGAAACCGAAGAAGCGGAATAAATCTGTGTTGGAGGAGAAGGTGGTCCATCGGAACTATGGCATCGCATGGGAGACTGACAGAACCCTCCCCCCAGACGTTGGCCTGTATGTCGGAAACGTGCACAAGGCATTGTGAGGTCATCCTTACCAAGAACCAAGAGGATTGCCGACTCGCAACGAAAATCAAGCAACGCTGCAAAGCAGGATGGAATAGTTGTGATTAGGAAACTCCTGCTTTTCCCGCCCCATGACGGCACTGGTGATGGCAACACACCCACCCGTGGCCATATACACGCTCTTCCCGCGATTCTCCTTAACCCATTCTGCACCATTTCTCTCCCAGGCCCACTACGGTAGCCTGTACATACTCCAAATCTGGCGCAAAGAACGTATTTTCTAGATCATTGAACTGGAAAAACTCGGCGTTATTAGGTGGCCAAGTGACTGAACGCCCGTTCCGACGCCGCATATCTCGCCTAGACACCAAGGCGCTATTCTCGCTCGCGTTGCACTTCGCTGCGCCAGCCCCTTTTGAGTGTGCATGCTCACTCCACTCAACCATTCCTCCTTATTAATAATTATATATAATTAATGATACACATTCTCAACAACCTTAAACCCAAAGACTCTTTGTCTATAGCCAATTCTTCTTTTCTCTTCATAACTCTATAATTCTATTTTTATCTGTAAACTTTAGATATAATACCTCTACTATATTTCATATGGACGTTATAGAAGAGACTCTTATCGTAAAATTCAAAGAGGGCGGGGCTAGAAATATGTTGGTTGGGAAGGGTGCGGAAAGGGTGTACGGAAGAACGGACGGGAAACAAAGAACTCAGGTGAGAAGAGCCGCTAGCCTGTGCTCGCGTAGATTTAATGCTCCTTTTTTACCAGCTTACAGACACCTCCTTCGGCCGGCTTCGCGAGACAATACCAACGTTCTAACTTCACACCGTACCGTAAGATTCTACACCTCTCTCTGCCTCTGGGTCTGCACAGTCTCAACTTGCCCTACATCATTGCTCATTTCAATCTCTTGCGTGACCGCCTTTTCACCCCCGGCATCCATGACCTCTGCCATGCCACCACTTCCTCTTGTAAGCATCGCGCCCTTCCTGCCAATCAGGTACCAAGGCAGCTCGAACATCGAATCCATTGCTTCGAGAGACTTGCCCGTGGTCTCAGGTAGAAAGAACCATACCCAGACTAGTCCAAGAGCAGTCACGCAACTGAAGAAGAGCATGGTTCCACCGGTAGTCATGCCAAGGAACATGAGCGGCACAGCCTTGGAGTTACCGTATTGGTTGACGAAATGGAATGTCATCGCGATACTACCACCAAGCGCTCTGAGTCGCAGCGGATAGATTTCCGAATTGATGAGGTACTGGATCGAGTTCCATCCAAGGGCCCAGCCAAATCCGCTGAAGTAGATTGCCACAATGGCCCCAGTAGCTGCACGCTTCTCAGAGGGAGATTGAGGAGCGGACTTATCACTGACTTTGTTGTCGATGAGGAGGAAGATGGCCATGTACAACATGGAGAAGAGCTGGATGGATATGCCGGACGAAAGGGCTCGCTTGCGGCCAATAAGATCAATCAAAAAGAAGGCGCAGAGGATCGAGGAGATGAATTTGACGAGACCGAAGATGGCCGTTGCGAACAGCTTCTCCTTCTGGCCCGTTGTTCCCATCATGGCGAAGTATTGCGGCGCATAGATCGTAATAGAGTTCGCACCGCTCCATTGACTCAGCAGCTGGCTCATGATGCTCAACTGAATGCGATATAGGTTGGCCTTGCTTGAGAACAACTCCCTGACTGGGCCGAGCCAGGTAGTACCCATGGTGGCCTCACGTTCGCGGTTGAGCTGATCGTTGATATCAATTATCTCGCTCTGCACGTATGGATGGTCTGACGGAAGTTGGCGTAGGCGGGAGAGTGTACTCAAAGCCTCCTCGTGCCGTCCGACTTTGATGAGCCAACGTGGCGATTCACGAGCGAAGAATGAAAGCGTAAAGATGATAACAGCGAACATGAGATGCATGCTGTTTGGGACTAGCCATTGAGCATCCGTTTTACTCGAGATGTGGATTGAAGAGCCCCAGGATGCGAAATAGGCAAGCATGATACCGCTTCCAATTCTGTTAGTTTCTCGGATATCTAGGTAGGATATGGTGCTACTCACATGTAGACGGCGCCAGCAAATGCACAGACACAAAGACCTCGAATCGCTCTCGGCGCAGTCTCCGCGAGATATGTTGGCGCCACAACGGTGGTCTGCCCAATACCGATGCCAGCAATGAAACGTCCCGCATATACCATGCCGATATTGCCAGCCGTTGCGGCGCTCGCCAGGAAAATGCTGATTCCCAATACCCAAATTGAGCAAAGTAGTCGCGTGGCCCAGAGGCGGCCGATTCTGTCGGTCAGAAAGAAAGCCACGAGCGCGCCTAGAATGCTACCCATCTGTACCATCGAGGTGATGTTGGAGAGGAGTTCGGCACGTTCATGCTCAGACTTGGCTGGATCTTCGAGGCCGAATTTGTGGATGAAAGGTTCTAATTCCGCGGTGGTACCAATGAGCCCTTCATCGATGCCTCGCGCAGCGCCCATGAGGCCGAAGACTATAAGTTCTCAGTTACGAAGTTTACTGTCATTAATGCAAAGTAGCCTACCGAAGACGCCGAACCATAGCCTCCAGTTTAAGGATTCCTTTGGAGTTTCCTTGAGGTTTTCGCGCCACGGATTCCACATGGTTGATGACGATTCGAAATCGGAGAAAAGCAGGGAGAGCCCAAAAAAGCTTCTAGGGTGAGGCCAGTTATAGGAGCACGAAGCGGGGTAGCAGGGTTGTCGCGCAAAGCAAGGCAAACGTGCAGATGACAATCTTGTGCGACGCGAGGAAGACTGTCCCACCACCACTGGACGGGGAGAAAGCGTACCGACCGATCTATATACGTCCTACTAAGGATGATCATCGGCACACCCTCCTCTCCTAGTGGCTTAACTCATTTCAATCTTTGCATGGACCAACTCGGCGTTATGACAGTCATCCGAGCAAGAGATGCTGATGTTGTAACGCTAAGCACACGGCGCAAAGCTTTGCATGCTTCAACGCGGAAGCTTTTCCGTGGCGTTGCATGAGTGGAGCTTGGTAACATAACCACCGACGTAAATCTAGGCCCGACGCGGTCGCGATAGGATGGGGATGACCAGGGTCGCATCCGGAATGATCCACCCCCAGCTTGAAAACCCCGCAAGTTGAGACTTGGCATTGTGTTGGGGTCGGAAAACCAGAGTGAGCCGTGTCGAAGGGGCAAATGAATCGGCCGAACGACGGCTACCGTAAAATCTCGCACAGTTGGCAAATAGCTAGCAGGGGGCGAGCCGGCTCTCGGCAACACAGCCAATAACTCACCATTGACTCAAACTGCTATTTTGAACTATAGCGAATAGGAGTCTATAGATTCAATATGGGGGTGAATTACCGTTGTTTAGCCGATTTACGTCAGCGACAAATTATTGGCTACATAACCGAAACCCGGGGCTGCTCCCTGTCTAGCTATTTGCCAACTGTGCGAGATTTTACGGTAACCAACCTAGTTTGGAAGGTGGTCCTCGAGACGAGGCACACGCCTCGGTAGGATATGTGCCGACCTGTTAATACGTCTCTTTGCCTAACCGCTTCGGCTTCGGTCGTGTTGGACCTCGGTAGAAACAGATTCGGGCCGAGCGACGTTAGTAAGGACAATGATAACTTAAGTGTTGTCTTACGTCTTTTTGTGGGGTTACGACTGGTCGCGCGCCCTCTCGCTTATCATTGACCTAATTGTATTAATCTGCATATTGCGCCGCGGTTGTGTCCTATACCAAAGGCACCACTTTTCGTTTCTGAGGCGAGAGTTTCCTGCTCGGCAGTGCTAGGCACGTATAGGATCTAGTAAACGTTTTAGATATCGATCATAAGATTGCGCTAGGAAACACTGAGTAGAAGATCTAGAATAGCTAGCAAGTTGGATAGCATTAGAAAGTCTTATAAGGACTAAGCGCCAACTTCTGCCGTAACGGTTGATCCGTATCAAGTACACTCGTCACCTTGAGAAACCTTGCGGCAATACCGAGCAATCTCAGACATATGGCCTCCGAGAGCAATATCATGGTAGTCACGAGATGAGATATATTAAAAAGACGAGAGAAAAGCGGGTATCAAAAATTCTGTGGTTTGATGAAGCGACTGCTGAGCTGTGCAAGCAAAAAGTGTTTGAGACGAAGTTGACCATAGCGGTTTAATACACTCCACTAATAACAGAAGGGAGAGAAGAGGGCTCATCGAATAATTCTACAAGTGTTGGTAGATCGGATTCATGTCCTAATCGAACAGTGATTTTAGTTACGCCTCGAGAACAGATCAGAAGAGAAAGGTAACTAAAGCAAGAGTAACCCGGGGAACTTACAGTCCGTGGTCCAGAAAATACAGCCTACTAAACCAACTCCTTCCTTGGGGCCCAACGGTAGTAACTTGCTCTCAGAGTGAAGAACTCATGTATGGATCCCGGGTTCAGCCTCACCACTACCCTCGATTACTTCAACCCCATTTTGTCACTGTACGTAGCTTATCAAGATGAATCCACTCGCCACGACTGCACAAGTCGATGTACACCTGTGGAAGACCTACGCGTTCTTTACTGCAAATGCATCTTTCAAAACCAACTGTTGTGCCGGATTCGCGCTCAGTGCGACGAAGATGACATTTGCTACAGTAGCAAGGCCACAGAGTGTTTTCTTCACATACGCGGGTAAGCCGACTGGGCCCAACTCGGTGCACGGACGTACATTCTAGTCTAGAAGCTGATGCTACCACTAACGAGAACTAAGGATGTGGCGAGGTTGCGTAACAACCCTAGCATGGCAGCCGCTGCTGCAATTTTTTCGAGAGATACTAGCGCGTGAAGGGTTATGAGTGGTGGTTGATAGAAAAGCACAGTAACGAAGGCTACAACGGTCTCAAAGCCAATCATACTACGAACCGATGAGGCTGTGCTGAGATCGACGAAAGAGTCCGTTGCTAGCGGTGAGTAAAATAGCTCCGACCTGAATAAGCTCGAGATGTCGTCCTGTCTGATGAACTATCGCGCTTATGGCCAAGTTTAAAAAATGTTCATGTGAGCGTAATGAGAGAATGAAAAGACCGGAGTGGAATGGTAGGGTGCCCTTTGTGGACTGAAGTGCAATGGGAGATAGTATTTTATTGTGAACGTAGCCTGCGGAGGTCGCTACTGAAGATTATTCCTAGCACTTACGAAGTCATGCATGAAATCACAACAAGGGCTGCAATATACGACTTTGCGGCAATAAAAGTCTCAAGGGGATAGTTAAAATTTATTTATTTATTTATTTTTTATATATATAATGGATTTGCACAGTGGGAGTCTCTTTTGTAAGGTCCGCACGAAAGCCTTAGCGTAGAACGAAAATCTTGATCACCACATCGCAAGTAGTTTACGGTTCGGAGAAGCGAGCCGACAGTCACGCGGAAGCGATGCTGCATTCCCTACGGATATAATCGCAAACCCAAGTCTATCTCAACTAGTGATGGCCGATGACGCTCCTAGAAGCAGACTCTCAAGCACTCTAAGGCGCAATTAGTGGCTCTCGCAACAACTACTAGCTGCATAACACTGACTGCTCAGCCTTGCTAGTATACCACATTAATTCTCGCGGTGCAAACCCAGTAAATTGGTGTGAGATGGTTCAGAGTCAGCCATTCATGACAATTGCAAGCTGGGACGTCGTTCCAAAATTTCAAATTCCCCACATGTATCTGCAGTCCCATTGCAGTGATGATCTACAGAGCGAGGCGCATGCTGTGTAACCAAGAAACTTTGGTACACTTTAGTGCAGTATGCAACATGCGGCGCTTTTCTGCCTAACTGGGTAAGTTGGGGACCATTTCTGGAACGTGTGCGAGAACTTAAATTTGCACGCCATCGCACCGATGCATGCAAACGAATGAGATTATCGAGGATCCAGCCATGGCGTGTTTCTGACGGTCGCTTCTGCTCCGTCGGAATTACATCATCCAAACCTTCGCGAATCTGCCGCCTAATATCAACCAGGGGACTGCGACGAAGGACAGCAATCTCGCAAGCTTACCCAGAGCATTTCTACAAGGTGTGAAAGAGAGGGTCGGAGAAAAGAGGTGCGCTGTTCTTTGCGGGATCCGGATCTTGCAAGCAATTGTAAAGTTGAAATGATCTGAAAGGCCCCACAGATAGTAATTCGCTATTAATGTACAATGCGTCGCAACCGACGGTAATCGCGAGGGCGGAGCATTAGCGAACCTTTGCGATGGAGTCAAGTACGATGATGTGCCAAAATTCTGAGACATCCTACAAGCTACGTGTGTACGGACTTGCTAAGTCTTTTTCAATGGTGTCTTAAGACGTTGTAGATAAAAGTGCTTCTTCGTAGTGCTTTGTTTGATTGTAGGCAGTGAGCATTAGGACGCGGTAGTGATGTTGAGTGTTGATGTATACGCTTGAAAAGGAATTGTGATTATGAACTTTCTACCTCATTCGTGTCCTCTATACATATGAGTAAATGGCATTAGTGCCTATATCTATGTTAATTCGACAATATTTTCTAGCGGCAGTGCTTTTTTGTGTTCTTGGCGAACTATCACGGATGTGTGATGACGTAGATGTAAAGAACTGGGTCGATTATATAATTGTGAATGATGGGAGCTAGATAGGTGTGGAAGAAGGATGGGCAAAAGGGATAGCTACATGAACTACCTGATAGAAGACGATCAACACCTTCAGACTCTCCAGAATACGACAATAGTTAGGTCTGAATGGACAAAGATCGTCAAGTCCGCACGCGGGATGCGAAAAACTTGGCACACCAAAACCTTCCAAAATGCCCCCCTTATACAATTTCTAACCAAAATCACATCGCAGAGGGGCAAGAACAGCGCGAAATCATAGAGATAGCTTTTAAAGCTTTTATATTAGGTATAGGAAGTATAGTATTAACGGGTTAGCGCGCTAGATTTAGATATTAATAAAGCTACGTTATATAATAAAACTCTACGAAAATACGAACTTTTTACGTATAGTAAGTTAGAGATAACAATCTATATATATATACTATCTATTACAAATTATTCTTTATAAAAATATAGTACGGTTGTTGAGATCTGAATTTTTGATGATTTTAGGTGGCATTTTGGTGGGCCACTTTTTTTGCACCCCGCGTGGTCCGGTTGGGATGGGAATAAGCTTATCGATAGCGGGATGCCTCGGCAGAATTTTGATTGGACACGTCGTTTACCCTCCAACAACCACGTCAACAAGTAAGCGCTGAATGCGATCTGAATGCGATCTGACTGCTCCCATCTACGAATGAGCAGTAGGCGCGACCAGCCTCGGTCCGCCGTGTGTAGCCTATGAGGGCGGTTTCGTCCCTCCACATATTCAGTGCCTGCGGAACCGAGGTTTCACGAGCAGTTGCACCCTCCTCGCGGGCGCCGTATTTCAATTGCTCTGCAGGTAAGCTACTGGAGTATATCGCATCAACCGTAGAGTGACCTCAAAATAGTAACTCTGTGTAATCATGTATAATAGGCCAGCACCAAGGCCTACGTATTCTGCGCATCTAACCCCAACACGAACTCAGCATCTCTAGGCTATTAGCACATTCCCCATCGCGCAGAACCATCTTGCTCCTCATCCAAACTTTATTCCCTTCGCCAAAAACTTTTATATCATGTCAGATTCGTTGCCTCAGCGTCCAGTTCTCCAACCACGAACAGCAAAGCAAGGTCCATATACCGTCCAGGCGGAAGATGCGCCTCATGCGGATGGCGAGACGATTCCCCGCCGTCACCCCTCCGCGAAGGACAAGCTTCTTGAACGACCGGAGCCGGATATCGCCACGGTGTATGATATACTAACGCGTAGTACACGCAAGTTTGGCAAAGCCAACGCGCTGGGCTCCCGTAAAATCCTCCATACCCACGTCGACACACAAACCGTCGAGGACGGTCGGGGGGGAACTATCGACAAGAAATGGATGCACTATGAACTTTCCGATTATACTTACATTTCGTTTATTGAGCTAGAGCAACGTGCACTTCGCACCGGCGCAGCTATGCGTGCGCTCGGCCTGCATCGGAACGACCGCATTGAGATCTATGGCGCCACTTCTGCCTTTTGGTTTACGGTTGCCCAAGGTTCGTCAAAAAGAACTCTCACTGCTGCCTACAGACTCGTGGCTGCTGACCATCCGCAGGCGCTTCGTCGCAGTCAATAACCGTCGTCACCGCGTACGATACTCTTGGCGAAGAAGGCCTCTTGCACTCCCTTCGACAGACAAGGGCCAAGGCTATCTTTATAGACCCAGCGCTGCTTCCCAGAGTCAGCAAGGCCCTTGGACAGGCCACGGATGTGCGGGCCATCATCTACAATGAGGACAGTGCGCCACCCATCGCGCCAAAGCATGTGGACGCTCTAAGGCACAACCATCCCGACGTCTCCCTTTACTCCTTTGGCGAATTTCTCGCAGCCGCAACCGAGATGGATCCTGTTCCCCCCACTGCTGATGACCTAGCGTGCATTATGTACACATCCGGAAGTACAGCTGCCCCCAAAGGAGTCTTGCTGAAACACAGAAACGTCGTCGCCGCAATAGCGGGCATCAATGCTATCATCGGACCGCACATGGCTCCGGGAGAACGCTTCCTCACGTACCTCCCCCTTGCCCACATAATCGAGTTTGTCTTTGAGAACGCGGCGATGTATTGGGGAGGCGTCATGGGTTACGGCAATTCTCGCACCCTGACTGACCAGTCGGTCTGCAGGTGTTTGGGTGACATCCGTGCTTTCAAACCCTCTATCATGGTCGGCGTCCCGGCTGTGTGGGAGTCTGTCAAGAAGGGCATCATAAACAAGGTAGGGCCTGGCTGGCTCAAGAGCAAGATCTTTTGGAGTGCAATGACCGTGAAGCAGAGTCTGCTATACTGGGGCCTTCCAGGCCCGGGAATCCTGGATTATCTAGTATTCGATAAAATCAAACAAGCGACCGGTGGGAACCTCAGGTTGGTGATGAATGGTGGGGGCCCGATTGCGGAAGAGACATTGCGATTCATTTCCTTTGCGATTTGTCCCATGTTAAATGGCTATGGTCTTACCGAAACTGCTGGGTAGGTTCCCATTCTCTCTGCTACATCTTCCCAGCCATAGGATAATAACTGATAATAACCAGCATGGGGGCTATCAACGACCCCCTAGCGTGGACGTCCGCCAACCTCGGTTGCATGCCCGCCTCCGTCGAAGTCAAGCTCGTCGACGTCCCTGAGTTGAAATATTTTTCCTCTCACGATCCGCCCCAGGGTGAGGTATGGATACGAGGAGGTGCCGTCATCGAAGGATACTTAGACAATCCGGAAGAAGACACCAAAGCGTTCCATGAGGGGTGGTTCAAGACCGGCGACATTGGCCTCTTTGACGCCACGGGGCAGCTCAGGATCATCGACCGGAAGAAGAATCTTATTAAGACTCTAAACGGGGAGTATATAGCGTTAGAGAAGGTACTTGCACCTCCCTAGTACATCCCGCGTTTATCGTGCCGATGCTAACAGAACCCAGCTCGAATCACTTTACCGCTCCGCGCCTGTCGTCAATAACATCTGCGTCTACGCGTCGCCCAACCAAGCAAAGCCCATCGCCATTATAGAACCCACCACCGTAGCCCTCCGCAAGATCGCCGAGCGGATCGCAGAGGGTGACGCACCGCATGAAACGCTTTGCAAGAACGATAAGGTCCGCGCGGTGGTGCTTGCGGAACTTTTATCAGCGGGAAAGCAGAATGGGCTGCAGGGAATTGAGTTGGTTCAGGACGTTTTGCTGAGTGGAGAGGAGTGGACACCGCAGAATGGGTTGCTAACGAGTGCGCAGAAGTTGAATCGGAGGGCTGTGGTGGAGAGGTTTAAGGAGCGGATTGAGAGTATTTACCCGGCCGGCGCGCCATAGATAGCGGTAGTACTAGTTGTGTGAGCTATATGTTAACTGTCTAGCCTAGGGAGAATATTGTCTTCGTCACAATGATAATGTCAACCTAAGTGAGCCTTGGCCTTGGACGTACTGACCCCGAAAGCTATGCACCAACGTTAGCCTTTTCTCGCGGCATCGCTGCAACTACGGTGGGTGTAAGTTCAACATTTTCAGTATCCTCAAAGGCGTATTTGCTATATCAGCCGTTAACACAGTCTGTTATGGTGCGAAAATAAATTAAACAAGGCGTTTCAAGCAAATGATCTGGGTAGTGGAAAGCTCGTGGCAGAATACACCGTGCTATCCTAAGAACAATATGGTAGTGTTATGTAGGTTAGAGTGTTCTCTCTCAATTTTTTGTAGACAAGGCCTGATTCAAATTGGCACCGACAGTTCCTCAGATGTGGAGTAGGATTATAATAGCAGAATTTCGAAAACTAACTTCATCAATCTAACGAGTGTATGGCCAGCTGTGCCACTTTTATAATCAAACAAAGGTAATGAACGACAAGTCTGTTCCTCTACACCGCCTGCAACCCTCCTATCCATGCTTGTTCAGAATAGTCCTATTACGTTCGCCATCTATGCCAACCTAGGCCCAGACAATCACCGGGGTGGCAGTAACCGTGATAGTCAAGTCGACGAAATCATCCGGGGTATTTTCGGCTGTGTTCGTGACCCGACGCTGGAACGAGACGATGGCCTGGTTACTCGTTCCATCTCTGGCGAAAGCAATATCGCCCGATGTTTGCCCGTCTAGATCATTGTTGTTCTCGTCATCACCCTCGTACAGCCTGATGACATAGGCGAGGTTGGGGAATGTTTGCGCGCTGGCGGCAAATGTCGTGGCGCGAAGGTCGAGCTCCGCCCTGATCTCGCCGCCCATGGATTTGCTCCAGGTATAGAGTCGGTTGGCATTTGGATTGAGAACGAAGGTAGACGGGGTGATGGTGCCCGACCACCTCTCATCGTCCTCAGGCCAGTTCTCATCATCGTTGATGATGGCAGAACCAGAGATGGAAAAGGACCAGCCGATGCGAGGGAAGACGTTTTGGCGTGCTTCGAGAGCGGATGCCTCGACCGGGATGGCAGTGGCGGCAGCGGTGCTCACAAGGCACATTGCGCCTAGGAACAGGGCTTTGAGGTGGAAGGCGGACATGTTGCTTTAAAGAATCAGTTTTTTTGTAAATATGAGAGTTGGAGGAGTAGTGGGTCTGTGAGTCGAAGGTTCTGATGATGGCTGTTTGGTAGACGAGGAGCGATCTTTTGAGTGGTCTTTATACTTTGTGGAGGGAGCAAGACTGGACCGAACTCACTACGTTTCCCCTAACCAAATCTTGATCATTTTCATGGATTTTGCACTCCGGTCCATCTGAAGCGGTGTCTAGCTAATCATCTGCTTCTTGTTAGATGCATGGCTAGATTGAGGCATGCCTCATCACAGGCATGATCGTGCGCTTTGCACCCTCTTGAGCCAGCACATTTCAGGGCTTATCAGTGCCAATTGCAGGACATGGGATCTCTTCCAATCATGTTCCGTATGTTTACAGCAGTTGCGAAGGTTTGGGTTGGATTTTCAGCTTCGCCACCGTCGCCAAGTCGAAATGCAACCATACTGACCGCCAAATCCGGAGCGATGTTCGGCTCATGGCAAAAGTAAGAATGCGATGAGGGGTAGAAGAAATCGTATTGCGTCCCCGAGTTATGGTAACGTTGTCAGCTGGAGTAGAACATGCAAGGGTAATTAATGGCTAAATTGGGACAGCCAACATTGGCCAAGACGGAGAGCGGTAAGTTCAGCTCCACTTTCTTGCGATCCGCGCGGGACGTTGTTCTAGCCTAAGTCTTGCAGGCCAGGGCATCAGCACGCAATAGAGGTGTGGCTGGCTAAGGTAGCCATTCGTACGTTCGTAAACTAGATACGTGTCAAGGCTTTGCGTTGCAGTCGAACCCCTACTTCAGCCAATGCAGGGGTGTTTTGCAACCGTTTAGGCTTGCTCATGGCTCAGATACACTTATAGTTCGTATTCAAAAACTATCCCTAAATCGGTAACTATTACGATAAGCCGTCTAAGCCAGGACCAGCACGGTACGTACCTACCTCCAGTAAGAAGGCCCCCACATCCGGCTTACATCACACCCCTCAATTCAACACAATGTTCATCGCACGTATATGCCCTACGCCACATGACAATATCGGCATCTTGCAAACGATCGGCAACCCCTACAACTGTTGAGAGCGGACCACGTCGGTAAGACCTTTCACCCGCCTTGACGCTATATGAGTAAGGCGCAACCGCTGACAACGCCGCACCCCAGAACCCGAATTCGGAAGCATGACCACATTCCACCCATTCCCTCGCCTCTCAGCTGCGCTTCATGCCCGGGTATGGGAAATGACCGTCGAGCCTCGCACTGTCGACGTACGAGTCGTGCAGAAGCGCATCCCCTTCCTACCCGACGTTCCATCCACCTACTCTGGATCGGCCTCCTATCTGGTTTCTCGTCACCCTGTACCAGCAACGCTGCAGGCATGCCAAGAAGCCAGGAACCTCGGACGCTACCAGCAGGTCTTCTCCGAGGTGCTGGTCTCGAACGAGGTTGAGCGGCGCTATGTCTAGGTCAAATTACATATCGACAAAATCTCCATTGGAACCATGCCATTCGAAATTTACTTACCAATCGCGTCGACTATCCGCCGGCTGAAGTTTGAGCGGGAGAACTCGTACGATGGCTTCTACCATTTCGAGGTTCGCGAACTCCGCAACTTCAGCAATGTTAAGGAGATCTATGTAGTGTGCGTGGACGGCATGCGGGCATGGTTTGGAGCTTTGGAGGATCACTCCTGGCCTTGCGGCGTGGAGAACGTCTTTATGATCTATCCGGACGATGGCCACATGATGAGAGGCATTGAAATGGACGAGATGTTTGTTAAGGAGCTCAAGGAAATCTACAACTAGAAGGGTGCGAATATCCCTCAGGTGTTCCTCTTAGCGAGGAAACGGATAAGAAGTTTAAGTTGTTTGACGATCAAGACAACATCTTGCCAACACCCGAGCTCTAGATACATATAGTGGTAGATAGGTAAACCATACGAAGTTATGCTCCGAGCGTGATATGTACAGCGCTTTGAAAGGAAACGAGATCCACTATCCACATACTGGTACATAGGCGAAAATTAAGATACAGTAGTGGAAGAAAATCCCTGCTCCCCAAAGCCTCATTGCTAGTCGCGCTTGAGCCACCCACCAACCGCGAACCTTAGTCTGACTCCTTCGTCAACAGCAGTTGGAACGTAAGCCCTACACGACCCACAGTAGAATATATAAGCTCATCCAGTATCCTTCGCCCGCTTATATGACCTAAATACCATCATGTGCTGTCTAGCTATCAGGTTTCCTCCATAGAAATCATTTAAAATCCTCGGATTTTCGTCTGCGCATCGGTGACGGCGTCTGCCCTAGCCCGGTTAGCCGTTTCCGCCCAATTGACAGTTTCCCATGCAGCTCCGGTTACCGGGTTGTTGCCCAGTTTCTGCATGTGTACAGTCATGCCGTTGAGACGAGGTGAGGCTCTTGCCGCGTCGACGAGGTACGGGCCATAGTCTCCGGCGCGCGCAATATTGATTTGGTCCATGGTGCCGTCAAAGTCATCCCACAGGTGCACATTGGCGTTGGGTTTGTAAACTTTGTACGTATCGACGACTTTTTGGTTGAGCTTGCGGATACAGTCGTTGTACTCATGGATGTCTCCCTTCGTGGCATGGTAAGGTTTGAAGTCGGGTGGTGAGGGCCGACCGGCGTTGATAAATTTGTTATAAGTGGCGATGGCTGTTTGTTGGACATCAAGCCTGCATTCCTCGTAAGTGCATCGCCCCGCCCGGTCGCGATCCTCGACAGCCCAAATAGCCATTGTTTCCCCTGTTGCAGCGAGGCGTGATGGAGCCCCATTCCCTTGCTCCCAGCTCAGGCATCTGAAGCCAATTGTTCGAAACGGGGGGCCATTCAGACCGTCGATCTCGTAGGCTTGGAACAATCAGACGCGCTCAAGGGCTCCCGCATATACTCCGACCCACACGGCTGTAAAGAGGTAGAAGTGGAGGAGGAGGAGAGGCACTCTCACAGTTACCGGACGATGGAAGAAGTTTTCGTGAAGTTAGAAGTGACTTGTGTGGAATAGAAGATGTGACTTTCAATCAGGAAAGATTCTTCGCGATTGAAGAGATACGATGGTTGATAGCGTGAATATAAATATTTGTGATCCGAGAGCATTAACAAGAGGTAGAAGAATGAGAGAGATGGGGGAAACACCACAATCGCGAGGGAGGTCTGGTGCTTGATGGAGACAAGGGCTTTGCGGTGATAGAACACTTGTAATTCAGCATCGATGTAGTCCGATGTGGACGAGACGGTGGTGGCCTAGTCTTATGTTCCCTTCTGTAGCTTGAGCCAATTGCACGGCCAGAGCGATGCATATCTCGTTGAACCCCAAACGCATTTTCGGGCTGTCATACTGTTGCCTCACATTTACTTTACCCTTACACAAGTCTGGATGCACTATCACTAGTAATATGAGAGCGTGAGGTGCTATACCAAAGTAGCGTGCGTCATGACCAATTCCGCCCTACGGGATAGATTGGACAAGAATGTATTTGCAACGCGCACCTAGTTTGCCATCGCGTTGACGTATTAGGTTCTTACTCCAGCGGTACATACGCTCCCTTGCAGGTGGCGAGATCGATAATATCTTGGCAGGACAAGCTTATCTGAATAGGTAAGCCAGACGAAACAATGTGGTGAACCCTTCTTGTCCGTGGTAACTGTTTGCAATGGGCCTGTTCAGCGGTGGGAGCGGAGATTGAGACGGAATTTCTGACATGGGTAGCTTTGTGCTGAGCCTCATGTCTAGCCCCGCTTGAAGGATCCGGCCCTTGCAATGGTTAGACTGACTTGCACGGCTGCAACGGTACCTTTGCAATTTACGTATGGTTCGGTGTGTCTGCATAAATTCGGGCTAAACTTTCTTGAGTGCATTCCCTCCTCCATCGTTCGTGTTCCCTCTAGAACTCTTCTATCTTTGCTTCCTTGGGCAGAGAGCCTTTCTACTACGTTTTGAGATCTGTTTCAGTGCAGAAACATTATCTCGTTAGCCTTCTTTCTAAATCCTGCACTGCTTCCATTGTTCGAGATTGAGAGTATCTGGCTACATCTACGGTCGCAGGAGTTCGTACTCAATAATTGCACTGCGCTACCTTAGAGTATCTTCTCGGGCAGCATTTCGCCATCATGAAGGCATCTTTTGACCATTTCATTCCCTACGCTTTACTAGCAGCAAATGCTTGGTACCTACTATACCCTTTCAAAATTCTGCTCACTTTTCACCCCAGAGAATCTCTGGGGGACTCTGGAATCCAGACGTCCCTCCTCCCGGACTTCAGCTTTGTGTAAAAATCTCCCATAAACATTGCTAACTCGGTACCCTTGGGCCAGATCGTCTCCTCAAGACCTTGAGATCTTGCGCCGAGCTGAAGCAGACGATCTTGACGAATGGCTGGCGACCGCCGAGCGGATCGTGGCTTTCAAACCGTGCCCAGTATCATGTAGCGAGACCAAGGACATACTTCTAGGGCAGAATGGTACTTGTTCTCCAGTGTGGCGGAGTGGGCGTCCTGCAACAAGACTATGTTGCTCGACACGGTCGTCAAAGCCGCGGACGACGCGACCATGCAAACGATCGTCAGAGCATGCACGGCCAGCTATGATGACGCAGTGAATGCTGCCTTCGTTCTCGACGAGGAGAAAGCATCTCTCTGCACACCAGCCAACCGTGTCCTGGAGGAGACATCAGCCTACATTCATCAACCTACAGCAGCCAATGATGATGAGTTTTCCGTCGAGCACCTGCTGTTCGCAGGGCGTCAAATTACTAACCATCTTTCATTGCAAAAGCCATCGTGCAAGAACGATGCGATGGAATTTGTATACTGTCAATCAGCAGCCAATGGTCATCTGGGAGTCATCCCAGCCTCGCTTAACACTCCTGGCCTGTCTGTTCCTTTTACGGTTAGGGTCAGGGTTAGCCTCTTAGCATTGCGGCCGTCTCTCAGTCAAGTCTGAAGCACACAACGACTTTTTGCTCCGCCACTACATCTCAATTTCGTGATCTATCGGCATGCTTTAGAACAAAGTTCCGACAGCAAGAAAAGAAGCCCTCTTTCAATGCTCGCTCCGGCGCCGAGAATACCTGACGCGTGATGGAGCTTGGCAGCTGGGCATCCGCGGCAAAATCGTTAGCCGGGGTGGCTGGATACCTTGCTAAGCCATGATCGTTCCGACTATACCCGCCACCCGACTACCCAGTCTCACGTCATTTGATATACCTTTTTTTTTGCCTTCGTACACCACCTTCGCGAACACGGACTATCGCCATCGCCATCGCCATGAATTGTCCTTCGCGAAACGATGACGTGCTACTCCATCCTGACTGGAACCAGAATCCGCCAAGATTTGCCGCAGATCTCACGACATGCGAGGACCTCAATGGAATCTCTAACGCTAGAGAGATTGGTGATGTAGATCGCTTAGGAAGCGCATCTGCGAGTCTCGGGCGCTGTGACCTAGACGACTGCGATGCCGAAAAGCGAGAGAAAGGGTTTCTAGTTATGGGGGAGGGTGTCAAAGGTCCCCATAGAGGTACGTACAGCGTGAGCGCAAGGACCGTTGATCAGGTGCTGACATCCACGTAGGACCTTGCACCCGAAAAAAACCAATCAAAGAGGCTGAGGACCGAGCTCGCCTCACCACGACAAATCTCCGGCCGTTCTCTGCTTCTTGGACAGGGTGGGGCGTGTGGCTGTTGTCGGTACTCTTCACTTCGACCTTCATTTCTTCTATTAGCGGGCACGGTTGGCCGCAAACCGGTATTAAGAAGTCCGCGATTCAAACAACACAGGGTAAGGAGTTTTAATGCTTTGTCTGGGTGTGGCATTGCTGACATGCCATCTGTAGACACTCGCGTGACTCATAGCCTTAGCAAAAGAGATGGATGCGCATCAGGCAGCGCGCAGCCAGAGTATGATTTGCCATTCCACGTGGGAGGACTCTTCATCATTCTCTTCGTCTCTTCTACCGCCTGTGCCTTTCCAATCCTCGTCATCAAGTTCCCGCGTCTTCGCATACCAGCTTCGTTCCTGTTTTGTGCCAAGCATTTCGGAACGGGCGTTTTAATCGCAACGGCCTTTGTCCACTTGCTTCCCACCGCATTTTTATCGCTAAGCAACCCATGTCTATCGACTTTCTGGACCCAAGGTTACCCCGCGATGCCTGGGGCGATAATGTTAGGAAGCATCTTCTTTGTGACTATCATAGAAATGGTCTTCTCTCCTGGTCAGCACGTCTGTGGCGGTAACAGCGGAGTCGCTGCTGTATCCCGGCCAATGGAGATGGAAAAGGAGCCCAACCAGGAACAACCCCCCGCTGAAGATGAAGTTCGATATCAGATGAGAAGGACCTATTCCGATAGCGTACGTGACATGGGACCCTTACGAGGACGAACCACCAGCATCAGCCGTACATTGTCCCAATATCGTCAAGAAAACCGGAGGCTCGATACTGTAGAGCCTGTCGACTTACAGCAAGCAGCAGATGAACCACCCAAGCGCGAAAGCACTCAGTCCGCCGCAGAGGACCCGGAAGTCGGTCACCGTAACCAAAGCCACCAGTGGACGCCGGAACAAGCGCACAAGAAGGCTGTCATGCAGTGCTTTCTTCTGGAAATGGGCATCCTGTTCCACAGCATTTTCATCGGCATGTCGCTTGCCGTTGCCGTGGGCAATGACTTTGTCGTTCTGCTCATCGCTATTATCTTCCACCGTACGCCACTTGCTTTGTCTTCATCTGAGTTTACATACTAATGCATACAGAAACGTTCGAAGGTCTTGCTCTTGGTGTCCGCATTGCAAACATCAAGTGGCCGGAGCGCGCCCTTCAGCCCTGGCTCATGGCCGTTGCCTATGGCTGCACGTAAGTCATTTTACCGCCCACTCCCCACATCGTACTCATCTCATGCACCGCAGTACTCCCCTAGGCCAAGCCATCGGCATTGCAACCCACACGCTTTACAGTCCCGAGTCCGAGGTTGGTCTCTTGGTTGTTGGTATCATGAATGCTATCTCCGCCGGCTTCCTTGTCTTCGCTTCTCTAGTTGAGCTCATGTCGGAAGATTTTCTCAGCGACGAGAGCTGGCAAGTTCTTCGAGGACAACGTCGCGTTTTCGCCTGCCTGCTTGTATTTCTTGGTGCCTTTCTAATGAGCTTGGTGGGTGCTTGGGCGTAGGTTGCTGTTTGGCAGGGTTGCTAGGGAGTAGCTTGGTGAAGACCCTTGGTGGAGCCAGTTCCTTATGGTTTCTCAAAAATTGAACTTGTAGTTAGAACATCCGTATGTCGAAAGGCACACGGATATCCGTCTGGATGCGGTGTAGATGTAGGCTCATTTGTCCAGGTATAAAGCCATCCTCAAAAGTAGAATTGAACTCCACTCTATTTCCGAGTTATCCCGCTATGCCGCCTCTGCATTCGCTGCTCCATGCTTGATCAGCTCACAGCGTCTTTGGACCAACATATCAGGATTGCTATCAATGGCAGCAGTCCCGCTAATGCCACGCTAGCAAAAATATATTATTGTCGTAATCTATCGAAAGCTCCGGGCCCGCTTCCCCAGCTGCAAGTGTGTTAGGACGTGCATCAAATGCGAACGGCGGGGGCGGAACCGATTGCATGGTTTATATGGCGAACAAATAGCGTATGTAAATGGATTGGACCGAGGTGAAGGAACCGGGAAGTTAGAAACTGGGGATGTATGGGCTGATGAAAATTATGGAACGGAGCTAACGTGTGTGAAATGGGTACAACTCTTAGATAAAGGGTATTTGTTGCAATTAGTGGGAGTTTGTATCCATGTAAGGGAGCGTGATTTGCTAAGATGAGTGGCGAGAGACGCAGGCAGGCGTCAACTACCCATTGTAGACAGTACT
This sequence comes from Darksidea phi, assembly GCA_030770425.1. Lineage (NCBI taxonomy): Eukaryota > Fungi > Ascomycota > Dothideomycetes > Pleosporales > Lentitheciaceae > Darksidea > Darksidea phi. The sequence goes on along the minus strand of JASJFT010000015.1, from coordinate 276,542 downwards.
TCCGTGCATCGCTAACCGCCCGCATTATGCCTGCTCAGGATTGATCGTCGCTGCACTCCAATGTGTTCTCTCAGCTAATCTTCGGGCCCGAGACCTGCCCGCACGCGCTGATGACCACATCATGTATAGGCCTATCACCAGCACCTGTCCTAGTGTTCTCGATCTTCCTCACAACAGCCATACCATCGATGACCTCGCCAAAAACAACGTGCTTGCCGTCCAGATGCGGCGTTGCAGCTGTGAGGATGAAGAACTGGCAACCATTTGTGTTTTTTCCGCTATTTGCCATGCTCAGCAAGCCCGGGTGGGTATGCTTGAGGTTGAAGTTCTCATCGTCGAAAGAATCGCTGCCGAAGATGCTGGCGCTGCCTGTGCCGTCGCCGTTGAGGAAGTCGCCACCTTGGATCATGAAGTTGGGAATCTATAAAATGATCAGTCGGGCTGTCGCAATGACAATGCGTGATGCGGTACTCACTACGCGGTGGAACGTGCTTCCCTTGTAGCCCCCACCATGATATTCTCCAGTGCAGAATCTTCGGAAGTTCTCCGCTGTGGCTGGGACAACGTCCATGAATAACTCCATTTGGATGCGACCCGCACTTTTTCCTAGACGGTAATCGTTAGTTATTGTCGACAGTGACCGCATCTTGACGCGCATCAACCTACCTCCGATCGCAATGTCAAAGTATACAACAGGGTTCTCGGGGTTCTTTGGAGCCTTCTCAGTCTTGCCAGAGCTCATCGGCGCATCGCTGTGAGGCGCAGCACTCCCGGTTGTCTGCGCCGGTCTCGCCATCTCCGTCCCTTCCCCGGCGGTGTTCTTACTCGAACCACAGCCCATGTTCGCTAGCGTCTGGGTGTAAGTTGATGCGACGTTGGATGTTGATGATGAGAGCGAGGAATGTGGTTCGCGAGCTCAAGGTCGTAGCTCCAGCATATTTCAGCCACAATGACGACTACCAGCCACAGTGATGACTTCATGGGAGACGCGAACCCCTGATCGACGACATACACAACCCCGGGCACGTTGATGCCATCGACAGACGGCTTTCTCCCTCCTATAGCGCTAAAGGAGCTTCCTACTCTATGCCAGCGGTTCGTTCATCAAGTGTTCGCGCCTTGTAGTTTATCGGCACCCTTTGCCTCCGCGACTGAACTCCGAACACTCCATCAAACATAAGTATCTACCTCATGGCCAGCATTACCAAAAGATCTAAGCCTTGGTCTTGTCCAGGCTTCCCGCCATCAGCGGGGCTTGCTCACGTTCCGTTGAGGATGCTGCACCCGCGGCCCGGGGCCCTTGAGCTCCGTCCCCCATTCCCTACCTTCCTGCATCCTAGTCCTTGATTGGACGCCGGCTGAGAGGAAGCGCGCGCATCGGGCTCGATTGATTTGGGTCGGGTTCCCGGCATTTTAGGCTACTAAAGCTTTGTAATTTCACCCCATGCTTTTGTTCCGCGTAATCAACCAAACGCTGGGTCGGAATATATTCCGCGAGCATCGGGCCTCGCAACGGACATCGGAGTTATGCTGCCAAGTATCAATACCTGTGATATTTATAAGAAACGCCTAGGCTTGCAATCGAGAACGTCTTATAACGCGAAGTTGATGACAGTCTCGCAGTCTGTAGGAGAGCGAATGGCCGAGTCATGGCCACGAGCGAGCAAGAGGACGTTCCTAAACACGCACCACCAGGCATCGAGTATGCCTTCTGGTTTGCCTCCTAGTATATATATCGGAGCAAGTCGCATTAAATGCATTCTTTAGCAAACAATCGTCACCAATTCAACACCAACCATGTCCACTACAAAGCCCATCAAACTCCTCCTCACCGGTCTCGTTCCAAGCTCTAACAACATTGCACAATACTTCCGTGACCTCTATGGCACTGCATCCGAAATCGAAGCCAAAATTCAGGCGGATACAGCCAACATCAAAGCCGCAGGCTATGACGTTATTCTGAAGTACATGGATGACGACGACCCTGAAACTGGGCTCAAGTGGTTGGAAGAGACACTGCAGGCTGAGAAGGGTAAGTGGTTAATATAAATTATAGTGGTCTTGTGCTGACTTGCGCGCAGTAAGCTTTCTCTTTCGCCATTCATCACCTTGCCTGGTTATCACTGCAGGCGAGCTGCTCGAAATGGACGAAACTTGCTCTCTATTATCTTGCCGGTCTGAAACACTTGCTAATTGTACCGTTTACTTGGCTAGTTTGATGGCATTGCGGTTGGAAGTGGACTAAGACTAGTACCATCTCAAACGGAGTTGTTTGAGAATGTAGTAGACGTTTGCAGAAGGTTTGCACCGAACAGTGTATATATGTTTAATCATGGACCTGGGACGAACTCGGACACAATAAAAAGGAACTTGGAAAGGTTGAGGACGGCGAGGGGAGAATGAGAGAGTGTGCAGGATATTCTCAGCGTGCCGGGATGCACGACTCAGGCACTCAACTCCTGAACGGGTTCATAGGCAGTAGCTCAACCTCTGCAGATTTTCTTTGTAATGGTGCATCCTCAGCTAAAGCTCAAGACTTCCAGCTTCACAACACCACAATCGTGCTAGTTATCTTTCTCCGAAAAGAACTATGCCACCGTCTAATATTTCCCCTGTTTGAGTCGATGACGGATTTTGAAAGATGCATGCGCAACCCGGAAAGCTTATAGCTTCCCCGGACCGAAGCAATGTCGGGGTCGATCGCGATGGATGCCGAGCAATAAGTGTTCGCAAATGTAACTAGGTGCCGTAGAGCTTGCCCAGTATAGTTCAAGTCAAAGGCGTCCTTGCCGGCTACACCTCTAGCGATCGCCTTTTCAGTATCTAAAAGGCTAGAGATAGTATTGTAGATCTACTAATCGGATTAAAAGTGGACGTTGCAGCTGCGCAACGCCCGATGGATTGCGCCCTGCCATGTGTGTGGGCCAACAGAAGGTGTCACGGCTGTCTGTACAACAGGACGCTTCAGGACTCCATTCGATGAGGAGATTCCCTAAAAACAACGGTTAACGCGGTGATACTGAGGAAATGGGGAAATGCTTGATCAAGCCTGGTCCCTAGGTGGTCTGTATAGAAATCAGAGCGATCAACTTCCCAAACCGCGCAGCACGTGACAGAAGGGCATAGCTCAAGGGTGACGTGCGGCTCTGGAAGCTTCCACGCCAGAAGGTACGCGTGACTAGATACGATGAGCGGCCGGGATTGGATCACGTGTGTGTATGACGAGTCGATGACGAGGTTAGCCATATCACCATCTGTAGCCATACTTTTGCGATGTTTGTAAAGTCTTCGGATGCACACGCTAAGTTTTCTGTAAACACCATTTATCAGCAGAGACCCCCGATTGCCGACTCGGACAGTGAGAGCGCCCTCGGGTAAAACGATTGAAATAGTGAAATGCATACGCGATCGATTTAGAAATGTACATGTTTCCAGCCTTGCAGACGATCTTCTCAAATTTGTATAACTTGCCGATGAAAACACGGTCCTTCTTCTTCTGGGCTGATGTCGGATGCAGCGACAGACTCGGGACATTGCCAGCGCACTTAGCCAGGGAGGGTTGGGTGGCAGGTCGTTATAAATACTTGATCTGGAAACCTTCGATATCGTGAGGTTTTACAGAAAGTCGAAGTACGAGATTCAGTCGTCTGAAGAGCGCTCACCTAAGAAGCTACTCAATCTCGACGAGTCAGGCTTCTGCTAGCGGCATTTCGAGCTCAATAACGGCACGCGGTCCTCGATGAGTTGGCTATTGTTATACGCATCTCGGTCTTAGGTCCTCTATACAACGCGATAATTTACCCCTGAACAATGATCTTGCACTCTCATCAAATACCACAGATCATTGGTAGAAAAGAATCAAGATTGCTGGCGGGTGATTTGGTTGCCCCCGTCAGCCAGATTCAGAAGATTTGACCCACTACCGAAGATTCATAAGCAGCTCATGGGCAATCATATCTACTCGCAATCCCGAAAAGCAGAGACGGGAAAGTTCTTCTAGATTGAGATATACCATAATATTCACAAATAGCTCATCCGGTAGATTGTATAGATGCTTTTCTGTGAAGCCGTAGTTGAGGTCGCTTGTTGATGGTGTTTCAGAAGCCGTTCCGTGCTTCCGTGATGGGGAGTAGAGGTAGGCTATAATAGGGTCGCGTCAACCATGGTCATCGTAAGGGAATCTTCCAGAAAGCTGTGCTCTGTACGTCACTCCACGCTCGCTTAATTAAAAACGTACGGTACGTTTCGAGACATGGTAGTATCCGTGGAAAATCCATTTTGTTCCTAGCGTGCAATTTGCACTCGGAGCGGAAGGCTCAGATAATACACTGAGTGGCTAGCTCTTACACCACATTAATATACATCATAGTATATACACAAGGGTAGCTCTGAGGCGTTTGGAGTGGATTTTGCTTCTCGCCAGTCACGTATGATACATTCACTCTGGAGGTCTTGGCGCACATCATTAACAGCCAGGAACGCACTTGCGGTGAAGTGCGGTGACTATAGATTGTTCTAGGCTACTGCGCTAGCCAATCAGGCACCAGCCTGGGCCCTCAGTCCAGCACGTGCACCCTCTGAAATATGTTTTTCTCCTTCACCTCAACTCCCAAGGTCACATTACCTGTTAGCGCCTCTCACTAGCGCCTTGCTCCCTCCTCTATATAAGCCCGGCCCTCGCTGCCCTTTTACTCCTCCACAACACGCCAACTTTCGACACTGAGGGAGGTCATGTACGGAGTCGGAGCAGACCACCGTGACTTGCGGGGCAGGGGCAAGCACCATCGTCAGACGCGGCGGCACACTGAGGGAGGTCGCGTACGGAGTCGGAGCGGACCACCGTGACTTGCGGGGCAGGGGCAAGCACCATCGTCAGACAGCGCCAATTTTCGACACTGAGGGAGATCATGTACGGAGTCGGAGCAGATCACCGTGACTTGCGGGGTAGGGGCAAGCACCATTGTCAGATGGCGGCGGCATCAACACTGAGGGAGGTCGCGTACGGAGTAGGAGCGGACCACCGTGACTTGCGGGGCAGGGGCAAGCACCATAGTCAGTCGACGGTGAGTATTGATACTGAGGGAGGTCATGTACGGAGTAGGAGCAGACCACCGTGGCTTGCGGGGCAGGGGCAAGCACCATAGTCAGTTGAATGTATCTGTTGTATGCGATATATCTGTACACAATGCTTTGGATGTGATGGCGTGAATGCACAACGCCCTGGCTCCAAGTCCTTCATGTCCTCCATGTCCCTCATGCCCTTCATGCCCTTCATGCCAGTGAGTCGCCGTCCACATCGCCTCCATGTACCTAGACAGGCGAGCGAGAACTCACGTCATTAGGTGGACGAACAGGCGCTCTCTTCCCACTAATCTAATCTAATCTAATCTACAGCTGCAAAAGGTTCCGCTGGAATACTGCTCCACTAGCCACCACGCGCTTGCTGTCGAAGGCCACCATCCGAGTCCCTCGTCGCCTCTCTCCACTACTGCTCCGTAACGTACAGGCAACCTTGCGACGGCAGACCTTCTCCACCTAGACGAAGCCGACGCCGACGCCGACGCCATGCTCTCTGTATTCGGCAGCGACCGAGCTGGCAACGCGAGGGAGAGCTCAGATGGCGACATGCAGACTCACAACCGGAACGAGCCGACGCGATCGCCGATGGCGAGTACCATTTTCACGAACTCTACCGAGACAAGCTGCGAAGCCCGCCGGAGCCACAATACCCGTGTCGTTAAGATACAGACGAACGCGCTGCCAATAAGCCTTCTCTCACACTCGACACCCTTGGCTCGTTCCAGGTTTCGCCTGATGCCACACTACATGTCGTCCATAAGTCCGTAACGCCAATCCAAGCCGTGGATGTTGACAACTGGCGAAAGGCCTCTCGGTGAAGGCTATCCATTTCTTGACCCGCACGACACTATACAGGAGGATGGACGATGGCGAGAGAAGGCCCAACTCTGTTCTGCACACCGGTCGCCATCAGGACTGCTTATTTGGTGGGGCTCGAGCTGATCGACTCGACTGCAAGGCACCGAGACGTAGGCGAGAAGTACTCACAGGGCCACGTTTGGTTCCGATTGCCCGTGCCCCACCGGCAGGTACGGAGGAGTATATCTGCATGGGTCTCAAAGCGGCGTCGGCATCGAAGGTGTCGAGTCGCAGGGCGAGCAACACGACAAAGTGCGAGGCGAGGATTGCACAGGGTTAGTAGCAATGAAGACACACTTGAACAGAAAACCACCACAACCATCTGCTCGGTAGCCGTTTGGCCTTGATATCAATCCCCAGTCTTCCATCGTCTGAGATAACCAACCAACCAGAATCCATACCAATTAGCCGGCCACCTCGAACGTCCTCATTTCATGGCGCCTCTTACCGCTTTCAACCCATCGTGGCTTGCGCCGGACGCTCTACGCTGAACCCCTAGTTAAAAAAGATAGATGCGGTGATGTAGGTCGCCTACTAGAGTACGGGAACTAGCTCGCATGCTATGTAATCACTCGGCGGTAACCCTCCTCTAATAAAAGGATAGTAGAATTACCGCCCAATTGGTCAAGCACGGGTTAGCGCTTGACGCTCAACAAGACGCTACATAAAACGCTAATTACTACAACCCCTTCGCCTTTCTATACAAGTTTCAGATGGCGATCCCTGCTAACCAGGTATGTAGTACTATCGATCCCATCCCTGCGCGCTATACCAGCAGTGCTACGCTAGCACCGATAACCAGAAAAAACTTCGATTTCAACGACTATAACCCCTGCCTCTCTCTATCCAAAGGCACCTACAGACGAGCTCGAAGCGCCTGCGCGCCCTATATACACCTATGCGCGGCTGTCCAACAGCAGGCTTGCGGCAGCCTGCGTAGCGGACGGAATTCGATAGTCGTCAGCATACTTGGTTATCCACGGCCATTGATTGGCCCGGGCTCGGGCTACGAAAATCCCACTCTGCAGCCTCTATTTTTAATACAAGACGCTTAGAGATAAATCTAGGAGCTGAAAACGCGACGCTAGCTCGCGACGGGAGAATAGCATTTGGCGAGGAACTACACGTGGGTTGTTGAGGCGCTAGCCGGCGCACCCCAACTTAGCAGTCCATGTGAAAGACTGGTCCAAGCGCATGACGCGTGTTAAAGTTGGTGATCTAGACGGAGAACAGTGGGGACTGGGTCGAGCGTCCGTCCGGTCGGGCCATCCGCGGATATTAAGTTCGTGGAGATATGCATGTTAGGTAAGCCAGACAATCCTATTCGTCATGGACGGGGGTCCAGGTCAGACACGAGGACACGAAGGAGCTAGCGGAAGGGCTAACCCTATATGTACCATGGTAAGACGCTATATTCTATGCACCATGGTAAAGACCACACCCGAATCGCCGATCCATGCCACCAGCCTTTCCTGATGTTGCCTGGTCTGATAACAGACCCTTGGTTCAAGATCAAATGCTCGCCTCATTGTCACGGTGGCTGCCCTGGAGCACGCGGGTTCGTGGGCGCTGACGAAAACATAAACTCTAAATCGTCTGACTAACCTCTATCCCAGACACATTCCTTCGACCCCTTACTCGAGCCAACTTCCCCTCTCGCCAGTGGAAAACATGGGCTCCTTTCCTCGCCCGCGGACACCCCCCGTGAATTTTTCAATGACGCGCAAAGGAACCCGCTGGTCTCCTAGCTCACTTCTCCAAGACAGTGGTATTTCATGTCGCCATCCCTGTCCCTGGCGAGAACTTGCCCGTCCTGGGCATCGAATCCTTTCACTTGGCTCATCAAGCACTCTTCTAGCTGCCAGCGCCGCAGTACCTCCGCTCCTCCGACGTTTGCGACAGTGACTCGACCATGATTTCCACCGAGGGTGTTATAGTACGTCGAAGCTCAGCGTCCCTTTGGACCGACTGTTTAACGACCACCTATAGGCAGCCGAGTGGTGCTTGTTCTCGCTAGCCTTCCTCCTTGCGGTGGCCCGCATCGCGATGCATGTGCATTTGAGCACCCGCACTCTCATCGTATCCGACCTATGGTTGCTCGTTGCCGTGTTGGATTGCATGGGCTTGATCATTTGCGACACCATAACGTACAAGGCCGGGGCAATGTCCATCTTCAGTGAGGCACCGCTCCGCGTCAGGGAGGTTCGTTTGGGCCACACCCATATGCTGCGCAGGAGGCACATATCGGTTGAGTCGCTAACGGGGATTGGAATAGGTGCGGTTCGCCACCAACTACCTCTTTGACTTTGGTCTATACTTTCCCAAGTTTAGCATGCTCGCTTTCTATGCCCAAATCATCCCGCATACCTTCCCCAGTCTGCGGAAAACGCTGTACGCCGTCATTGCATTCGTCATTTGCTCCAGTCTCGCCACCCTGTTTGCAGATACCTTTTGGTGCGGCACAAACATATCCGTCAACTGGTAAGTTTTTGCTCTGTGGCCCTTGTAGATACCGCGACTGACCCGTGGAGCAAAGGTCTACCGACCCGAACGCATGCTCCGTATTCGCGTCGATGCACCTGGCTAAAATGAATTGGTCTCTCAATTTCATTTCCGAAGTCCTGAGTACGGCCAACCTCTCTCCATGTTGCGGGCTGGTCCTAATCTCTTCTTATAGTACTCTTGTTGCCCTTTCCGCTTCTACGTGGTCTGAAGCTCCGCCACCGGAGTGAAAAGGGCGGTCTCCTGGTGGTGTTCTTGTTGGGCGGCGTCACAATCACAGTCAGCGCTGCGCGCTTCATCGGCCAGCTCCTCGTGTCCAACAACATCGCCATCTGTAAGTTTGCCTCAACTACGAAGAGCGTTCAGATCTAACTTTAGACAGACATCCTCGCCATGGCCGAATACACCGTCGCCATTATGATCCTCTCCCTCATCGGTCTGCGGCCCTTGCTCCGCAAACTCTACCGCGTCGCGACCACCAGCCAAGAGAATTCGTTCTTCTCCCGCACCAAGTCGGACAAACGCAGTACCTTCGGTGCGCCTTCCAGCAATTCCAAGTGGAAAAGCCCGCGCACGGTATATCCCGATAAAAAGCCTGCTGCCAACATGTACGGTAGCGAGGTGGAGCTTACCGAGCTAGAGCCGGGTAAGATATACAAGACCGAGGAGATTAGCGTGACGAGCGTGAAAGAAGGCGATTCTACCGAGGATGGCAAGAATACTCAGGGCTGTGCTGCTGCATAGGTATGCATCGAGTTATTACCCCATTTCGCGAGCGCTGCCATATCAGTCATGACGCAGCACAATCCCCATTCGGGACGGCGAGTAGGAATAGGTAGCAACTCTAAAAGTATCACGGGCTTGAAATATTATTGGTTGGATTATTCAGAGTACGAGTCTCTTTTGCAAGGTCCGCACGAAATAGAGTTGGAGTTCGTATAGAGTATAGGCACTATACGCACCCTATACACAATAATAGAGCTATAGAGTTGTACACAGTACTATTGATCGTGAGAGACATCATATTGTAGTATACAGTATATCCTGTTTCATAAAACTTGGACGGGAATACTAACGCTTGGTTACCGCTATTAGAGTCTGCCAACGTTCTATTTACCTTACTTATTACTTATAAATATCTCTTACGATCGATTGTACTATATAGTGCTCTATTGCTCTATTATCGTGCATAAAGTATGGGTAGAGTACCTCCACTATATAAACTTACTGTTAGTTCACCGAGTTCCAGCACTAACCTCGCACATTAATCACGTGCCTACGAACGGAGCAACGCGCGATTCTTTCAGATAAAAAGGGCACCCATCTAGAGTCCCTTTAGAGAATTAATGATGAATTGAACTTGTTTTACTTTTGCACCTCTTCGTACGTACGTACGTACAACCATCTGGTCATTTACTTGATCAAACCCCTATGGTTCTATCTCGAATGGAATATAGGCCATTCAATACTTATACTGTATTTCATATGGACTATAGCCAATAACCTTCTTGCGTTTCAAGGTATTCGGGACAAAATTCCTTTTTATATTCCCTTTTTGGGTTATTCCGCGAGTTTGACGACGCGATAGCTGCTACTCATTCGATGCATCAGAAATAGTGAAAGAGAGAAGTGGTTGCAGACCCCGATAACGCGTTTCAATTTTATTTTGTCTAAACTTTACTAAGCAGAGCGCCGACCCTTCGCATAACCCAGTCAAGTGTTCACACTCGTCTAGCACCCGGAAGAGGGACCTCTGATGCTTCTCCAGCTTTAAGAAACAAACTTAGAGCATCGCAACCGATATTCCCCATGAGACTAAGCCCATTCTTCTTCATGACGTTCCCTGCGAACTTGTTACGCGATTGCAAGGCATTTTCCCCGATATTTCCCATTGCTCCGATACCATTCTCCTCGTTGATGTTCTTGGCAAAGCTTAAGTCTTGCCATTCAGCGTGAGTGCTATTGTCCACTCTGTCACTATTGACTGTCTCTTCTCTTTCCGTGGACGAGGTACTATTGAGTTTCTCCTCGCTCTCAGTAGATAGGGCACGGCCGAGTGTCTGATCACTGCCGACGGATAGGGTACTGTTATGCATCTCTCCGCTCTCGATAGGTAGAGTACTGGTGAACTATGCGGACAGCATTAGCGGACGCTCATATGATTGATCGGGATCATAGTTGAAACAAATTGGGGATATCAGTAACTCACTGTATCGCTCCGCTGGGCTGATGCCACGAATGCTATAATCCGTTAGCCAATGCAAAAAGCCACCGCGCTATGCTCACCTCGATGCTGAGAATGGGTGGCGCCGTTTCCTTGTGCGGGAACTGTCTCCCGAATTACAGCTGCTATACTCAATTAGCCAATGCGAGGACAGGATCGGTGGTACTTGCCGTTGTCTACAGTGACCGTCTCGAGTGAGATTCCTCCGTCTTCCAACAGCATCCCAGTCGTCGACCGTTCCGTGGTGCTGGAAATGCAAATCATGAGGTCCGACTTGTAGCTTTCGAGATTCCCGAGGGATTCCCTGATCTGTAGTTCGGCCTTCCTTTTCCTATAGAGCCGTATCAGTCTCCGTGCAGGACTGCGTGGCTCTCGCGAGAATGATTTGTGGAGGATGCTCTTGATCCCAGCAACTTGCTTCAAGATGGTTTTGAGAAGCGCTTCGACCACGTTCGTCACAAAGATTGGATGATCTTGAATGTATTGGACCGTGCGTCGCAGGGAGTCCAGTCGCTCAACGTATGCCTGCACGCGCGCTGGAGCGTGTTTAATTTGATCTCGCAGCTCAAAGAGAGCTCTAAGTAGGTATGCGAAGAGTTGCGTGGCCGCTGCAATACCTCCTAGCACTTCGAGGCCCGACATACCGAGAATTTGAGATGAGTCGACCCCACTTCAAAAGTAAATTCTGACTCCTGCATGGGTGCGCTCACCGCCTCTGTCCATACACGGTTTCTGAGTTCCGGTGAAGGTAATGATGTCGAATAGCATGGCGGCGCGGACACCCTTTATACATAATGCCCTTATTTTTGAGGTGACGCGATATTGCCGGTGCAGAGCACAGCGATCAGGCGGACTACAACGTGTAGGCGCGTGGGGATGGTCCCATTTGTTTTGAGCGCAAATCAGGGGTTGTAGACCGAGCAAATTCTGTTCTCCCATGGCACAAAATTGGCAAGAAACGCTTCCGGTACGCCCGCGCTCTGTAGGTAAGGCATATAATGTGTCAAACAATTGTTGGTGGGGCTTATCATACCTCTGTCAGATTCCGGTGAGAGAAAAGGGCGAACTTCGCTGGCGGCTCTCATCTCACCGTCACACCACGTCTGCCAACGCATCGATTTCAATATGCTGATATATACATACGAGCTAAAGATACTTTTGAATTAGTCAATCAGATGAAGAACTCGAGAAGGATACGGCCCAGATAACCGTAGTTGGACGTCTCTAAATACCGCTATCTTATCGTCTCCGATGAGGCATCATCATGATTCCGATAAGGCTATCTGAGCATGCGCAAGGCTAAGCCACGTGGATTGCTCTGAAGAGTGCGCGGAACCGGGAGCCCTTTAACTGTAGATACTTATCGGCGACTTGTTGACTCCGTTGCACGGCCGGCCAGCCGGTCGGGCTACGTTCAACAGGGTGATCCTTAACTTCGTTTCGATTGCTGTCACATATCGTGGTGCCAGCAGCGTCAATGGGCTTTTCGCTCAACAATGCACGACTGTAAAGATGGCTATATGTAGCTGGAAGGGGCTGCACGAAGTCAAAGTGCGATAGCAGCTACCCGATCCCCGCTGGCCCCCAACCAATGACAAAGCCGCCCAGGTTACACAGGCAAATAACCCAGCCACTCGGAGTTGCTTACGAATTCATCGCTCGATTGACAGGCAGAAACCATCATCGTCAAGTCTCACAGCGAAGTCGACCTCGCTCGTCCACGCAGCCCAATATGCCGGACCAGAACGTTGTCTTCGGGGTGCTGGCCCCGGGCGCTCTGCAGGAGTTGCAAGACGGGGCCGAATTAATTCGAAAGGGGACGTACCAGGCATCAGGAACGGAGGGGTACGCACTCCGCAGCGAGAACGAGCAGCTGGTCCAGCGTTTCCCCAATGTCCTTACCCAATTTCCTGACGAGGTATATATCGCGTCTCTTTTACTCCCCATCGTTGCAAGGCTCAGCTGGGAATCCTGTGCTGATGCGTTATTGAAACATACAGCCCGAAAAGAGCGAGACGCGGATAACAGCCATCCGCGTCGACAAGCACGCAAAGCTACCCGTCAAGAAGGACGCTACCGCCATCCTGATCCCGTTGAGCACCGACGACGGAACCGTCCCGAAAATCCATAATGAGACACTGGCGTTTGGAAAGTATGCCGAGGTGACTGCGGCGGCACCGATGGAGCTTGCGATAGAGGGATCCTTTCATTCCCTCTTACTCTTGCGTCAAGCTATAAATGATTAGATGATCGATACGGGCACCCGGATATGCGGACGGGAGTGCGTGAGTATATGTTTACGTTGTCCCTTTATAGGGCAATCGTGGGCAGGTCGCACTAGAGGGAGGGCTCAGAAAGGACGCTTCGCCAGGCAGCTGGCGATAGAGTGAATTGGATGGATGCGAAATAATGGAGGTGTAAGGGGGTTTTGGTTTGGGTGAGGCGACTGCTGCATGCTTAGCTTCCGCAGGGTTGTTAGTTTGGGCTTTGCTGGCCACCGTTTGCTAGGTCTTGCTGCTCCCCTTTCGATTGTCTTGGGAAGTTTGAAGCGGTTCTTATTCATTTTAGGACCCAGCGATATTTTTACATGAACCCTGGGTATTACATCTCGATAACTAGATTTGAACTGCTCAGTTTCGACGATGGCTGCATTCCTGATAGAGTGTCCGCGCCTGCAGTATAAATGCTATCATTCATGTCACGTACTTTCCATATGTCCAAGTTTAAATCTAAAATGTTTTCTATTACTCTTATGATCACATTGATGCCGAAAGGCAGGCCCGTTCCTCACCAGCTTCCAATCCTAAACCAGAGAATGAGATCTCGACTGTATAGTGCCTTCAAGCACGTCTCCCGCGCAAGGTTCCGGCCTACAACATACGCCAGTGCTTTATGTCACTCGCCATACCAACGTAATATCCATATTCATTATCTTTTCATTACTAGGGCCACCGTAAAGAAAGGTAGCATGATGCCCACACCAAGGAGCACTAGATATTCCGGCGCCAGCCCTGGCGCTGGTGGATACCTGTCTGTTGGCGCGGCGCTCCAGTACATCTGATCAAATCTAGTGATGATTTCAGCTTGGTTTTGCCGGGGCTCGTATAGCTGTTCTTGGGATTGCCGGAACTCGCGTAGCTGCAGCGGTTGTCGTGTGGGCGCACTGGAGCTCCACAGCCCTTCCCACCTATCTCTGAAAGGCACTGTAGGGGCAGTACACCCTTCTCGGCATTGGTCATGTCCTGTAGCATAGGGTGGTCTCCGATAAACCCTTGATGGAGGCCTTCCCCGTTGAGAGTCCGAATAACCATGTTGGGGGCCTGGGTGCATATATGCATTGCCTCGCGCAACCCCTTCATCAGTATCTATGGGCGTCTGATCAGGGCTCCCAAATGGGGTGGGATCAGTCGCTTCGGTGCGGCGGGTTGGCGGATCGGCAGGCAGACTGTCGCTCGATCCACCGTGGAAATTTGTTGTTAAGCTGACTTGGACACGTGTATTATCTTCCACGAATTAGCCATAATGTTAGGGTATCTATAGGCGATATCTTGCCACCCACCTCGGGTTTCGCGTACATTCCCAATGACCGCGGACCGGTTATTGGTGGCCCTATTTCCGCCAAACGTGGCGTCTTCATAGTCATCACCGTTGCGGTTATAGGTGCTGATCATCGGGTCTGTTTGAGCCTGGTTTAAAGTAGCCGGGCGCTCGCTCGATCTGGATGCTAGCTGTCTTTCTCCTATCCGGACGTTAGCGTTCGGGAATCATGGTACATTCTCATTATAACTCTATGCTTACGAAGTTCTCGGTTATTCCTGGACGAAAAGTTCGCAGCACCTCCATCCCGGTGCATCCGGCCTATACCAGAGATTAGTCAGCGCTTTGTTCAGCCGCATGTGTGGATACATACCCCTCTGAGCTACTCGACGACCTCGAGTGCCGTTGGACTGCGGTTCAAAGGCTGAGTTGGAGCAGGTTTGCTCAATGGGAGCGCCTCCCCCAGTATTACGGTTCCCTTGAGGCATATTGCATTTCCCGTCCGGCGTTCTCTGTACACCTCAGCCGACACTGGGCAATACAGGGACGACAACCGCGCAGCGTCGAGACAGCTGATGAAGCGCAGTGAAGGGGCATCGAAGCTTGACGGATTACAATAGGCGTGTAATGGAGCGCAATGAGCGTTTGGAGGGGAATGAGAAGGCTTGACCGGATGCTGGAGGGGGGGACATATAAGCCCGGCTAAGCCAGGCAGGCCTGCTTAGTGCCCGCACCCTGGTTACATCAGCCAATAGTAATATACAGCTAGGTCTGCCCTCCTGGGCATGAGTATAAACTGCCTACCTCCAGCACGAGGTAAAACTGCTCGAGCCCGTCCCTGTGCTTGACTCGGTCACTCGTCAAGGATAATTATCAATTTTCCACTAGCGAACCCCGGGCCCGGGGGGGGGGGGGGGGGGGGGGGGGGGGGGGGGGGGGGGGGGGGGCGGGGGGGGGGGGGGGGGGGGGGGG
>JASJFT010000015.1:212570-261361 GCA_030770425.1 Darksidea phi | reverse complement strand
CCCCCCGGTAAAACCGGCCCGCCCCCGCCCCGGGGTGTCCCCGGGCACCCGGCAAGGTAAAATTACAAATTTCCCCAACCCCAACCCCCCCCCCCCCCCGCCCCCCCCCCCCCCCCCTTAAAGAAAATAAACTCTTCCATGAGAGAAGCTAACAAAGATTCCACCTTTGAGTATCTCGCGGAGGCCTGACCGCCATCATGGCTAAAATGCAGACCTTCTTGGCACACGCAATACAGTTCTGGAAAGTCAGATTGATCATCATACCTTGACATCTTGCTCGCTTTTGGGCAGTGTCGTATCGGAGATACGAAACGTGTGAATAACCAAGGAATCGTATAGACAAGGAAGTTAGGGCATGCTACTCGAACACGCCATCAGTTAGATCAATGATCTCAGCCTTCCTCTTGACACCCGCAACAGGACCTGCAGCCCGGTAGTTCTGCGTGGTGGCTGGTATTGGTCGGAGTGTGTTCGGTTGCGGTGGCCATGCTTCCGGGTTTTCATCCTCACGAATGATTTCAGTGAGCGCTGGTATGCATAATTCCCATCGTCAATCGATCTTCCGAAACTTTCGGACACCCACATGCGGTATGCCCGAGCTTTGCGATATTTTTGTGTCCTTTGTAACATTGGACTCCAGCTCTTCCGCTGTCGCAACTATCCCATACTGTATCCGCATTCTCTTCAAATCCCGAGACCACGCACCTGGCGGTATATCCGTGTCTGCAAGTCGGAGTAGCGGTGCATCAAATGCCTTCGATACTTCCAAAGGATTCAAAGTAAAGGATCGTTCCAGCCTCCACCATGCCCAATACAATGGGGCAACAGCAAGGCAGGCTAGCAGTATCATAACAAAACCACTTATGAGCCATCTAGGGTCTGTATGATAGAAAGGTCCAGTGCTGACCATCGTAGCTGTTACCTCCTGGGAGATTGACCGATTGACGGATCTGAGATTGGGATATATGACCTCCGGCTGCGCGGCCGTGGGAGATAGGCTGTTGAACGGAGATATGTTGGTCAAGTTAATCGCCGCGCGCAAGGCGAGCTCGTGAGCTGCTGCAATTATGATATCGGTCGGATCGGACCACATGACATTGTAGCTACTGACGTCTCCCCCCGCGAAAAATAGATTCGCGACGGCATTCTCATTCTCCAATGTATACGGGGCAGGGGGCTGCGTACTGACGTTTGCAGAGGTCTGATATTGATTGTTCAGCGCGATCCACAGTCCGCCGATCGTGGAAGGCTGGGCTAGGAACAAAAGCAAGTCAGCTCGGAAGGGTCCGTTAGTAGCAATGTTGCTTACCTCCAAATTGATTCCATTCGCCTTTACGGAGAATGCGGTTGTGTGTTCTGTTTTCTGCGAGCGGAATTAGCTGCAGTGCGACAGTGCCGTTGTCAATTTGCACGGGATACCGTACTATTGCCTCATTGAGAGTGCAATTTCGCCATGAGAGTGTACCATTTCCGTTTGGTGTGCTCTTATATGAAGTGTGGAGGAGTATCGCGGTTTGCCCCCCCTGGCTCAAACCATTTGTTCGGTATTCCACGTTTATTTTGAACATTGTCTGGTTATGAGGAGGAATAGGTCCATTGTATGTGCATTTGTAGTCGACCCCGTTGCTGGTGGCAGGGCTGCGCGTGCTATTGCAAGTCGCGGGACAGTTGGAGCCGCTGCATGTCTTCCAACTATATTCATCCACAGACTGAAGCCGATAACTTGAAGATCCGTTGATGCATGATACATCGAAGCCTGGAGCTACAAGGTCCATGGTGACTGTGCCTGGGTACTCCAGCTTTGGTATGGAAATGGGCACCCGAGCGTTATAGCCTTGAGCAACCTGAGCAAATGATGCGGTGTATATGTTTGGCATCTCTCCATCGTGCTCGGTGATGAATCCGGTTGCACCCCAGAGGAATGGTGAGGGCGACACAGGAATTGAAAGTTTCGTGACGTTGGTATGCGAGATGATCTGAACGGAGGAGGCTCTTTGCAGAAACGATCCGTCTAGAAGGAGTAAAAACATGGCCAAAGCCGCCACTCTCACTTTACTAAACTTAAGATGCGAAGCAAAGAGGCCCAGAAAGGTGTAGGCATGGTCGTAGGAGGCGTGCAGCGTCGCTACGCTGGCACCGTGATGCGCCTGCACCCACCATGCAATCACTGCCCCTTCCGTAAAAGCAGCTCGAAGGAAAGCGTTTGCAAGTGTTGCTGTGACGGAGAGTAGAACCGAAGGTTGAACAACACCTGTTGGAAGAGTCCACGAGTTTTGAGGCAACCATCAGAAACTAGTCCGATGACGAGGGCGGCAATTCCGCATCCCAATCCTAATAGGATACAGGCCAACCCTGCCCATGGTAAAAGTGTCCAGAGACTGGCCTGAAGCTGAGATGTTAAGAAACGGCGCGGCTCCTGCGTCTCCGGCATGGGCGTAAGAGATGGCAAACTAAGTGATGGATTGGGAACCAGACTTATGGAATGGAACCACCCCGCATCAGCCCCGTACCTTCGGGCTCCATTCGCGTTTGGCCCCCAAACTCGCCTCGCTGCACCGTTTTTGTTCGATGCGGAAAGACTCGTACTGTAATATGCTGTACAAGGGTTATGAACGGGCTGCTAGCGCGTTGGAGGCACAAGGCCCGTGCACAGAAGTCGAGAATCAGATTGTTCTGCACGCGTTGCGCCACGGCACGCACGCCCCCTTTCATGAAGCTCGGGCCGAAGCTCGGGCCGTTGCCCTCGCAGTCATGCCGTGACGTGAACCTCAGGCAATCACAGGCAATGCCTGTAACTAACAACCTTCTTGCGTTTCAAGGTATTCGGGACGAAATACCTTTTTGTGTCACCTTTTTGGGTTCGACGACGCGTGTGCTCGCACAGGCCACCAACGTACAGCCTCACCTGGCACGTGCTGCACCCCCGCCTGCATGTTCGTGACGCGTCCGGTGCAGCCCCTGCCCTCAACCCCAACAACGTCATCTCTCCCCTGAATACATTCCGAACTCAACTACTTTCACCACAACTTATCATCCTCCGCCGGGTTGGAATGTCTGCGCCCAACCATTTCGATGTGAGCGATTCCGATTCCATGCACTCGGAATCGAACGAATCCGGTGTCGACAACGAATCTATGGGCTCAACGGGGAATGCAGAGGAGTTCAAGGTAGAACTTCACGAGTGTCTCGAAGACGTCCAATACGTAGGATCTTTTTTCAGTTTCCACAGCTTCAGCAGCTACGTGAATCCGGGTCTTCACATTGGCGGTTATGGGTCGGTTGGCTTGCCGCTCACGGTCCGCGACGCGGAAGCTATCGCGCGCATCTGCAGCCCATCACCATTCGGCAAGGGATCCCGTACTGTTATCGACACTTCTGTGAGAAAGACCTGGGAGCTGGACTTTACGAGCTTCGAATGCCGAAACCCCGCATGGGCCATGTATCTGGATACTATCCTAAAGCAAACCATCGAGGATCTTGGTGTGCAAGTTCCGGCGCGCGTGGAGCGATACAAGTTGCTTCTGTATGAGGAAGGCGCCTTTTTCAAGGCACATCAAGATAGTGAGAAGTCGCCTGGCATGTTTGGAACCCTGGTGATTTGCCTGCCTTCGGAGCACAGCGGTGGCGAAGTGCATCTCGTCCGTGGCGGGAAGACGACTGTTTTGGAGACTGCGAAGCATTCACAGTATGATCTTTCAACTCTGGCTTGGTATTCTGACGTACAGCATGAGATCAAGCCTGTCGCATCAGGCTATCGCTTGGTTCTGACGTACAACCTTTTGCAGGACCAGTGCATGCCCAGGCAGACCGCCTCCATGCTTGATGAGTCACACGCGCGACTGGAGAGATTGCTTCGCATCTGGAACAGAGAGCTCCATTGCATTGACAAGTTAATATATCCCCTCGAACATCAGTATACAGAAGCAAGCCTTGGCCTAAAGAGTCTGAAAGGTCGCGATGCAGCCAAAGCCCGATACGTTGAGAGCCTGTGCACGAAGAATGGCGTCTTTTGGTTTCTTGGCAGGATGACCAAGGAGACGAGCGAAGATAGTGAATGCGAATATGAGGGTGGGGGCGAGTCGCTTTCCTTGGACCGTATTGTTACACCTACCGGCAAGAAGTTGAGCTTGGGCAACGTGGACGTCTCCGAAGACCAGATCCTCGCTGATCCGACCGACCTGTATGCAGGGAGAGACGCCGACAGCGAAGACGAGGGCATGTTCACAGGAAATGAATCAATGCCTTCAACTTTCCGATATCGTGACACGGTCCGTCTCCAATTCATTCCCTCTTGAAGCGAGTTACGTGTACTGAGTCATTATAGGTGCTTATTCTCTATCGGAAAGATGACCTTGTCCGCCAATTCTCGTTGCGTGGCCGTCACGACGCGGCTTCACTTCAAACTTTGTACGAGCTCTTTCGCAATGATAGTACAGCCGAATCAAGCGAAGAATCAGCAGTGGTTCGTAAGAAGGCCCTCCGTTTAATTCTGGATAAAGCGATCAAGGCCATCACCGGTAACTCCCGTAACTACCCTACCCAGGCTACGGACTGGAAAGTGAACGCAGTCTGGCGGACTTGGGCAGGATATTTCAAATAGTCGCAGACTTTTGCTACACTATCGAGCAAGGAGACTTAGTCCGCCAAGCTCTGCAGGGAATCTTGCAGGATACAAAATGGACATCATCTAGCGAGCTGGTCCGTATTGTTGCTTACCAAGTGGCAAGGGATTCGGTAGGAAACGGTAATGAGGCTTGGGACTTGTGGTACTTTGCCGTAGAGCCTTCAGCGTCTGATTTGGTGCTAACCAACCACAGGCTTACCCGATCCCCACCAACTTCGACTTTCAAGTATGTGAACGACATGCGGATTACGTTTGAGCTCATCCGATCCCATCTATACTCTGGTATTTCTGCATTCGACGAGTGGAAGACGATCCGTTTGGGGGAAATGTTGCATGCAGTCAAGTCATACGATGAATTAGATGTCCCAGCATTGATGCAACTTGTCCTGGTGGTAACCCCAGAAACCTACTTCGAAATGTAAGCTCCTCCCAGACAACTCCTTTCTACTGCTCATTTTGTCAGCATCCTCCCAACACTCATCAATAGCCCTGACCGTGCCGGTCTCGCTGGCTTCCTCTGCCAGCTCGGGACTAAATCGACAGACGACCCTGGCTTCCGAGATGTAGTCGTCAGACCGACATATCAGAGGCTTCTGCAGGCGGTATTATTTACATTCAGGCTTGAGTTGAACGACTTCACTGGGTCTTCCATGGTCTACCGCAACGAGTACCTAGATATCTTTGATCATTCAATGACCCTGGGACTGCATTCCGAGGCTCTTACTTTGATTAACGATACCCTGCCGGACCTCCCTGGTCCCAAGTCTCCTTTCTGGAAGGAGTGGAGGGCGCTTTTTGCATTTATCGAAAGGTTCGCTTCTATCTTAGAGCGCCACCATAATAGCGATATGAACAACGCCTCCCAGACTTTCATAGGCTCTGCGCTTCGCACGGCTGTCTATTCGCTGGCCGAGGCACGTCCAACCAAACCGAAAGACTGGAGGCGCATGAGTGGAAAATTAGACAATTGCAATTGTGGGCCCTGTCTCTCGTTGGACAAATTCCTCGCCGATCCACGTCAAGCTGTGGGCCGCTTCTCGTACGCAGAGAAGACACGGAAGCATCTGCAATATAGCTTGGACGATCAAGATTTCAAATTCGATACCGAGCGCAATCGAATACCGCATACGCTCGTCGTCTATAAAACAAACAACGAGTTCTCCCGCTTGACCGCGAAGTGGAAGAGGGACGCCACGGAAATGGGATCGCAAATTAGGCACTTCTATACAGGCTTTTTGAAGAGTTTGCTAGGCGAAGAACTCGCTGAAGGAACTGACTTGTTCCTTCACCTTCCTCTTTAATTCGTAGATTTCGTTAGATTGGTAGACAATCAGATTATATACTTATTACTTGAAATCTTTAACTACTATCCGCCGCGTTTACGTAATGAGTATCCTTCGCTTTTTTACCCCTATTTTCCTACTAGTATTTTAGCTTTGCTATAATATAGAACCTTAGCTAATACCCTTCGGGATTGAGTTATAACTATAGTACTTTAATACTTAATTTACCTTGGTAAGTTCTTTATTATCTTAAGGATAAATTTAAAATTATTACTATCTAAAGCGCTAGATTAAATATTAGATAGTATTCTTAGTCTACTAGGCTCGAGAGTAGCTAGAAATATAATATACTATCTACTTAACATCCTATAAACGGAGTATTATACTCTATTCTCTATTCTTTATAGTCTTATTAATTACTCTACCTATCTATATAGCTAGCTCTTTAGTCTACGACGTTATCTCTATCTCGTAACCCTACAAGTACCTACGGGGCCGTCTTAAAAGCTATTTTCAGAGTCTTAGCCAGCTGGAGTGAGCAATTAGGAGGACTGTAAATATTTGTAAGGACTAGAACAAACCTTAGTTGTCGCTTTAGCGCTTTACACTTTTTCTAAACTCTCCAACGCCGGTCATCGAATGCTACGTACATTTCCTTGTTACTAGATATAAAGCCGTTCCTTCCCGTCTATAGCCTATCGCAATAGATGAGGTAGCGGAGAATGGTTTAAAATTTCTTCCTTATATACATATACGAACCGAGACTATAACCATTCCAATAAGATGGTAGTGAAGCATTCGTGAGTTGGTTCTGGGATGATAAGAATTTCGAACATGCACATTTGGTGGCTATAAATGCGAGGATACGGTCCGAGACATGTTGAAAACGAGGCTTAGAGACGATGGATGACGTGTAACCAAGGCTGCCGTCTTCGCATCTTTAGCTGATTTTCCGGCACGTGCATGCATACTTCTCAAACGGACTAATAAAAGACTCGTGTCAGCTCACGTAACGGCATGGGGCTCAAAATATGAAGGTATTGATACATTTGATGATAATAGAAGTCGGCATTAAACTCGGTATCCGGTTCAATATACCAGCGTTTCTCGGGTAAGTTGCGCTGGGCAATAATTGATTACAGTTACGCGGCCCGAGGTACGTAGATCTGGATTCAGACTAGCGCGCAATCAAACCGGGGAGCCGTATCGACATCGATGTTATTCCCGGATTTGACCCGCGACGCTTCAAAATGCCATATGGGTTCTAGGTGTTTATCTCCATGTTACACAATGAAACATTCATATTTCGCAATTGCGTCCTACGAGTTGCTGTGGGTCCTTATCGCTCTAAGTCTTGGGAGTTGTTACATATAAATGGCACTGATTAAGAAGTACTATATTAGCCTCACCGATAAGGGCAATAAGTCTACGAGTCGCTATCATAAGTACTGTGTCCATTCAAATACAAGGTGCTTCGTGACATTATTTCTTCCATTAGGACCGTCAATCGATAAAGCCTGTAAAAGCAATCCACCACGACGTCAAACCATGGGCAGCCTTAACAGCCCTATCTGGCGATTTATAGAATCCGCATACGGCTACTATGCGCCCAACCCACCCTCACGCGTAAGAGACCCAGATCGACCCATGCAGGTTCTCTGCGTCGGTCTTCCACGATCTGGTACCGAATCTCTGCAGCAGGCGTTGTTACTACTGGGGTACGATTATACCTACCATGTGGGACTTCCCTTTCATATTCATCTTTCGGCTCGCTGATGCTATGGCAGGGCTGGGATATGGTGAACGAGACCCCACACCGCATGAATGCTTGGGTCGCTTTGGCGCGACGGAAATACTTCAGCGAACCCCCTCAGCCCATTTCGGCAGCCGATTTTGACGCACTCCTGGGCCACTCGGTTGCCGTGACTGACGCAGGGGCGAATTGCTTTGCAGCTGAGCTCATCGCTGCGTACCCAAACGCCAAGGTGATCCTGAACACGCGGAACAACCTAGACGCGTGGAATTCTTCCGTCATGACCAACATCGTCGGCGTGAACGAGGACTGGTTCAAGTGGATCCTTTGGTAAGCAGCCTCCACTATCAATACAATGCTCTCAGACATGGCTCGTATCGTACCTGCGGAAATTCGGAGAGTTGCTCACGCCGATACCAACAGCTGGTTCAACGCGGATTTATGGTGGATGTGGCATGTCCATCAACGCGTGTTATGGCCATCTCTGTTCAAATCCCCATCATACCGGTCCCTTCGCGATGGCGTTGCCCAGGGCAAACGCATCCACCAGGAGCACGTGGCCATGGTCCGAGAGCTCGTTCCACCCGAAAGGTTACTTCATTGGAAGGTTGAAGACGGCTGGGCGCCGTTGTGCGAATTTCTCGGCAAGGAACTCCCGAAGAACACCCCCTTCCCGCGAGCGAACGATGCACTTGGGTTCAAAAAGCGAGTAGAGTCCGATTTGGAGAGACTGGGCATTCGTGCGGTGAGGAATATGGCGATCATACTTTTGCTTTTCATCGGTACGGTGGTGTGGCTTTGCCGTGGCAGCATGGTAAAATAAAAAGTCTGTAGGGGGAAGGATCTTGAGCCGACAAGGTATATTGATTCTGCGCCTAGGTGATGCAGACCGGAGATGATTCAATTGACTCGGCATACTTTCATAAGTCGAGAAGCAATGCGTAACAGTAGTCCTCCGATTGTAACCATGAGCTGCAACGTACTAAAACCAAGCCGAGTATTTGATGATGAAAGAGGTGCATGTTTAATGACAAGGGCAACATCTCCTACGGAAATCGAACGATGGCTGTCCACACTGCACAACAACGCCGCCCGCAAGGAGAAAAGGACGGCATTACTCGCAATCATTACACCTCTGCCTCACTTTGAAGACATGTGGGTCTCTTGTTCTCCCTAATATCCAGTATCCTTTGCTTTAGTATCCTGGGATCGCTTCTTCAGCCTCGCACCATCCGACTCTTCCCTCGTCCAATTTTCCCAGCTGGAATCTGTCTGGAATTGAAGAGTTCTCCCAGTTTGTTGTATAAGCAAAAGTATGATCGCTGGAGCCGGCCACTAACCTCCACGGAGACCGCGAGAATAGGGGAGGGCATCCATCAACCCGGGGTATTGTCGCAGCGCCGCGAACGTTTGATGTTGAGAAGGCTACGAAAGGAGGAACATTGAAGCATATCTTCCATGGTAGGACGTGCCACGAAACGACATAAATTTCTTTCAAAAGTGTAAAGTTTTCTAACAATAGCAAAATACATGCTAAAGCCGAGATTACCGCCCCGGACGTCGCCATGCCTTCACGGTTCGTTTGTCGAGATCCCTTCTGCTATGATTTAGTTCACTTTCCCGATGAAACGGTCATATCTGTAGACTCACCATCACTCAAGTCTTCCATCCAGGAATCGAAGAGCTCTGGAATTTGCTCTTCCTTGTCCCCGCTCTGGCCGATGTCGATTTGCTCATCCAGTTGGATAACGCCCTCCTCAAGTAGTGTCCTACACCGACCGTCGCTCGTGATGAGCACCTTCAGTGCCCTACTGACCGCCGCCAATCTCAAGATCTCCAAGAACAGCTCGAGGTAGCCGTGAGTACTATCACCGTAGGCCCCGCTATCGTTATCGACGAACTGGAAGCCATCCGGGACAACGATCAAGATCTGGCGCATGAAGCTCAAAAGCGCTTCAATCAAATTGAACGCATCCAACAAGCTCTCCGTGCTTCCGTCCAAGCGCTGAAACCTTGCCGAACTTAGATCTACATCCGTCTCGGCTTCTTTCGGCAAAAGCCAAACCATCTGGCGGATCATCGAATATGCCATCAGGACAAATCGATCCATCTCCACCGATCGTTTCTCAGTATTTGAATCTACACTCTCCGCCAAGCCGGGTTCATCCGCCCTAAAGCGATAAGAAAGGAGTGGGATCTTTTGTTGCTCACTGAAAATGACCGTGTAGTAAGCGGCTGTAGAAACTTCACTGAGTTTGCTGTGGCCTAGCGGTCCTCGCATCCAAAGCCATCCGCTCTCATGGGTCGTCATCCAGCCTTCAAGTGGATGAAATACGTGTGGCGCAATTCTGAAGTCTCGAAGCTGTCTGGTATCGATGGGATAACCCGTATCTGCCACGGCTTCGAGAAAATGGGACGCTGCATCGATGTCATCCCAGTTGTGGAGCCTTCTAGGCCCGAGATTGGCTGGCAGAGGGATTGCCCCCATTTTGATGCCCTGGAATGCTTTCCGCCAGTGGAAATCCGTTTTTTTCGTTCTCTGCTCATCCGCTTGCTCCTGCATGTATTTTTTTGCAGCTAGCTCGGTTTGGCAGTTCGCCTTCTCCCCAACCTCTCGGAGTTTCTTAATCTCCATTTGCATAGAGGCCATCCTCTCCATAATGGTAGCTCCATCTAGAGGAGCTGAAGGAGTTTTCTCCTCGCGGTCTTTCCAGTTTCTTGTTGAGATTCTTCATCAGCTCCTTAACCTCGCCTAGATCGCCACTCACGCGGTCGACCTTGCCGTCCAGTTTGATGAGATTTTCCAAGCCTTGCATTAAATTTTCTCGTTCTAGCTCGTTCGACCTTGCAAGCAGCGCCTCCAGTGGGCCTCGGACCGTGTCTTGATAAGAATTCTTACTAAGAGCGCCTTTAAATCTCTCAAATCGCGATGCACACCATCGAGCGTATGGGGCGAGGAATTTGAAACATAGAGTGAAAACTCCTATTACCTTGGTACGCACCCGATCTTGATGGACTTTGTGTCTATTCCAAACAACGAATATTGATAGGGAGCAGTAGTCCAACTCTCTGTTTATGCGTTCTATAGCGTCGGTGAATCCTTGCTCGCTCTTGGTGTGGTTCACCGTAGCCTGTTGTTGATAAGTACATCTATCAGACTGCAATTCAAAACACCTTACCTCCACGATGGTTTCGATCGTGCCCGTTAGGAGAGATATATACTTGTCACCAAATGGCACGAATTTGAAGAGCTTCGAGTAGTTGTCTAAGTTTTCGCACATCTTCTTATACCCTGCTTTGATAGAACTTATTTTAGGGTTCTCATTCTGTAGATTAGGTGTATCTCTCGAGAAGATATTGAAAGTGTGCCCCTTCTAGGTGTGGTCGGTGTCCTTGGGTTCCTTCCATGCTGCAACCATATCACGGGTTGCAGCCAGCAGTTCTGTCGAAGAATTCGGAGGGCTATATGAATTAGACAATGTAGCTTCGGGGAAGTCGTGACACTCACGCTTTCGCAGGATCGTATAAAGCCTTAAACTGCTCCCAGATGTCTTTTTCTTCATCTTCTTGTTTGTGCTTTTCATCCAGTGCCATAGCCCCATCTATCGGCTGGTCCTATCTCTTCCGGTAGGTCCCTAGCAAATCTTCTACTCCACTGTTTCGCCTCCTCATTCTCTTTCTTCTTCCGCTGTTTTGTATCCTTCATGGTTATGACGAGTCTAGATGCGGAGTAGCGCCGGCACAGGCCGTTTTCGATCTCTGTGGTGAAAGAGAAGCTATTATACGATAGTAGGTACAAGTTTCGACAGAGTAATTCAATAGAAAGGCTTATTGCTACAGATATGCTTCCCAGCCCAAGCGCCTAAGGCTACGAAAGAGGTATCAACTGCAGATAACCTGCACAGGATTGGCATAAAGTAATTGGGTAATTTTGGCACCCAAGAAACTAGGGTAATCAAACCGCAAAGCAACCACAATGGTTGTAGACGCCAGTGACGCGCGTCGCACCCCGCCACTTAGATGTTTGAATTATTCGCACTAACAGGTCCAGAAACGCCTCGGAATAATTATGTATTTCCGAATTAGTGTCGGAAGCCCGAGCTGAGGTGTTCTTTGCTACGGGCGCTCTTGTGCTGATAGATAGAACATGTATGTGTTGCCGAATTGGTATCGGACAGCCCGAGCTGAGCTGTGTTCTGCTACAGGCGCTACCTTGTGCTTAACGAATTTTGGGGGCCAGCCTTGCGACCTTTATCCTATTAAGAGAGCGTGCAGAAAGCCTCAATATTAGTATTGCTCCATAGCTCAGGGATCATATCAGCTCACATTTTAGTCATTGATTTGCTATTCTCTTGTGTAGTCCTACTACATGCGGTGATGCGGCTGATAGGATTAGAAATATAAGCTGCTCTTAGAGCAGGCTGGGTACTGGCGAAACCCTCACCTGTATTGGATCCGGATCCGCATGTAGTCATATAGGTCCGAGTTGCCTTCGACGAATAATGGGTGCTGAAGTTCAGACCGAACCAATGCCACCAGCGGCCGGTAACAGCATGTCAAATCTCAGTTCCAAAGAGCCGACCGTCGAAGAACAGCCATGTATGGAAACACATTTCTGTATTGGCGAGGCTGCATAATACTGACATCCAATCATAGTGCCTGGCGATGATGGCATCCCCAGGTAATGCATCTCTTTTGTCGAAACTGGAATATATCGCTGACATGCTGGTCATAGTACAATCCCCCGCTGCGCAAACTGGGGGTAGACGGTTTTCAACGGCGGCAACAACAACCGATATCCCTAACAAAGATGGCCTTGCAGCGTTGAAGCGCATCAGATACAGGATCTTTTACAAAGACGAGGAAGGAGCTATAGTGGAAAAGTCCCAGTACAGGTCATCTAGGCCGGACATCACGCCTGATTCTGAGGAAGAGGCTGATAGGGACGAAGAGGAGTATCCAATCCAGCCTGTATTCGACATCATAACGCACGTCACTGTTCACGATGTCGTCGCTACAGAGTCTGTGAGCACCGAAGCTGCTGCTGCAGGTGCTGCTGGAAGGGGGAGGTCGCTGAAGGTATTGATAAGCCGGGTAAGACCTTCAAGATCCGGTCCATTGATACGGCGCAAATAGTCATCCGCTCCAAGCCGCTCATTGAGGCCATCCAAGCTTCCACAACTCGAAACCTCTTCAGTTTTAATGTTTGAATTTCCGCTCAGAGACAATGCAGCGAAGAACCCAATCCAGCTACAGGTCTGGAGGTTTGTATAGGAAACGCATGTGTCAGATCCTATACTGATGACTTAATCTTTAAATAATTTTTTTTTTTTTTTTTTTTTTTTGGTAGTGGGAGTCTCTTTTGTAAGATCAGCACGAAAGACATTAGAGTGTGTAATAGTGGAGGTGCTATGCCCACACCTTGTACACGATAATGGAGCTCTAGAGCTGTACACAGTTCTGTTGCTCGTGAGGGATGTTTACATACAAGTCTATATCCCATATCCGCCAACCGACGGCATCACGGACGTCAATAATGCTTTCTCCAAATAAACTCCTTCCAAGCATCACATTTCCCCGTCCTATCCTTCACAAACTCGACCCCATCACCTCCATCGATTCCAAAATCCATGACCATCGCACCGCCCTCCCCGCTAGGTTCCCAGCCCTCCATCGGCGCGCTCGCCGGATCCCTTGCAAACCTTGCCCAGGCACCACGCATCGTGTCACTAAGCGCTTTCTGCTCGTTCGTCGCGTTGGTCAGGTTATATGTTGAAAAGACGATCGGGATATCAGAGGCATGGTAGGCGCCCTGTGTTGAAGGGGGCCAGCGATTGTCGGGTAGTGAGGTAAGACGCTGGTTAGGGAATGTAGCGTTGAAGAGGTAGCGGTAGGTGGGGACATAGCGAGTTGAGCTATTGCTGAGAAAGACGGCGGGCTGGGTGGTGTCAGTCAAATGTCTCTTTGAGAACCGACGCAGCCATATTAGAAGAACTCACACAGTGGAAGTTCCAATCCGTATGTATCTGCGCAAGTATGCTCATGTTATCAAACCTCCCCTCGGCCGGGTTCAACTCATACGCCTTTAATATACTCGCCTTCAGCTCCGTCTCATTCGGGAAGATTGTCTTGAAGTAGCGATCGATATCCGTCCCATTCTTTGCGGCATAATAACTTCCATCGTCCACATTCGACCCGCCAATCACGGGTACACGGGCAAAGTTACCCGACTCTCGCCGTAAACGTGGATCACACATAATGGTGACATTGTCGCCGGCCATACCAAAATTAACGCCGTTTTCTTGCGCGTAGCGAAGTTTGTCGACTGGTGTGTTCATTACACATTGGAATGGTTCAGTGGAGTTTTTGCAGTCTATGCGCTCAAGCAGCGAGGTCCACGGATCGTAGTCCGTATTATTGCAGTTTTTGACCGGGTTGTACGAGTAGGTTCCGCTTTGCATAATGGCTGCGTGGAACGGTGGACCGGACTCCTCCGGCCACGAGCTGGTGAGTAGCACATCCACGGCATACGCGCCCGCTGACTGCCCGAAGATGGTGACACGATCTGGATCGCCACCGAAAGCTGCGATGTTGTCCTGAATCCATTTGAGGCCAGAACGTTGGTCTAACAGTCCTAAGTTGCGCTCCGTGAGGTTGGTAATATCGGGTGCAATTGGGAAACCAAAGAGGTTGGTGCGATAATTGACACTGACGACGATAACCTAAGAAAAGTCAGTGGAGATAGCCCAGAGAGCCGGAATCCATTTTCCCAACAGGAGCGACGCCTCTTGCGATTTAGGACGCGCTGGGTTACGCACATCCTCTAAAGCGGCAAAATGCGACCCATCATAAATAGGCTGCCCCGCATTTCCAAACTTGAACCCCCCGCCGTACATCCAGTATAGAACGGGATATGACACCCCTTTCCTCTTCTCTGGGGCGAAAACATTGAGGTAAAGACAATCCTCGCTTTCTTCGGGGCGCGGCACGCTGAAGACGTCCTGGACGAAATCGCGAGACTCAAAAGGACTGAGGACTTGAATGCATGATGGTTTGAAGGACTTGGTATCGAGTGGCTGGTTCCAGGATGTCGGCTTCGGCGGTGAGAAACGCAAGGTACCCGTCGGTGCGGAGGCGAATGGAATACCGAGGAAGTGATTCACGGTTGTTCCATCCACGCTCGCGGTGGTGCCGACGATAACGCCTCCATCCAGAGTAGCTGTCGGATCGCACGAAGGATCGTCAGTTGCGTTACCAGCTACATGGTTGAGGGTGCCGAGTAGTGCGAGGACGATATTGAGGGTTTTCATTGTACGAGTAAGAGAAGGTGGATTGACAAGAAAAACTGGAGCGAAGATTTGAATAAATGAGCATCGGCAAATGAATGAAGATGACATGCCGATATTGACATGGATATATACGATGGCAGGGTATGGCGACATGGATATGTAGAATGATTGGGATGCATTCGCTCGCTGCGCAGCCAAGACGTAGGATCGTGCATGTCGTACGACTCGTGCGAAGTACTCACAACTCCACTTCTACTAGCTCTTCTAATATGTTGGACGCTAGGCAACGTCATGTTATCGTCTGAGGATGAATTGCAAGTAACGAGCTTGTGAGTGGAGCTGCGTCTGCCGTCTAGAAGGCTTTGCATAGATTTAATTGTGAAGGATTAAACAAATACAGATAACGTGTTTACTAAGCGAGCTGTCAATCTAAGTAAGCTGTCAACCCCAAAATATACCAAAAAATTGAAAATCTATCTCTACAACTACCTATTAATAATCTTTTAAATTTTAATAGAAGCTAGGTAGTACTTAGATAGATAGGGTATTATATTCTTAAGAGCTAAAAATAAATATTCCTTAAATTATTAAAGATTTTTCGAATTTGGGGGCTAAAATAGAGTTATCTTAAGTTATCTTAAGAAATATTAAAATTCAGCTCTTAAGAATTTAATACCCTATCTATCTAAGTACTACCTAGCTTCTATTAAAATTTAAAAGATTATTAATAGGTAGTTGTAGAGATAGATTTTCAATTTTTTGGTATATTTTGGGGTTGACAGCTCACTTAGATTGACAGCTCGCTTAGTAAACACGTTAAGCGAATATGCAAGGCAGCGCAAAGGCTTATTCTTTGTGCGTGAATGCGTTCTCATTGTCCTAGAAGGTAGAACCATAATGTGGCATTCTGCGATGCGGGCATAGCGGTGGGTGGAGGGCGGTAGTGGAGTACTACAGTGTAGGATGTGGCACAGTCGCATAGCGTGACGTCAGTTCTTGTTCAAGGCGGTTGCGCATTGCTAGCAGACATTGAGAACACTGACAGCAGCATACAGAGTAACCCCTCACCAACCAGTAAAGCCCCCGCTCCGGTGTTCCAAAATGCTCCCGCCGCTCACAGATTCAGGTCTTTTACCTAGACCTCTTGGAATAAACTGCCACTGGGCACCATTTACATTTCGGATGTTTCCTACTATGGCCGTCTTGTCGCCAGACCTGCCGCCCACTACCACATCAGCTGTTAAAGCCTCGACTTCACTTCTATCATGTCAGAAGCGGTTACAGTTGCCAATGAGAAGACTAGTATAACAGTATCTTGTTTTCGGTTCTCATCCATGTTCCCTGCTTTGCTGCTCGTGTTACTCTCTTATATGCTTGGATAAATGGAGATTTCATTGCTTGATATGTTGCTAGGGACTGCTTATTTGGTTGTTTTGTGTCAAGAAGGGAGTTTGTGCGTAACAATTTTGTGTGATCAGTCTTGCGCGTCGTTATCTGTCTATTTATTATGGTACTGTGACCAGCAACATGAGTGCACAGGGACGTGACGTACATGAAGCCGGACCCGAGCCACTCCGCGTCCCCCTCTGAACACACATTTCCGTCAGCGTCGGTACGCACGGCGACGTGTTTGAGTTCCCGGGCACCGACCTCGCTGGGATGTTGACAGTCTGAGCGGTGCCGATGCTGATTACGCTCCTCGTCGGTGACACTACGATGCCCATGACTATAAGGATGTTCAAGTCAAATATACGGCTTCTTTCGACTCCTTATTCTTGTTCCGGTTCTATGGCCAGGGGATTCAGCGCCGGCCGCGGAGCAGACCCCACTTCCGGCACGAGAAGATCCGGGAGCTTTTTCAGGGTTGTTACCAACTTTTCCCACTCGGCATCTCTATCGCCTACCGAATGGACTTTGATAGAGGCGTCGAGCAGCTTCCTCCAGAGGAAACCGTTAAGCTCGGGTGGAGGCAACACTTGGGGTGCGATACACAAGGGGAAGACGACTGTAAATACAGTGCAGTAGATGAACTGGAGTTGCTAGACAAAATGGACATCCTTCGTGCGCCAAGATACAACACTCTCACGGCCCGACCCAGCGGCGATGGCACCCCCCAAGTTACTTCGTCAAGATGTCCACCTCTTGCTCATACGATTCGTCGTGGAAAGAGTCGTATCTTGTCACGTCGCCACGCTGCAGGCCGTAGTGCACTAGGAACCAATGCCTACGCTAATGCACCGGAACTGTAACTGATTCAAGACTATCAAGTTTTTCTGGTCGCAAAGGGGCACAGGCATGTTGGAAGGAGAAGCGAACGGCACAATATCAAAGATTTTATTCTTCATATTGTGCGGGAGAAGATTGTTAAGAATGCTGAACGTAGATGCGCTAGCCCGTGTAGTAGGCGGTAATATCCGGCGCTACTTTCGAGTTGGTGGTGGAGGGACCGAAGTCGCCATAGCGGCCGCGCGCTTCGGACCGGGATTGTCAAGTGTCGGCGTACTCTACTCGACTGTTGTAGAGCGTGCGATTCAATAGACGTAAGATGAAACTCTTCGCTACTTTATCGGCGCTGAAGTCGTTGATAATGGCCTCTGTAGTTAGCTTCCTGGCATGCAAAGACGGGGCTACTCGACAAGGACGCGTGTTTGGCTGGTGGCCGGGTCAGTTCGACGTATGGGTGAGTAAACGGCCTTCATAGCGCCTCGATGATAGCATATCCCGCCGTTCGATGCAGTACCCACGTTGAGGTTCTGCGTGCCAGTGATGGAGCCCAATGGCAGTTGTTGATGATTGATAGTGCAGGTCTCAGGCAGGTTCGTGTGGTGTCGGCGGACCTAGGCGCACGTCCCTCATGTTCCCCACTGGCCGCCTCCAGCACAGCTCGCCGTCCTTCTTCGCATTATCCATCCCCCGCACAGCGGTAAGGATCGGTCAAGCCTCCCGCTGGTTCCCGCTGGTTCCCGCTGGTTCCCGTGATGCTTGTCTAGTTCAAGACTCCGCGTCCGACGTCGGTGTCAAGGTTCGGTTCAACACCACAGATGCCGGCGACATCGCCCTCGCCTTGGAGAGAGTTTCACCATCCTGCGACAGACTTTTCGAAGCTTATTCGCATTGATCCCCGTCAGTAGAATTGGGTACGCAGACATTGATGGCTCTAGCCT
The DNA here is from genome assembly GCA_030770425.1 of Darksidea phi. Taxonomy (NCBI): domain Eukaryota; kingdom Fungi; phylum Ascomycota; class Dothideomycetes; order Pleosporales; family Lentitheciaceae; genus Darksidea; species Darksidea phi. Next base: position 243,248 of record JASJFT010000015.1, on the reverse strand, counting down.
CTCATAGTTTCGCAATCCGACCGAACCCTTGCAACCACCGCCAGTTCGTGTCGAGCCAACTTTCAACCCGGCACTTAGAATCGCGACGACTACTGGTTCTACGAGCAGAGCTACGCTATTAACAGCAACGCCTTCGCACGCCTATTTCTTACCGACATAGCGCCGGCCCGACTTAGCACACCATCAGTAAAGTTAGAATAGCGGAGTTCCCCCTCTAATTTTTAATTCTCACGTCACGTTCACGGCACAAGGTTACTAAGCGGAAGCGACATTAGCCGATTGGCTGCATGGTCTGGCGGCCCTCTCGGTGGGCGCAACTCCGCATCGCTGGCGGAATTTCCTAATCTAGCTGCTCGCAAGCTATATATCGCGTGCAAATCCAGTGCTTAGTTTTGCTACGGTTTACTTGAACGCCAGAAAAACGAAGCTAACAGGAACGTCTGTCATGGCACATGCACGCCCAGAACAGGTTTACGACTACATCGTATGCGGGTAATTACGACATGCCTCAAATTCTGAAGCGTAGACTGATGAGGCCGCAGCGGAGGAACAGCAGGCTGTGTAATTGCAGGCCGTCTGGCCGAAGATCCTAATGTTAGAGTTCTCGTTCTGGAAGCTGGGCCTGACAATGCAAATCTCGAGAACGTACATATGCCTGGCGGGTATGACCCTAAGCCATAGCCACCATAACCGTGGCTGACAGATTCAGGTGGAGCGCAAACTTTGACAGTGAGACTGACTGGAACATCATCGGCGAGCCTCAATCCCAGCTCAAAAACAGGACTGTGAAGCTCAGCCGAGGTCGCTTCCTCGGCGGCTCCAGCGGCGTCAACGGTACGCTGTGTGTACGGGGAACGAAGCAGGATTATGACGACTGGGGCCTGGAGGAGTGGACAGGAGAGAAGATGTGGGGGTATATGGCCAAAGTATGCTGCAAAACCCCCTGAAGCTCAATGCTGATAGCAACAAGGCGGAAACTTTTCACGGGAAAGACTGGTTTCAGGAGGACAAATCAGTTCATGGAACCTCGGGTCCACTACACACCGAGCCGCATGACTTGGCACCAATATCCAAACTCATCAAAGAGTCGATGATTGACCGCGGAATGCCATATATTCCGGATTTGTTCTCCACAGGCGAAACACCCCATGGTTGTGGAGATGTGCCACGAACCGTCCACCAAGGTATCCGATCAACTGCCGCTGACTTCATTACGAAAAGTTTTAGACGAGAAAACATCACGATCGAGACCAATGTAACCGTCGATAAAGTTATCCTGTCAAAGAACGACGCAGGCGAGCTCACGGCGACTGGTGTCCTAGCCGTCACGCAAGATGGACAGCAAGTTGAGTACAATGCCAGAAATGATGTCATTGTCAGTGCAGGCGCATATTGCAGTCCAGCAATTTTGATGCGCTCGGGAATCGGTCCCATGGACGAGCTTAAAAAGCATGGGATCGAGTGTCTGGTTGACCTGCCAGGGGTTGGCAGGAACCTTATGGATCACATGGTACGTTTTGCTTCCGTTGAACTAAAACTTTCTGTCCGTCCCCGTTGGACACGCTTGTGTTGACATCATTAGCTTTGCTTCATATTTTATCAAGTCAACCAGCCCGACTTGACCCTCGATTCCCACATCTACCATAAAGACAATGCAGCAAGCACTTACGCACTTTACCGTGAAAAAAAGACGGGGGTTCTTTCCACCTTTCCGTTCGGCGTTTTCGGCTACGCGCGTCTTGACGAGCGTCTTGCCGACTCTCCCATCTGGAAATCCGCACCCCGGACGCCAGGCCGCGATCCTATGGGCATCACTCCTTCCCAACCGCACATCGAATACGCGAATTTGGAGCTTTACGGCGGCCCGAAGCACTTGACCGACTTTCCTAAAGACGATGAGCACACCTTCGCCATGGGCGTCGTCCTTTTTAATCAGCAATCCCGAGGCACTGTGACGTTGAAAAGTAGGAACCCTCTCGACAACCCAGTTGTCGACCATAACTATCTGGATAATCCGCTAGACATGCTTGTTTTCAGCAAGGGATGCCAATTTGCGAACGAGATCATTGTAGAAGGAAAAGGCACCAAGGACGTTATCAAGGGAAGCTGGCCAGCGAACCTCAGCCATCATTTGAATAAGAGCTCTGAGGATTGGGAGCACTATGTGAAAGAGAATGCGACGACTTGTACGTAATGCTGAGGAGACACTTGTCGGGTTTGACTGACTTCTGAATAATAGGCTACCACCCCGGAGGCACCTGCGCCATGGGCAAGCCTGAGGACGAGAACTCGGTTCTCGACTCGCGCCTCCGCGTGAAGGGAGTGAAGAATCTGCGCGTCGCGGATCTTTCTTCCGTCCCATTAATCAATAATGGGCATACACAGATGCTGGCTTACGGCATTGGGGAGGGCGCCGCCGAGATTCTCAAGGCTGATGCCAAGGCGTAGCGAAATCCGTCCTACTGGCTTCCTTATCATAGCGACAAATATAGAAGAATCTTTCCTCATGTGGCGTCTCTCGGTCCGTACTTCCCTCATAGTGGCTTACTTCTTGCCAGCTCCTTGGGGCCCCGGCGCATGAGCGAGGGAGAAGGAACGCCTAAGCGAAGCAAGTAGTGGCAGAGTAGACCGCTTTCTTCGAGATATGGTACAAAGGTGCAAGGAGATGTTTGAAGTCACTGTCTCATAGTCCATCCAGAAAAACCGATTGATAGCCTCTTCCCCTTACCCTTCCTGCTCTTTGAAATGCGTGTGTGAAAGTTGTACAGCGAGGAAAATGTAGGGGACATTGAAGCCCAATTATCCGTAGTGATATAAGACTAACTGCAAGAGCCGATTGTTTGACCGTCAAAGCTACATTTCACGTTCAAGTCGCTTTGTGGTTCTCATTACTGTTTGGCGCGACGGTAAGATGGATCCTTTTCAGTGAGTTGTCTTGGTTAGCATACAAGAATGCCTCACGATCCTCATTCAGAAGTTGCCATCCACGACAACAGAGATGATGCCACAGGCCTTTCTCAGAAAGCCATTAGGGCAGCTTTCACTATCACTCTTTCCTTCGACTGCCGTATCTCATTGAGTGAAAAACAGACTACTCGAATATTTTGCGCTCATATCTATCTGCGTCTGTCATTCAGCACACAATCCCTATTGATCCTCAGCTTATTTCGTCGCCAAAATAATACGATTTACGTTCTTCATCAGACACAACAAACCCAAGCCACCAGAATATCTCCAACAGCCTTTACTAGTGACACTGCGGACGAATTCCATTTCGTCATAATTCCAATTAAAACCGGTGCATGGGCAACAATGACGCGCTTTGTCCAAAAGAACTATACACCGTTGGATAACTTTGAGCGCGAGAGGCACCTGCATCAAGGTTGATTTGATTTGGATTTGCACAGTGGGAGTCTCTTTAGAAGATCCGCACGAAACACAGTAGGAGTTTGTACACAGTAGAGGTACTATACCCACACCTTATACACGATAATAGAGCTGTAGAGCTGTACACAGTAATACCGACGAGGTGATGTTTCGAACATTGAGGCGACGAGAAATGACATATGATGCCGAACCACAGCGTTGGGAGACCGACGGCGGTAGCGATAAGTTAGCGCACCTACACGACAACCCACAGTATAAAAATTGCCTACGATAAGACCAGCATCCCACTCACTACATCCATTTCTTATCCTCAGTTGATAAAAACTATATTCTTTATATATTTTATCCAAGTTTTTCGCTAGTAGTATTAAACCTCGGTTTAAAATCGTACCATTCTGTCCCGAAGGTAGTCGGCGTATTAGCGAGCGTATAGGTTCGGAATGACGTAGTGCCAAGATCCAATGATCTCATCTCCTCTACTTTTATAAATCGATCGCCTAGAAACTCCATGTCATTCGCAAAGGGACACTATTGTGCCCGACACTTGCCCAGCAAACATTTAAACAAACATTTCATTTGATTGCTCATAGCCTGATCAAGCGGTGCAAAGCCCGCTTCCAAGGCATGTTTTCGCATTCAATCGTCGCTTTTGGTGGGAGCCACCGTGCTACTAAATATCTTGACTTGGCCTGGGCCCCTCGAGGTCGTTCGTGCTGCCAAGTCTGGCATCACGCCGTCTAAAGAAGATGCGCTTGGCCCATTTCCATGTTTCGCAGCCTGCGAAGAATAAGATGCTCTCCACGACAACGACTCCCCATTCCCAGGTAATTCCCTGATGCTTGAAGACGGCGTGATTGATGACGGGAATATACAGGGTCGGGAAGATGGTCACAAAACCAGCGATAACGGCCCAGAAGAGGAAAGGATTTCCTCGGCTGTCGTTCCACCACTGGTAAAAGACGTGGTACCAGCGGTAGTTCTCACCCCGAGGTTTCTGGCGGAAGAATGAGCGTCGGAAGTTGACCATCTCCCAGGCCAGGAACAGAGCAAACCATGTGAGGCAGACAAAGGTCGTAGCTCGCGCGCGAAAAACAGTATCGCAATCCGCAGAATAAGTGTTGTTGCAGTTACTTCCGAGATTACCATCGCCAAAGCCCCATACTATGAGCACAAAGGAACTGATGCACAGGATAGACATCCAGACACCATAGACAACCATATCGACGATAAGTTCCGTATTAAAAACTCCGGTTTTCAAATCGTGAGGCGGACGCTCCATGATATTGTGTACGGCAACTTCCATTCCAAGGCCCATGTCAGGCATGCCGCTGGTGGCCATGATAACCCAGAGGATCTGGACGGGAGCCAAGGGAAAGACAGAGTTGCCTGCGGCATCTTTGAAAGCCAAACCGACTAAGAGAGTACAAGCCTGCGCGATATTTTCTGCCAGGACGTGGAGAATAAAGCGCTTAATGTTGTCAAAGAGCCGTCGACCCTCCTCTACGGCGTTCAGGATGGAGGCAAAGTTGTCGTCAGTGAGGATGATATCTGAAGCATCTTTGGCAACGTCGCTACCCGACTGACCCATGGCAATACCGACGTCAGCGCGGACCAAGGATGGAGAGTCGTTGACGCCGTCACCTGTCATGGCGGCAAAACAGCCTCTGCGGTGCAGAGCTTCAATCATGCGGACCTTGGTCTGGGGGGTGCAACGGGCAATAACGCGCGGAAGAATGGGGAGCTTGTCAACTTCATCATCGCTGAGCTCATCGAACTGCATAGCGGTCATGACCAGAGATTGGGAAACGTCGGCCGCAAGATGCTCAAGATGCTCAGGGATAATGCCAACCTGCTTGGCGATGGCCGTCGCTGTTCCAGGATGGTCGCCAGTGAGCATATGGACATTAATACTTGCACGAGCACAAGCCGCAACGGCAGCAGCGGACTCGGGACGTGGGGGATCGTAGAGACCGACAAGGCCGCAGAAGGTCAGGTTCTGCTCAACATCAGCGCGCTTGACTTCGCTGTAGTCGGCCACTTCTGGTTGAGTCCACTCGTAGCTGGCCAAGCAAAGCACGCGAAGCCCTTGGTTGGCGAGGACGTCAACACTATCATTGATTCGCTTCTTGTCGTCTTCCGTAATCGGTCGGTCATGACCATTCTCGTCCTGGATGCTAATACACAAGGGAAGCACCCTCTCGAGCGCTCCCTTGGTGAAGACCCAACGAGCAGCAAATTTTTCCCGGCTAGGAGTGTGCTTGCCATACAGCACCGACATACGCTTGGTGTCTGAATCAAAGGGATACTCGGCCAGACATTGCCAGTCGCCACTCTCGTTGTCATCGGGACCACCGACAAGGCCGTGGCGATTCCAACCGAACCTGGAGGCAAAGACTTGGATAGCGATTTCTGTAGGGTCACCGCGGACATTCCACTGGCCATCCACCAAGGTAATGCTCGCGACGTTGGCCATGGACGCAATGTTCATGTACCGCTCAGTCGCAGCCGTCTCTTTGGTCACACCACCAGACTGTAATTTGGAGGCATCAAGCACAACGTCGTCAGCACCGGTGTCGCATGGTGCACCGGCTCGCCATGTGACCTCGCCAACAGTTGGGTCGAAAGGCTCTCGCGTAACGCCGACACTGAAGGTACCGCGACCCGCCACCCATGCGGCTTTGGCGACCATGCGGCCTTGGGTCAGGGTGCCCGTTTTATCGGAACAGATATTGGTAACCGCACCAAGGGCCTCGAGGCTGTCGAGCTTTCGCACGATGACGTTCCTCTTACTCATACGCTTCGTTCCGACGGCCATGGTGATGGTAAGTACAACAATCAAGCTGGCCGGAATCATGGAGAGGCCAGTAGCAACGCCGTAGATGACGACCTCATTCTTGGAACTAAAGTTGTTCGCGGCTTCGACAATAAGTGCGCAGATGCATGCAATGAAGAACAAGAGGATAGCTAGTTTGGAGAGCTTCTTCTGGAGTGGGGTGCCGGTGCTGATTCCGAGAAAGTGGCCGATTGCGTCACTTCCTGTAAGAGCCCACGCCTGGGCATGGCGGTGGATTCCAGCAGAGCCGTCTTCCTTGCGCCTGACAGGCCGGATCTTGGAGCCCTGTTTTTTCAGGGCAGCTGCAATTCGCCCAATCTCCGTGTTCATACCCTTGGGATGAGTTAGTGGCCATGGTCGCCCTGTCGTGGCGGAGGGAACTTACTGTAGCAATGATGACTCCTTTCGCGCGTCCCTTGGTGACGGTAGAGGAACTGAAGGCGACGTTGAGCCGGTCGCCGGCGCCTACATTCTTGTCGAAGGTGCTGTGCGAAGTCTTTGCAACAGGAAGAGACTCGCCGGTCAGAAGAGCTTCGTCCGTTTCCAGGTTTACACATTCGATCAGCCTAATAAAGTGTCAACCTCGGTCAAATATCTCTTGAAAGGTCGGACGGCAGAATCGCTTACCTCAGATCAGCCGGCACCGTGTTGCCCGTGATCAGTTCGACAATGTCGCCAGGCACAAGCTCGCCGGTGGGGACGACCTGGGACTGGCCGTTGCGGATAACTCGCGCAGAGGGTGATCCCAAGGCGCGGATGCTGCCCAGGGTCTTCTCTGCAGAGAATTCTTGGAAGAAACCCACGACGATGTTCAAGAGGATGACAAAGGTAATGACACCGCCTTCGATCCAAGACTTGATGGCAAACGAAGCAACCATGGCCATGATCAAGACCTAGACGGCGGTCAGTATGGTGACGTGAGGCATTAGGTAATAACGGAGAGGGAACTAACCAGTGTGAGAGCATTCGCCACCTGATGCACGAGAATGCGAAACGGCTGGACGCCAGGCCCCTCGTCGAGTTGGTTTCGCCCGTACATGGCCTGTCGGCTTTTTGCTTCATTGTCGGACAGGCCACTGTCTTGCTGCACAGCGAGCTTTTGCAGGACATCTTCGAACGGCAGCGTGTGGGCGGGCACCTCCAGATCGTACTGGAGTGGACCGTCCTCCTTGGGCTTGCCCATTGCCGCCGCCTTTGAATGTTAGAGAAGCGTAGAAGGGTGAGGGGGAGAGCAGAGAAGAAGGCTGTAAAGGTTGTAGGTAGTCTCGCTGAGCTCACGCAAGCCGCCCTCTCCCGATTGCAGCCGTAGGAGGCCTCACTCTTTATCCGCTCACGATGCGGCCAGCGCTGACGTCTTTATATATACGGATGCAACCTTGCTTGGATGGCTGCCCACGCCCGAAGGGCGGTGTGGATCCGCGTCTGCATGCCTAGCGTGTGGATTTGCTGCCTGTGCCGATGAGGCTGCAGATGTTGCAGTCTCCAAACACCTGTCCAGCCCCGCGGTGGGGTCTTCGAGCGACAGAGACCTTGGCGGTTGCTTTGGTGACATTCCCGCTCGCCTCTGGAGGCAAGGCCAAGAGCGGGCGTCTTGGTAACCCAAGCGGATGTCTTGGCTGTCCACGCCGCTCGCTTGGCTGTCCACGCCTCTCTCTTGGCTGTTCACGCCTCTCTCTTGGCTATGCATTCTGAATGGCGTCCGCCAAATCGCTGGCGGCAGGCTTTTGCATCAGCGTCGGACTTGGCCCGGTCGTGTGCCCAATCGACTCTGCCGATCAGTGTTGATCATTCAAGCACTGATACCAATACTCCTCGCGCTATCTCCTCACAGGTGCACGAAAAACCTAAAAAACCTCGCCGCGTTTCATAGGTTTGCCTGTTTTGATACGCTTTGGGCTTGTCCATTGGATGCCCCCCGCGGTGCTGGACTCCCCATGGCATTCGTTGTCCGCTCCATACTGCGACAGACCGCGTATGGCCCCGTTTCCCCACAGGTCCCGAAACGTGACGGCCAAGACAGCTTCCTTACGCGCGCGCGGTTGGCAACAAGGACTCCAACACGGAGCTCTAGGCATGAAGGCTGAGATTGAGATCCTCGAGAAATAAGGAGTTTCAGGCGTTGCACGCCGATCGCTCGCTCGAGCGCTTGCGGCCTGTTTTATATACCGTGCCGTTCCAACACGGCAGCCGAGTGAGACCGAGCCTGGCACTTCATCCCTTTTCTTTCGTCCCTCCTGGCACAACTTATATTCTGTATCGGCTGGTCTGGTATTTCTTGCACATCTTTCATTCTTGCGCCCCCCCCCTTTCTCTCATGATAAACTTAGAATAGAGTTGGCAACGTTTTCATTTTCCTTTCCATTTTCTTTTTCACTTTCCATTCCATTCTCTCTTTCATTTCCGCTCTTTCATAGACGTTGCTGCGCTCCGAACAACACAAAATGCCGACCCTCGATGTTAGCGAGCTCAACGTCGTCATCGCCATTCTTGGTATGCAACATTACATCGACACCTTTAGACGCCGGCGCTAATCTCGTAGGCACTTTCATTGTTGCCTATGGCTTCTTGTCAGTCAAGATCAAGCAAGTCTGGTATTTGGGCGAGGCCTGTGAGTCCATTTCTCTGCAGTTCGCGAGGACCGCCTTGGGAGACTTACACTAACGACTGTAGTGCCCGCCGTCATCATCGGCATCGTACTAGGACCTATAGCGTCAAAATTCCTTGATGCCGAGCGATGGGGCTCTGCTGCGGAAGGGCAACAAGAAGCCATCACTTTGGTACGCAGCACACCCCTCCAGTGCTGGTGAAGTGTATTGTACCTCTTTTTAACTTACTGTCAGGGCCTCTGTCGGATTGTCATCGGCGTGCAACTGGTCATTGCTGGATTCCAGCTGCCTGCGAAATACCAGCAAACCAATTGGAAGGAGATGGCAATCTGTCTGCTCCCAGTTATGACTATTATGTGGTTGTGCACTAGCTTGTGCATCCTTATCACGATTCCCAAGATATCCTTCTTGGCGGCTCTTGTCATTGGCTCTTGTGTCACCTGCACCGACCCCATCCTCTCGCAGGCGGTAGCCAAAGGTCCTTTCTCGGATAAGTTCGTCCCGCGCGCTCTCCGAGAGATCATCTCCTCGGAAGCAGGTGCAAACGATGGATTCGGCTTCCCTTTTCTGCTGTGAGTCTTTGACCTACTTCCACGCCCACGCCCTATAGGTACTAACACTTCACTCAGGCTAGCTACCTATTTGATTCGCCATGCAGACCTCGAAGGCGTCAAGTTCAAGGACGGGGTATCAGCAGCTGTCGAGGGTGCTGCTCACCTTCTTAAGCGCGAAGAGGCGACGATCGGTCGCCTAGGTGGCGGTATCTCCAAGGCTATGGAGCAATGGATCGTAGAGGGATGGCTATACATCATTATGATGTCAGTCGCCATCGGAGTCATCATCGGATGTGGCAGCTTGGTTGCTATCAAGTTCGGTCTCAGGAAGAAATGGATCGACTCGGAGAGTTTCTTGCTCTGGCCCACGGCCGTCGGTGTAAGTCCCTCGCTCCCTTGCATGATGCTTCGAGTATTATAAACTAACGCCTGCTAACACAGCTTTTCACCATTGGTATTTGCGGTGCGCTCGGGACCGACGACCTCCTTGCTTGTTTCGTTGCCGGCAACGTCCTGAATTGGAATGGACTGTACCTCGAGGAATCCGAGAAGCGGCACGATGAGGTGAACAGCTGCGTCGACGTCCTCCTCAACTTCGGCGGCTTCATGTATATCGGAACCATCTTCCCTTGGAGCGAGTTTCACATGCCAGACATTACCGGCATCACGATTGGCAGGCTATTTATGCTAGGTTTCCTGATCATGATCTTCCGCCGAATCCCAGCCATCTTTATGACGTACAAGCTCATGCCCCGCTGCGTCAAGGATTGGAAGGAGGCGCTCTTCATGGGCTACTTTGGGCCGATCGGTGAGTTCAAATCACCACCACACAGCCTTAAAGTGTCGTAACTAACCGATCCCAGGTATCGGCGCTGTCTTCTACGTCGAGCACACGCGCCACCTCTTCCCCAAGCCTGGCGAAGCCATGACAGAAGAAGAAGACAACCTGACCCGTGCAATGGTCCCTGTTGTGTACTGGCTTGTCTTCTTCTCCATCATATTCCACGGCCTGTCTATTCCTGCACTCGACGCCTTCTACCGCTGGAAGGGCGTCCAACCCATCATCGAAGAAACGCCTGCCGAAATTCGCGTCCTCTCCGACAATGACGCCATGCCAACCAACGCATACGCCAACCCGAAACGCAACTCGGTCATTGTGCACAACCGTTTTTCTCGTCCAATCTCCGAGGCTGCCCCCGAACTGTATCGTTGGCATTCCAATGACTCGCACGACACGCTAAAGACGCATGCCCAGGAGTTAGGGTATTCGAATAAACTGGAACATATACGTCAGTATGGCGGCGACGGCGATAAACTTGGACGACCATAATGCGAGCCGGATCCAGAGGGGATATGCCAAGCAGTGGTTTATCGGTCGGGTTGAATGGTCCGATGGCGCGTGCGAATGAGCTCTATCAATGTTCCGAATCTTCAGCCAAGGGGCGATGGTGACTGCGGTAGTAGCGGTCGCTGTAGCATCCACAGTCATTTCGTGAGAGGATGTGTGCGTTAGAGGAGCCGGGACGCAGGTTGCAAAGGATGTTTTGCGTCTTCGCTCGAGGGTTAGCAGTCTTGTTTTCTTTATCATCGCACCGTCGTTTCCGCCGTGTTTGATGTATGGAGAACAATAGCCTAGACAACTTTCTTGTCTCATAACCCTAGCTACCGTTCCCTGGAATCATATCTGAGTACAGGATGGACAGCACCGAGCCCGGAACCACCACATTACATCGCATTGCACATCCTTGGTAGCATATCGAATTGAAAGCGTTGCGAAAGCCGTCTAGTCCTCCGCCTATCAGCTTAGACTAGATTATCTGCGGTCGTGACTCTACCGGCAAGTTGGAAAACGCGCAGAAAGCTGCCAACAAAGTTGCCCGGACGGCGTCGCGCCAAAAATTGCCGTAGTTCATTTCCTTGGAAGAGAACATGAGATGAAGAAAGAAATGCGGTATAAGAAGGGACGGTGGGAGAAAGAGCGGCGAAGGCGAAGGCGCGACCGCGGGAGGCTAGCCGGAATAACGTCGGCACTCCTCCTCGGCTCAAGAGATCTGCCGAATGCCGGCGCCTTGACGCTAAGAAGGTAGCACGTGCTATCCGACCAAGATTCCGAGCAACATACTCTCTCCAACAACATTTCCTTGAAGTACGAAGTACATAACTCCGCCCATTACGTCATTTCCCTAGGCTTCTAGCGATACCTGCAAAGCCCATTTTGTACCCCGTATATCGAATGAGTAGCAGCCATCGCGTCGTCAAACTCGCGGAATAACCCAAAAACGTAACACAAAAAGGTATTTCGTCCCAAATACCTTGAAACGCAAGAAGGTTGTCAGTTGCAGTCCTTACCTGTGATTGCCTAAGGTTCACGTCACGGCATGACTGCGAGGGCAACGGCCCGAGCCTCATGAAAGAGGGCGTAGCGCATGCTGATATATACTATATAGACCATTATCGAACTCTGAGAGTCCCTACTCGAATGATGCTATAATATATATACTAGTTATCGTCAGCGGAGATTTTTGAGGGTAGCGCTAGTCCCATGCGGGTTACCCCGCAACAAGGCGAACGTGCCCCGTTTCTTTTTTCCCCGCCACGTTTTGCTTTTATTTTATCCACTCTTCTAAATCGCTCAACCCCGTTGTAGTTCAGCTCTCGATATTCAGGATACTTGTACCGCGTCACACTCAGGATGGAAATGTGGGAATAGCGGCGCTGCTTGCGACTAGACGTCCTTGCAAAGCCGGAGCCAAAAGAGAGAAAAGGGATCCAGACTTCATGATGCAGCCGCGGTTTTTTTTCTTCCGGCCACGTGGTTCTATGTTGAGGGGACGCAAGAAGGCGAGGGGCAGTTGGCGAAGAGTAGGTAGGGCGGTGGGCGTACGTCAGATGAAGAAAAAAAGGCTGAAGCTGGGGAAGGTGGGTGGGCTGTTTGTTTGTGATGGTTGGAGGGCTGTGCAGAGATGGCGTAAAGTGGCGGGTGTGATGTGCTTCATGGTTGGGCATGGGATGAGTTGTTGGGATAGGCTACCGCGCCTCCTGGGTAGTAATTTGCTAAGAGGGCGTGAAAACTTGCGTAGGCGGCATGGTGTGGCTGAATTTCCCCGCAAAGGACCTCGTGTTTGTGTATTTGTGTGTGTCATGTGTATTGTATGTGCCGTGTGTATACTGTGCCGTGTGTATAGTGTGTGTCTGTATGTGTGGGATATATGCATAGGGAGGTAGGGTATATATTCTTTGCAAATTCTCCGGTTGCTCATCTTTACTCTTTTCTTCTTTCTTTCTTCACATACCATACCAACCTATTAATATCTTCCAATCCATCTTACCTACATATTATTGTTCTCCCCAAAGAGACAGAGTTCTCAATCATGTCCTACACCATCTTGACATGTGCTGTCGTGGCGTCAGCCCTCTACCTAATCTACACATACCTCATCCACCCCTTCTTCCTCTCTCCCCTCCGCGACATCCCTCCCGCGCACCCACTCGCCCGCATAACCAGCCTCTGGATCCGCTACCACCGCCGCGACGGCTCGCAAGCCGTCAAACCAATCGCCCGCGCCCACGCCCAGCACGGGCGCATCGTGCGCCTTAGTCCGCACGAAGTAAGCGTGTCATCGTATGAAGCTGCGCATAAAATATACATCGAAAAAGGCGGCTTCGAGAAACCGGATTGGTGGGGGCTGAATTTCGCGACGTTCGATGTGCGGAATATGTTAAGTATGCGGGGTGGGGTGGGGGATAAGCGACATGCGGCCAGGAAGAGGGATTTGGGGAATGTGTATGCAAAGTCTTTTCTTATGGGTAGTGAGCAGATGAGAAAGAGTGCTGAGACGGTACTGAGGAGGTTGGGTAGGGAGTTGGAAAGGATCGTTGGGAAAGGTGGGAAGGAGAGGGATGGGAGAGAGGCGGAGGAAGGGGTCGTTGAAGTGTACGCTTTTAACGGCGCGATGGGCTCTGATTTCACGTCTGCGTATGTATTTGGCCCTGAGAATGGGACTAATTTCATAGAGGATGTAAGAGCGAGGGATGACTATTACCGGCACCACGGGACGTTTAACAACCATGAACCGGGTGACGACAAGTCGCAGGGATGGCTCGAAACCTTCGCGATCAGGCTGCGCGATCGCGTTTCCGAGAAAGGCGAAGGGAACAAAGACGCTGTTGTGTATAATCAGCTTTCTAGCCGCGGCATTGGCGGGAATGAGCTCGCGTCCGAGTTGCTCGATCATTTCATTGCAGGGGCCGAAGGACCGAGGACGGTACTGACGTACCTGCAATGGGAGCTCTGCAAGCGGCCTGAGGTGCAGACGAGGTTGAGGAATGAGGTCCGGACACTCTTTTCTTCGTCCTCGCATATGGACGGTCTACCGGACTTTAAGGTTTTGGACGCACTCCCTTTCCTCGATGCCGTGCTTACGGAGACGTTACGCGTCTATTCGCCCACACCGGGACCACAGCACAGACTCACGCCGCCGGAGGGAGCCACTATCGATGGGCACATCATCCCCGGAGGTGTACCAATCAGCGCCCCCTACTCCGTCCTGCACCGCAATCCCGATGTCTTCAAAGAGCCGGATACTTGGGATCCGGACAGGTGGCTCACGCAGGATAATGAGAAGCTCGAAGAGATGCGTCACTATTTCTGGGCCTTCGGTAAAGGAAGTCGGGTGTGTGGTGGGAAGGATTTCATCGTCATTGGTACGTACGTTTTGCTTGTCTTCTCTCTTGTCTTGTGTCTGAGATCCTATTCGCTGGACCCTGGAAAGAGGGCTAACAAATAACGTGCAGGTATGAAGTTGATGGTCGCGGAGATATATTCGAGGTATGAGACAGAGATTGTGGAGGATGACCATATGCAGCAAAGTGATAAGCTCCTCGCGCAGCCGGAGGGCGAGAAGTTGGTATTGAGGTTCCGGAGGGTTGAGTAACTCAGCGTCCTATGGTCGTATGTTGATGGTAACACTGACCCAGTGTGAGTGTAGTTGTGCTGGGTAGCTTTTGTCGCGCAGTGTATTGCGTCTAGGGGCTCATAACCTCTAGGCTCTGAAAGTAGAGATTGTATTGACTAAAGATCTACCTATGTGCGAGACTCGCGGGCCTTATATACGGAGAGTGGAGAGGCCCGTGCTCAAGCAGTGTGAATGGAATCCTTATGTATGATAAGGTTCCCTAGGTGACAGTGCTTAGGCAGAGTGACTGGGGTCCTATATATGATAGGGTCTCCTAGCTAACAAGAAGTTGGTATTGAGGTTCCGGAGGGTTGAGTAACTCGATACAGCACGTGGCCCCTGGAACCTAGTAGAATGATCCATGCAGCTAGTCATAGCAGCCTGCGTTCCAATGCTGAATTCACTCCTGGCGTTGGTGGTCTTGAACGCGCTCCAACACTATGTGCAATCACGCCTGCCTTGCCGCACGTCTAGCAGCTTGCCTGTGTTTGCCCTGATGCCCCGTGCCCTTACTCTGAAGTACCTCGAGAAGCAGCGGCGAAGGCGGGCGTCAAAGGCAAACGGCGTACAACAACAAGCACGAGAGCCTTCCGCAAACACGTCCTCGCCGCGCACACCGGATCCACACCTCAGGCGCAACGACAGAAAACGAGCACACAAAAAGCTACTCGTTCATTAGGCATATTCGGGAGTATTGTATTCAATTCAGCCCATGCGCTCATCTTATGTATCTCATACTTCGTTAACCATGCCATCGTACTTCGCCTTCGGATCACGTGTTGCCCTCAACCATGGTTCCTGATTGGTTGAGCTCAACGAAGCTTGCTTGTAGCTACTCAAGCAACCGCGGTTTCCCCCCCACCCTTTCCTTCTGCATCCTCTGCTAGCCTTCCCTGCAGTACGGCTGCCTGACTTTCACCCTGGCAAACGAACCACACTACGTCATCCTCGACCGCTTCTTCCTTTTTCAACCATGGGTTTCCTAATTCGCTTCACCGCAGTTGCTTCGCGTCGATAAAATCTAGCTTAGAAGCTGAAGCTGCCTCTGCCCTACCTCTGCCTCTACCTCTGCCTCTACCTCTACCTCTGCTCCTGCTCACCCACAATTTCCTGTACTACCAACTCTCCGCAACTAGCCACCCTCGTTGAAGTCTGCAAGCACTATTCACTCTTTCCGACACAGCTCTCACCATACGCCTCTTAAAGCGCACACGCGACTACATACTATGGATAACGGAATATCCCCGGTCCCTTCGATCCACACCTCGGATGATGCCGAGTCTTCGAACTACGCCCGAGAGCTAGCTAAGAGCTTTTTGAAAATGTCCGGGCCCCTCACCGACGACGGATGCTTGAGCAGAATCCACAACACACTCCCCGACCTCCTCCATGGATTTGCCGTTAGAATCGGCGCAGAGGGCCAAAGCGCTGAGTATTTCACAGCCATGACAGTCATACATGGGTCGAGAGAGTGAGCATGCCATCTTCTTGCCTCCTTTCCCCATCCTTCTCTCTGCTCTGCAAGCGGATATTCCAGTGGATATCCCAACAACTTTCCCCTTTTGAAAGTTGGCTGCTACGCCAGGCAAATGGGATTTTCAGCCCCGTTCTATTCAGGAAGAACACTTCAATGAAATCTAATATTAGTTCTAGGATGATCACTTCCCGGTTCGAGTATTGTGTGAATGACCGAAATCATACCGAAGGGCTCCGACAACGCGCTCGGAAAAAGACGCCTTGGTACAAAAGGTTTAAGAGGCGGCAGATGGAGACTCTGCCTAACCCGCCACGAAATTTTGACGACAAAGGCGAGTTGAGAGTAGATGACTCGCAGCGATCGATCCACGCGAGCATTGTCACCAACTCCACTGCGTTCCAGTGGCTGGTTCATCGAGTGCAGCGAGAAAGCAGTCTGACGATGTCGGAGGCCAACAAAATGCATGCGATTGCTACACAAATCCGGCAGAAATTGTACTCTCAACAGCAGAATCGGCTTATCAGTGGCAGCAGAGGGCCACCAACTTGCTCAATGGTCTTCAAATCCGACTGGGACCCTCTGGCCTTTGTTATCCAGCAAGAATATGCCGAAGAGCCAGAACACGCCCTACAAGAAGCGATTGTGCTCGTGCAGGATGGGAATGAGGACACAGAAGCTATATCATGTGTGGAATACCTCAGACGCACATGGCCCCTACTTGGGAAAGAATTCATGGAATTGGTGAGACACGTTGTGCAGAGCCAGCCAGGCTCGAGATGTTCGAGTCAGTCAATCATTCTTATTCGTGTAGGGACATCTGCTAAGCCATATGTAGTCACTCTTTTTGACAACACGACAATAAAAGCATGGATCGAGCCCTCCGGATGCCTTGCTTTGGAGGCATCTGGAGTGGTAGAAACCCTTGTCGAAGTCGGAGAAGTGTACGGATGGATGACGGCGGCTCTGCGGTCATCGCTGACCGAGAAAATCACAGCTATCACCCCCATTCTTGAGATTAGCACAGATGGCAATGGTAAGACTTTCGAGGCTTATTTTGGCCAGAAACAATCGGACATCTCATTGCACTCCGTGGGCCAGTGTTGGCAGGATCTCTTCCTGAATCCGGTTGTTGTCACCGGCTTTCCCGTACGACGTCGTCAGCCGGGACAGAAACCAGGCCTTGAATGCTCAATCAGCATGCTGACAGCGCTGCTGGGGACACAGAACATGGACTTCTTTTCCAAGAAAGTCTACATCAAAGGCTTCTGTACTATGCTAGTAGCGACAAAGTATTCCGACGGCACAGTGTATTGGCACGTCTTGTTCAATGAAGACGGGAGTCGAATCGCCTTTACCGACCCCCGCGTTCATGATGTTGCCCGAGACTTCAACCTCAGGAAACACTTGAATCCGTCCCAAATCCTTGGGGCCCGTCATATCGTGGGCTGGTGCGAAGCCTCCAGAAACTACGCCGGTAAGTCATGCCCCCCCCCCCCCCTTCCCCCTTCACCACCCCCCAGCATGCTATGTTACACCATCGAGTACATGCACTGATACGCTCGGGATCAAGGCGCAAAGGATGAAAACTATGCAATCCGCAGAACGAGACTAAAGGCACCCGCTTGCCGAACCGTGTTCGATTGCGTCACCGTCTCGGGTGATATACACCATGATAATATACCACCACCAACCACTTCGATCGAAAGTCGCATTGACTAGCCAAGTCAGAAAAAATGATCCTTCACTGATTTGGAAATTATTACCGCGTGGTGTCCATACCGGTAACACGATCGCCTTTGCTGTTCTACGTTTCGACATCCACAGTGAGGACATCCTCGAACTGATGATATCGTGCCCGTTCAGCGGTCTCGTCGCGGGTCAAAGTCCACTCAAAGATATCTTTGTAGAAGAAACGGAGATCATATATTTGCTTCTCTTGACCTTAGAACATAGTTGAAGTAGATCCTCATTGACCTGATACCGGAGAATACGAATAAAAAATATGCCTCTATCGACATAGAAGTCGCCTAATTACGCATCAAGGCATCTGCCCGGTCGGCCCGCTTGGCTTCTCTTTCAGATCTCCGCTTGCGTTTCGTCATAGTATCTTAAACATTTGCGAGTAAACTTGTCGGTCGGTGTAACCCAGTTCACGTTTTAGTTGATCATCAAAGAGGGCCTTGATGACGGCCCGAGTGATCCAGTTGGCAGCGTCACAGTTCGCGATGGAATTGATGAGGACGATGACTACTGATTCAGTCATCGGAAACAAGTAGAATAAGGAGAAATATCATGCTGCATACGGTTTCGCAAAGTTTGCCGTCTGCTCAAAGTCCAGGCGCGAAGTGGTGCAGGTCAGCCCAAGTGGCCTGGCTACACAGTTCTACAGGCAGTCACTGACCAACTTTCCAGTGATACGTGCGAAGCTTAGGTAGGGTGCAAGTCGTGCGAAGGTTGCGGGCGCTATCACCCCGAACTACGAAGCACGATGCAATGCTCCCTCCACTTCAACTTCACTTCAACTTCACAGAGGTGAGGGCGTTATTGCAAGTTGTGTGACCTGCTTCCGCATATCGCGCTTGCTAACAGTAGAGCACCCTCGATCGGTATTAACGAGAAGATCAAGATGATCATCCCATCTTTGGCTGGAGGTGGCTAGGAACTCTTTACTGCATAACGTACAGCTGATATTTTCTTGTACCAATACTTTCTCGCGAGTAGTTTGCGGTTAGCAAAACTTGATGATGGTGCCAAGGACTACCGCGATGGTTGGTGTGGTCTTACTGCAAATTCTTCTTGTCATGTTTCAATGCAAACTGGCAGCTTTCCGCCTTCCTCACCTCCGCCCCACTCCGGAAAATGGTCCAACGTGCACCCTGGTCCTTGAATCCTCTAAAAAAATTGCCAAGATTTCTCACGGGGGGCTGGGGGCGGAAGAAATTTGGCGCTTATGTCGTGCGGTGAAGGTCCGTGCTTCAAGGGTAGTGGTCGGTACGCCCCGCCCACTTTCTGCCAGGCGGGATACATCCTCTGCTAACGCGATAGTGAGCTCTACTTGACATTTATCACCACTGTCGCGACCACTCCTGGAGTTGCTATTACGCAACCTACCATGATTCTCCAAAAGCTACCCTTGGAACTGGTACAGGCCATCCTGGCCGAAGCCATGCTTGCCCGCGGCCTACGCCGCGCCCTCAGGCTGCGCCTTGTGAACAGTTAGTAGTATTAGGAGCGAAACACTTTGCGATGCCTCGGACAAACAAAACTGATCCGACTAGGGCTATTCTCCTCCGAGGTCCTCAAGATGTTGGGAGAGCTGAGAATGCTGGACGACTCGGACATGCGCATTAGTGCCACGGGCCCTGTTGGAGCATCGTACCTCTCCCATCGCCTCTTGAGCAAGCAAACCAGCCTGGGCCCGCGGCTAGCCAATATGCGTCGGATAGCATCGCGCTTCGCCCACGAGGACGGCGAACCCGACGGCGCAGATGCTTACGCAAGATATATTAGGACCTTAAGTTCATTAATAACCAGTAGCTGTTCGCGGGATATTTCGTCCATGTTCGGTCCAGACGAACATGCGGAGCAATCTGGGGTTCTAGACTACGATTTCCTTGCCGCCGCCGTATTCATGGATAAGCTCTCCATCGTCGAGGAACTAAGCGCGCAAAAGAAACTCCTGGATATTAGCATCGGAACGCTGCCGAATCCCTATGCAGCTGCTGCAACCACCGAAAACACCGTCATTATTGACCTCCTTCTGCAAAGAGCTGAATGTCATGAGAAAAGTGTGGGAAGCAAGTGGTACTACATGTTGGAAGTTGCTTCCGAAGCTGGCTCTCTAAGGACTGTGGAACATTTGCTAGCCTCCAGGTACAATCCAGGATTAGGGATAAGAAAGGATGGCTACTTCGAGAGATTTCACGAGGCGTTGTGGACGCCTGACGTCAATATTTTCGAAATCCTGATGCATTACAAGGAAGCGAAGTTGACCGAAACTTTGGTACGATTTGAGAAAGCCCCGTTCTACAAGACGATGCTTGAAGATCTCTTACAACCTTTAAGTGAGGAACAACTGGCTCGGCTTCTTCACAACGCTGCAGAGAAAGGCTGGGAGAAGATGACAGCACATTTTCTTGATATGGGCGTTCCAACGGGAGGCTATGTCTTCGGGCAAGGACGCGATGACAGCATGCCGCTCTTCGCGGCTTGCGTGTCCGGCTCCGAGGGAACCGTCAGAGTACTATTAGAGCACCACGCAAGAATAACTGGCTTAGAAATTGAAGCCGCAGCGAAGAAAGGCCGAATGGGCATCGTAAGAATACTCCTTGAACATGGGGCTAATTGCAATGGCAGGAAAACTCCACCTATCGTTAGCGCGGTGGAATTGGAGCACAAGGAAATGTATCATTTGCTCTTGGAGTATGGTGCGGAGCTGGAGGGGGCTGGTCGCATCGCTGCAAGAGAGGCTCAGAAGACGGGACTTGATTCGATGCTCGCGCTGCTGGGACAGTATGGCGTAAGCTGCACGAGCTGAGAGCTGAGAGAGCTAAGAGCTGAGAATTAGTTATTTCCTATAGCGGAAGTCAAAACGAAGCTTACCGAATCAGGTCAACCTCACGACCTGAATGCACTACCAAAATTGTCGGTACTGACTTTGCCGCTTTGCATTATTGTCCGTGGACTTCACCCGGTCCGGAACTGTGATAGCGGCGTATCATCTCGTCGCGTAGTGCGAGCCTCGCCTTACGCAGACTACAGTATTCCCTTGTCCAACGATGAGACCACGCATCATAAGTCAGCATACCCTGGGAGCTCTAGTAAGGAGAAGGGCTATTTACGAACCGGGGTTTTGTTATTTGGGTTCTTCAATGAACAGTCCAGAGGGACTCAAGCTGGGATCCTATCCTACCTATGGTATAGTTGTTGTTTCCCACCATACATAGGCAGCTCCAACGAGCTTAGCCCCGACCAGAATCAACAATCACCCATTCTATCGCTACATGCAGTCTAAAGGAACGAATTCGGTTAGCTGAACCTTGCACACCGGTGCATGTGCAACATAATTCAGCTGCCTATTGAGTACATCACGTCCACCCATGTTTCCGGATGACCTTGAACGGAAATCTAAAACACAATCAGCCGTCACGCAGATGCAAACTCGCTTCATAAGCTGTGCGGTCCTTTACGGTACGGACAAAATGCCGCCACTCAAAGCGTTGCTGTGAATCATGCATGGCACTGCTAAGCTGACTGGCCAGCGGAGATCGTGTCGCCCGTCGCAGTGAGAGCGAACAAAACTGGGGATTTTGATCAGCAGAAGTAATTTGGAGACGGAGATTCATGAGGCCAGCCAGACCGACGCTTTGCACTTCGATCAGAACGGACTGAAGAGAGCCGCGATTAAACATGGACTTTGGGGTTTAAAAGGGCCTTGGGATGATTGGGTTTCGTTCCCGTCTGGCTTACACCAACTCCAGTCGTTTCGTTTCATTCCCTTCTTCCATTCTCTTATTTCTGTTCGTTTCTCCAGTTCCCAGTTGATACTAGTGCCACTCTCTACGAAGACTAAGCCATGCGGTTCTCAGTGCTGAACCTGCTATTGCTCGGCACTGTTCTGGCGGCGCCAATTCAGGATGTGGCACAGACAGCCGAGCGCACTCGGAAAGATGGCCTAGTCAGTCGAGGTCTCGTTCCTATACTCCCGCGAGCTATTGTCGTCCCCAAACCCGTCGTACCCAAACCCAAGCCGCCCGTCAATGGCCCGGATGGCCTTACATCTCCCAAGCCGCCAGTCAATGGTCCAGATGCTCCCGGTACTGCTCCAGATACACCGGCCCCCCTTCGACCGAACGATCCTGCAAGCCCCCCAAAAGACACAACGCCAGATCACCCTGGTTTGGTGCCCAATGATGACCACAAGCCTCCGGCAAATAAACCCGACGATGCAAATGTTCCCGTCCGTCCTGGCGACGATATAGATGGGCCGGTCAACCTGCCCGAGGCATGTGGCCTCAGGAAGCGATGTGTGGGAAATCCTCCGCCCTTTGAAGGAGCTCCTGCTAGCTGGAAGACTGAGAAAAACGGTAAAGTAGTCGATTACCGTGCGAATGGCTACAAAACGCACAAAACTCTCGACGAAGCTATCAAAGGAAAGGTAACAAAAGAACCTAAGTTTAATGGAGATCTCAAAGACAGTGGGAGATATAACGTGGAAACAGGAAGTACCCCGAAAGACTTCCCTGACCAGGCATATATCAAAGATGATAGGTGGGCCGACGCCTTTAAGAAAGAGGAGTTCAGCGAGACAAAAATATTCAACACAGACGATCAAATAAAGGCTCAGACCGAGTGGGCAAAAGGGGATTTCAAGAAAGCACTCCAAAAAACCGGAGAGCCAGATTTTATGTTGGATGTCGCTATGAACGATCAAGATCTTACCGGAAACCCTATGGTCCGAACGCTCCACAACCCTAAGAAAGGAAGCTTGATCGTCAAAGCGAGTTTCAACAACGAGAAGGGTATGTACAGCTGAATCCCGGTTCCGTGGCAGTTGCAGCCTGCGCTTGTGATACTAAGTTTGAGATATTTGCGGATAAGCTTCGCTGACGGTATAACCTAACCTCCAGATTTATATCGTCCCTACGAGGTAACATTTGGAGACAACAAGTACCAGAGGCCGGCATTCGGAGACAAAGCAAACGAGGTCGGATGGACGGACCAGTACGTAACCCCGGGGCACAAGCCGCACCGCGTTCGAGTGGCAGTGGCGGCTTTCGCTTAAGACACCAAATAAGACGCATCTGGACGAGCTCGCTGACTTTGTGCTTCAATTTCCAGGCTTATGGCTAACCACAGAAAAGCCGCCAAAGATGCGGGCACCGACGTCAAGAATCTCAAGTACATCGCCCAAGACGATATCACCAATCATGCGGGCACGCGAGAGGTGATTGATGGCGTATACCAGGCCATGGGCAAACAAGAAGGAGAGATGGTGACCGTAAGGAGGACCGGAGGAGATGCGGCAGAGACGGCTTCGTTCGACGCACTCGCGGGTACGGTCCATGCCCAAAGGCCTATTCAGATGGCTACGGATCACCATGTGGAACTTGGTAATCCGACTGTGGACGCGATTCATGTTATGAAGTCGGGTCCCGACCGCTATGACATGGTTGTCGAGTTTGGTCGTGCGCCTCCTGCAACCACTTAGAAGTACACGCACTGCTCAACTCTAACGGCATTCGTGCATAACCCGGCAGGACGAGGCGATGGCAGAGCTAGTTCATATGGGTGGAATCTACTGTGCGGCAATCTCTTTTCTATACTTTTTTGACACGATGTGTCATTAGGACAGGCGCTTCTTCGACTCATATATATATATACTTTACCTTTTGCCCCTCCCCCAGGAGCTTGGGCCACTACCCGGCGTGACGTCACGTTGGCTCCTGGGCTGGCTGTATCTTTCTTGATTCTAATCACCTCATTGTGTTTCAATGTTTCGACATCTCACGCAACAGCATCATTAATCAATAACAAAGAGAGTCATGTTAAGATCTTGTGGGAGTGAGTAGTAAGACTTGCACACTATTATACTTGGCATAGAAAAAGACATTGTCACGGGATTCCTATTTTAGCAAACCGTAGACCTTCGCTGATAGCCCCGCCTTGCAGAGGCAAGATGATTCTGAGGCCGACCAGTAATGCACGCCGATTTGGTGGCGCTAGGCAGCAGTCGACCCCTCCTTGTTTCAACCTCAGCCTACACCATCTCAGCTCATTGCTCGTGGAGCCGGACCTGTCTTTTGAATCTTTCCCCCTGCGTCTCAACTTTTATCAGTATTTCTCCGCCTAGTCTGGCGCATTTACCTAGCGTACGAAGGACGGTAAGCAAGTTTCGCAAAGGAAAGGCTGGGTCCACCATGAGCCACCCCTCTCAGCCTCGTGCTAGCGACAAGGACAATCATGAATGCAGAGACTCTTCGACAAGCCCAATATATCTGGAGAGCCAAATAACGTCGGCGCCTGCTACGCGGATACAAACCCAGGCTTTGCCAGACGCCCAGAACAGCACGATGGCCCTTGCCTCTACCGATGAATCTTCCTCCGACACCGATGAAGTTAGTCTGGATGAGCTAAATAAAATGCGACGATTGTCGCTATCATCCCGAAGCCCTGACGAGCAAGCTGCTCGGAAGCGGCCTGATGAATACTTCCGCATCAGCGGGTCGTGTTGCAGCTGGAGTGGCTTGAGAGTCTCTAGACAGGGTCCGATCGATCGATCGCGTGTTACTAGATGGCAAAATCGAGATCGCCTAATCGGGACAGCGCCGATTCCTTCCGTAGTAAGGGCTGCTGAGCAGAGGCATCGCCGTGACGAGGCTTCTTCACCCATTTTGGATCCATTAGAACCCCCGCGCTGTTCAGATAACTCTGATGTGGACCACAAGCGAATGCATGAGCCGCCTGAAGAGAAAGAGAAGATAGTGCCTTCTCATCTTGTTCCCTTCATACCATACATCGAAAAAGAGATGGATGCAACGCCGGGGTGCAACGAATTGACTGAAGAGACGTTTTCACCAATTCAAGTGACTCGCAAATGGCTCCAAACTTGCGAAGAGTCGCACCTTGGTCGGTGTGGGAAGAAAGACTCAGGCGGTGGTACTTGGGATGGCCCGTTATGGTTGATTGACGTGGAAGACGGCTGCCTGATCCCCGCACCTCCGGAAGCGAAATACGTTACACTTAGCTATGTGTGGGGAGGCGACAGCGCATCCTCGTGCACAACCAACAAGACCATTGGTCAACTACAACAGCCCAACGGACTCTATGGTAGCACTGTTACGCTCCCGCGGACGATCATGGACGCTATCAAGTTCGTGCGCCGGGTTGGGGAACGCTACCTTTGGTGTGATCGATTTTGCATCATTCAGGATGAAAGCGTGGCAAAGCAATGTCAACTAAATTCCATGGGAAACATCTACGCGGGTGCCTACTTCACTCTCATTGCCGCCCAGAGTGACGACGCATCGGGAGGACTGTACGAAGAGACGTCAATGCTCAGGGTTCGCCCTCCGACATCATCGCCCGGAATGAGCTGTAAACAAATATTGCTCGGTCAAGCTAAGCATCTCATGCGCACAAAGTGGTACTCAAGAGGCTGGACTTTCCAAGAATATCTCTTTTCTAAGCGCAGAGTCGTATTCCACAATGACACGATTAATTGGGAATGCCTTTACTCATCCTGGCACGAGTCCCAGGATATGGCGAGAGCCACGTCGATCAAGCGTCCACCTTCTGAGCTACTGAGGAAGCCTCCATACGATGACGCTCCTTGGAACGGATTTGAATGCTCGCCGTGGCCAGACATGTCACGGTATGCCCGTCTGGTTTCAATATTCAATCAGCGGAATCTTACGTATCCCGAAGATGCCCTAGACGCATTCGCAGGTGTCCTTTGTCATTTAAGCTGCACTTTTCCTGGAAGTTTCATATCGGGACTACCACAAATGTGTTTCGACGCTGCCCTCGCCTGGCAACCATGGCATTATATGGAACGTCGGAAGAGCATCAAACGCTCCATCTCTGATGTCGTCCTTCCATCATGGTCATGGGTCGGCTGGGCAGGGAACTTGAATTCTGAGAGCTGGCGGAGCGCGGCGAATTATTTGCTTGAACCAGACGATGAGGAACACCCAGACCAGCAATGCTCTTGGAAAACCATTAGCACAGTCAAATGGAAATATTCAATCAGTCGGACATCTCCTCACAAAGAAATATACATTCACGCTCAGTTCTTACATCCGGTTTTTAACCTTATAGGCGAACTTCTTCCCCAGGGCTGGTCTCGCAGAGCGGATCCCGCACGCTCAGACCAAATTCTATATTACCACTCTTCCGACCCTTTACACCCTTTTCGCTACCCGATCCCTATCCGCGACCAGCAGATCGCCCACATCCCGCCAATAGGCGCTCAATACCTGCATTGCACCACGGCCCGTGCTTTTCTCAAGCTTGGCTCCACATACCAAAGCATCGCTTCCGACTGCCCGGCAGTCGAACTCATGGCCGAGGACGGAAGATGGGCCGGAGTCCTACGCCTGAACTGCATGCCTTCGGATTTGGCAGTTTTACTCAGGGAAATGAAGGCGGAAAATAGAGGGCTCGTCGAACTTGTCGAGATCTCTGCTGGGGCGGTGGAAAACCAGACTCTCGAAGAGAAGAGTTTCGATGAGTGGAATCGGGAAGGTTGTCCGCGGCAAAAGGGGCTCTATAAATTCTTTAATGTACTTTGGATTGAGTGGGTGGATAGAGTAGCCTATCGGAAAGCCGCTGGAAGGGTTATGAAAGACATTTGGGAAGAGGTTGCCAGAGGGCGGATCGATGTTACGCTGGGCTGAGTAGTGCAGACCTCGTCCAGCTTCCCATTTTGGGATCGGGCTGAACACAACCGAATTTGTACTATACTATCAAGCAGGCAAAGGAAGCTTACGAAGTTGCCCTTCCCGACCTGAAAATTGGTAACTCCACTTCGCGTGCCCTCTTCCCCGTAATTCCGCGCTCTTCTCAGGTCATTTTCGCGTCTCGTATCTTTTCGGCCGTCTTGCGTTTAACCCTTTCTCTCGTATTTCTTCTATGTCAGCGCCGTGCGCCAGAACCGCTCAATCGACTTCAACATGGCCCGCCTGCCGAGCTTCGTTCCTCAAGGCTCTTCTAGGGCGAACTGCGAAGCGGTTTGCATCACCTGTCTTATGCCCTATCCCGCTTACCCTAACCTTCGAAAATCTCGTGACTTCGCGCCTGCCGCTTGCAGCTCTCACACCTAACGCCGTATCTCTCTCGCATCAGTCTCGAGTTGCACCTCCCTCTTCTACGTTCCTTTATATATATATATATATATATATATATATATTGGCGCTCCTGCTCCGCCCATTCGCTGCCCCTTCCGCGCGTTGGCTTCCGCGCCTTGGAGCTTTTGGAGCCGAGACCTGATCAGAAACCGCCGGAAAAGCCCGTTGTATCCTCGGGTTTTACTTGCTGCAGTCCTGCTAGATATTGTATAGTATAGTTCTCTTGATATACATCTCGATAACTCCGATGCGATGCGCCCCTCCCGGGCAACCCCATTTCATCCATTGTACCAGTCCCACGAGTCGGCTTCCTCGACGGTCACGTTGCTGAGCAATTCCAGCCTATCCCCCGCAGTGACCATGTTAGCCGGCACCTTGTTGCCCACGAAATCTCTCTCGTGCCTTCAACAAGAGCATGATGCTATCCAGCGACAGGCAGCGCGACAACTACCCGTACAAACTATACAGTTCGCACTAGCTCAGCACTCCCTAGCTGTCAATAATAGTCGACAATCCCTCAATCCTCACTCAAGCCTCGAAGCACTTTATCGGATATTTCCGCCGAATGCGAGATGCATAATGATGTGCTTACCAGATATTCCTTAGCAGGATATTTCTGCAATACTCATCTAGGCAAGGAATTAAGTCTAGTTCAACTACCCAAGATGCTGCATCTTAATGTCGATAATATATCAACAGGACGGATGTGAGTCCAGTTTTGGGCTCGTCACTACGGTTCCGAGCACCCCTAATATAGGGGGGGCACCCCTAAATTAGGGTCCGGCGGGGCCCTAATTAGGGGGGTGCCTCCCTAATTTAGGGTTCCTGACCCCCCTAATTAGGGGTGCTGGCCCCCCTAATTCTAGAATTTCTATAATAATATTATTTTTTTGATTTGGATTTGTATAGTGGGAGTCTCTTTAGAAGGTCCGTACGAAACATAGTAGGAGTTTATATATAGTAGAGGTACTATACCCATACCTTATACACGATAATAGAGCTATAGAGCTATATACAATACTATCGATCGTAAGCGACGAGGTAATGTTTCGAACATTAAGGCGCTAGACGAGAAATAATATATAATACCAAACTATAGAGCGTTGGGAGACCAATAGCGGTAGCGAGGAGTTAGCGTACTAATACTACTACCTATAGTATAAAAATTGCCCGCGATAATACTAGTATCCTACTTACTATATCTATCTCTTATCCTTAGCTAGCTTCCTTACTATATCTATCTCTTATCTTTAGCTAGCTTTCTTATATTAATACCTACTAACTATATATCTTCGCTAACGATCGTTCGCCTAGTCCTTTAGTAGTAGAAACTAGAGTAGAATAGGCTATTCGAGTATAGCGCTCTAAATCTTTTAAATATCGTAGCGGAGCGTCCCCGGCGTTATAGATAGGAGGTACTACTAACAGGGCTCCTTAATTATAATAATTATTAGTATAAAACTAACTATACGTTAGATATATTTAAGGGAACGAGCGGTAATAGGATTCTCGTATAGCTATTAGTAGTTACCTATAATATATTCCTATCCGAGGCCCTATATAACGAGGATAGGTATTTTGTCAAGAGGTAGCTATATCGTCTACGTAGGCTAGAGGATAAGCTTATATAGGGAAGACTATTTAGAAGGAAGGAATTAGCTTTCTTAGTAGACTATTAAAGGAACTAATACCTAACGTAGAAGATAGAGCTAGTATCTATAGTAGATATAATACGAACGATAGCGTAGGGGATCGAATATAGAGGAACTGGTAGGAATAGATAGGACGAACGATGGGGATACCTAGCTAGGGAGGCTACTAGTAAGTAGAGGACTAAGAAGTGGCCTAGCGTAGGTTACCTTATTATCGTTATTAGTAGGGGGTTCGGCGTTGTCGGCGCGTTTAACTATCTATATATATTATTAGTAAATTAGAAGCTATTATTGTCCTATAGTTACTACCTATACTATTACGTAAGATATCGAAATATTAAAACATAATAAGGTAATTAGAATTACGAAAAATATAGCTAGCCTAGGAGCTAACGTAACGTTACGCCGGGTAGTAGCCTAAGCTCCTAGGGGAGGGATAATAATATTATATATACTATAATACTATATCCTTATTCTTAATAAGGACGTCTCTATTTAATAAGGGCGTCTCTATCCTTAATTAGGATAGCCTTATTAAGAATCGGGATATAGTATTAGATCTTTATATAATATCTAGAGCCCTTACGATTAGTCAACTAATCGTAAGGGCTTACTAGGTACAGCGAACCAATAGCCCTCGCGATTAAAC
Organism: Darksidea phi; assembly: GCA_030770425.1. NCBI lineage: Eukaryota > Fungi > Ascomycota > Dothideomycetes > Pleosporales > Lentitheciaceae > Darksidea > Darksidea phi. The sequence goes on along the minus strand of JASJFT010000015.1, from coordinate 214,288 downwards.
GACTAATCGCGTGAGCTTAGTAGCTGGCTGATATCGATCTTAGCGGCTGGCCTATATCGATCTTAGCGGCTGGCCTATATCGAGATTAGTAGCTAGCTGATATCGAGATTAGTAGCTGGCTGATATCGAGCTCAGCGGCTGGCTGATATTCAGCTTAGTAGCTAGGTCTTTAGGTGGTATTAAGGGCGCGTAGGGTACGCGGGTGTTCGCGGGTATTTACATACTAGTATGTGAATTTTTCTACGTTATATACTCAACAACCTTAATATTATATACTTACCCTCTCGCTCCTCCTTAATAGTAATATAATAAGAACTATATAGTTTATACGACTAAGTTAAGGTACCCTCCTAAGCTCGATATAGGCTAGCTACTAAGTTCGATATAGGTCAGCCGCTGAGCTCTGCATTAGCCAGCTACTGAGCTCGATATCAGCCAGCTACTGAACTCGATATCAGCCAGCCGCTGAGCTCGATATCAGCCAGCCGCTGAGCTCGATATAGGCCAGCCGCCGAGCTCGATATCAGCCAGCTACTAAGCTCACGCGATTAGTCGTTCAATCGCGAGGGCTGTAGGTTCGCTGTACTTGGTAAGCCTTACGATTAGTTAACTAATTATAAGGGCTCTAGATAGTATATAAAGTAATAAGAAAAATTAATTTTTTAAAAATATTTATAAAAAATTATAAATAAATTAGAAAAAAATTATAAATTTTTTTTTTAGAATATTTTATAATCTTTTTTTTTTTCCTCTTAAAATTAGGGCCCCGCGCCCCCCTAATCACGTGCCAGTCTGGGCCCTAATTAGGGCCCCGCCGGGCCCCCCTAATTTAGGGGGGACTGGAACCGTAGTGGAGGTCGTATAGGATCTCTGCTTTAGAACCAGGGATTTATATAGAGTCTTAGTAGTAGTACGTACGGGATCTCTACTACGGGAATCGGGGTTCGTGTGGACTATAAGTTCGTGCGGGATCTCTACTACAGGAATTGGGGTTTGTGTAGAATAGCCACACGCACCACTATTCCACACGCACCATTATTCCACACGAACCCTGATTCCTGGAGTAGAGATCCCGTACGTACTGGAATAGTGGTACTTGTGGAATAGTGATGCGTGCGGAATAGCAGTGCGTGCGGGATCTCTACTACAGGAATCGGGATTTGTGTGGAATAGCAGTGCGTGCGGGATCTCTAAGCGCACGGCCGCTTAGAAAGACGCTTACTAAATAAGTCTTAGCCCTTTCCAGGGGCGGCACATATAGCTTAAAAAGTGGCGATATCATAAGCTTTGCCACATGTACCTCTACCTACCCATCATCTATACATTTCGAAGCGTCTACAAGGGTATGGCCGGTGCGGGTCGGCCGTCCTCCTTGCTAGCGGTGGCGAGCTCAAAGTATGTTATACCTTTATTATCTCCTGTAAATACTACTAATTATGCTGCCGCTAAGCCTATTCTAGCGATCTGTAAGTATATATTTGCTACCCTAAGGACTATATAACAAAAAAGTCGTAGTAGGTAGTAGGTAGGGAGGCTGTGTAAAGTTAATGCGACACGCTGTTATGCTCGAGCAGCAGCTTGGCCACTACCTCATGCCCGTTCGCTTCCGCATACGACAGCGCCGTCCAACAGAAGTTATCCTTAGAGTTGATGTCGACTCTATCCTTCTCGAGCAGTAGCTTGACCACTTCCTCGTGCCCCTTCTCTGCCGCATACGA
>JASJFT010000015.1:41296-212135 GCA_030770425.1 Darksidea phi | reverse complement strand
AGTTATCCTTAGAGTTGATGTCGACTCTATCCTTCTCGAGCAGTAGCTTGACCACTTCCTCGTGCCCCTTCTCTGCCGCATACGACAGCGCCGCCTGACCGAAGTCATCCTTGGAGTTGATGTCGACTCCATTCTTCTCAAGCAGTAGCTTGACCACTTCCTCGTACCCGTTCTCTGCCGCATACGATAGCGCCGTCCGACCGAAGGTATCCTTAGAGTTGATATCGACTCCATCCTTCTCGAGCAGTAGCTTGACCACTTCCTCGTACCCGTGCTCTACCGCATACGATAGCGCCGTCCAACCGTAGCCAACATCCTTAGAGTTGATATCGACTCCATCCTTCTCGAGTAGTAGCTTGACTACTTCCTCGTACCCATTCTCTGCCGCATACGACAGCGCCGTCTGACCGCAGCTGTCACCCTTGGAGTTGATGTCGACTCCATCCTTCTCGAGTAGTAGCTTGACCACTTCCTCGTGCCCGTTCTCCGCCGCATACGACAGCGCCGTCCGGCCGTATGTATCCTTAAGATCCGGAGCTTGCCTATTTTTAAGCAATTCTATTACCGTATCTTTTAGTCCGAAGTATGCTGCAAGGTGTACTCCCGTCATCTGCGGTGGTCCTTTAATCCCGTAGCTTTCAGAAGCCATCATCGCTTGGCTACAGCTGGAGACCAGAGCTTCATTACCAAGAAGGCCTAGAACCTTTTCCTTAACAAATTCCCTAGCTCCCTGACAGGAAGACGAAGTACTGCGAGCATGACGTCCCCAGTTTCGGGCGGCGTAATTATAAAGCTTGTTATCCTGTATCCGCTTTTTAAATTCTTCGTCTGTCCGACAGAATCCGCTATTGAAGACCGTAAATGATAGGTATGTGATACAGATTTTTGTAATGTTCGCCTCCGCATCTGGGAACCAGCATTCCTGCGTTTTCTCGAAGTATTCTTGCGTCGTATAGTGTACTAAGCGGATGATTTTGCTTTTTGTGTCGACCGTGACCAATCCGGCACAGACTGCGACCATGTCATCGATCTGGGGAAGGTAACGTTCGTCTAGATTTGAGTCGCCAGCTTCCACCGTAAGAGCATGCTGGAGTTCTTCCGTGTTTAATGGTCGCCTAGCACATGTGATCCACGACAGAACCTCCATTGCAAGTTCCTGATGGTTTGGATTCTGCTCATTGATTCTTTCCATCGCTTGATCATAAGCATGGCGTAATACTTTGAGCCTCCGATCCTCTCCTAATCCGGCGGCTTGCCTCCGAAATCCTTCCAGTATGGTTTGGATTTTCCGTGGCTTGACTACGTCTTTGAGTAAGTTAAAGTAAATCTGGGCCAAGAGAAACCTATCGAAAGTCAATATATGCCCTCTCTTTTCTTTTAACAAGGTACTTACATCCCATCAACAGTGTCTAAGATTGCTATCATAATTTCCTTCTGGTTCGTCCGGATAGCAGAGGATGACAGCCTGATGTGATTTTTTAAATATCTTTCTACATCGTCACAGGTTGCACGAATTTCCAATGTGTTGTTCTCATTGAACTTTCCCGTTATCTCGGGAAGGAATCTTGAGGTCATGAACAGGTTCGCCTCGCATCGAGCTTGGAGTTTGAAACACTCATCGATCAATCGTGTCCGGTAGCCGTGTGATATTTGGCACTCGTCAAGAGCGTCGACAATGACAAACACTCTCGAGTAAGTAGCAGACACAGATTGCAGAACCTTCGAAATTTCGTCGATTGACGGCCGCGTCCGTTTTGCTTTGTGGCTCTCATGAAGAGACTTCACTGAGTCCGGCAGAGGAGACCGTCCTTGTGCCAGCTGCTTCAGCAGACTCGCGAGGAGGTCTATGTCCTTCTGGTCGTTTTGCCGCTGGAAGTTGCAGTAGAGGTATGCAACACCGATGCTCATGTCACTTTCGAAGCGAGTAGTGAGCTGTTCGACCACGATCGACGTCAGTATTGTCTTTCCGGCTCCAGGGATGCCTGGACAGAATAACGTTTGCTTGCCGGTCTTAAGCCATCGCTGGAACTTTGCGGAGTCTAGGAGCCATTGGCCAGTGTCCGGTTGTCGTATCCGAAGGAAGTCGCTTTGCTGACGGCTGTAGTCAACTGGCGTGATCCAGTTGAGGATATCCTCACACTCCTGATTCACGATATTTTTTGACACCTTTAGAAGATCTACAACTTATTAATAACATTGCCCATTCCTTCAGGACATTTCCTGGCTATGCTTCATGTTCTACCAGCAGCAACGCATAGAGACGCATGGTTAAGACTGGATTTCATAGCACTCAGATGACATAGCAAATATTACAGTCAGGTTTAGGAAGAGTGCTATGCCCTGCGCTCACCAATCCAACATTGCGTGAAGAGGACTGAGATCTCACTTACCCTCTTTCACCTTCTCGGCCCATGACGGCATGTCAGACACCCTTTCGGGTTTCAGCATATGAAGAACCTCCCTCGCGTATGCAGCAGCTGTAAGTGCCGCATATTTGTGCCATTCATCATTTTTGTGAGAGTCCGAATAATCGCAGATTCCTCGAATCACTAGGCACTGGAAATTGTTTGCCAAGCCAGCCGCTTCCGTCTCAAAACACAGGATGTTTAACTCCCGGGCATATTTGTCCCTGGTCTTGGGGCTCTTTATGACAGAGTTGGAGGAAGCAATGATGCCATAGTGGATAGTGACTTCACGGCTGGTAGAGCGAGCGGGACGGTCCTCCAATTCATCGGCCTTACAATCCTCGCAGTTCTTTCCACCCTTGTGAGGATACTCAGCGCGGTACAATCGATCCTCGGCTGGGCGTCGGTAGTCGGGCATATCGTCCATTAATTTAATATGCTCGGCAATTCTATCAGGCTTCTTTGGGTCATTGTGATGCCTTCGCATGTGTGGAAGAACCCCGAGCAGTACCTGCGGAGGAGCGTCCAGCTGGCCCTTCCGTTCGAATGTTCCATCTGGTAGCTGTTTGCCGAGATCGAGTTGTACTACGCCTCCGAGTATGCCACGTGGTTCACTGACTACGACGTCGCCTAGTCGAATGTCCGTGTCCCTTGTAGGGGCGCTCCCCCCTATGCCGACCATCAAAGCAAACCTCAATTTCGGAAATGACCGGACCATGTCTCTGGCAACGCTAGCAGCAGCGTTTGTGCCATACTGTCCGCCTGGCAAGCATCCGATGACGACATTATGTCTACCAATATAACCGAACACGTAGGTGTTGTTATCATTGACCTCGCCGTTCTCAGGACCGTGAAACTCGTCATCGAGCATTCGACACGAAGCGTCAAATTCCTCCTGCAAGGCGCATATCCAACCAACCGTGTACTCCGTGATCGACGGCTCTGACATCAGTGATACACATAGGCGGCCCAAAGGGTGCCTGTTGGTTCTAGAGGGTAGCTTTGTCTGCGCAATAATGAGAAACGATGGAGGCAGGATGCCGATGACACCGGGTTAAAATCAGGCTGCCGGCCTGTAAGGTCGGTCAATTCGGATTAAGATACTAAAAGGCTCGGTTCTATATACAGAGTAACAAGAGAGAATATTGCCAAAATTGAGCGAGTTGGAATTTCGGGATTCCGTGAGAAGAAAACGGTGGAAGGGCTAAGCGATGGGCAGAACGATTTAAACCTTAAGGCTAAATCGGGCGGGGTATTTGGCAGCACAGCCGCGGCCACAACTTCCACGTCGACTTACACTTACAGCGTTGAACCTATCAAAAGCTTATTGCCAAGACTGCTGCCTGATGTGAATCTGAGTGCTTTGCCACATGTATACTTAGCCCAGCAGACGATGAAAATAGAAATACTTTGAACTCGCTACAGCTGGCAGGGAGGGTGGCCGAACCGCTCTGGCCACAGGGTGCAGACGCTTCGAAATGTATAGATAATGGGTAGGTAGAGGTACATGTAGCAAAGCTTATAATATCGCCACTTTTTAAGCTATATGTGCCGCCCCTGGAAAGGGCTAAGACTTATTTAGTAAGCGCCTTTCTAAGCGGCCGTGCGCTCAGAATAACCGAAGTGGAACCGGAAACCGATACCGGTCACTACTGGTAACCGTTTTCGGCTAGTCCTTGAAACTGACAAGGGGCTCGAAAAGGAACCCAGGAAGCGCGCTACGTCCTAAAACGCTATCTACCATAAGGTCAAATCAGGAACTAGAAAACCGAAACGGGACTAGTTTAGAAACCTAGTAGCTAACGTATTCTACTACTTATCCGCCTACACCAGTCATCCGTCTACCTAAAAAAGGAGCTGCCCCTTGAGCCTGGGAATGAATTCAAAACGAATGCGAGGTATCTTCAAGCGTTTGGAAAATTCTATACTGCATTGCCTTCGTCTTATATAGGCCTATCACTCGGCGCAGTCGAAGCATAGAAACTGTTTTGGACAGCATTGCGGTTATACAGGGTTCCTGCGCAGAAGTATAGAAGCCGTTTTAGATAACGTTGTGGCCATGCTGTATTCCCAAGCGGAATTCTCCCGTCTACTACGCTCTTTCTTGGCCTTTCGCTATGCTACATAGGGACCATATTGCGAAATGAGGGCAGTGGCAGTCTTCAGCCGTATTGCTTTTTGCCGTGTCCTCACTCTTCGACGTCCTTGCAGCCCAGCATGCGCCCTGGTGGAGTCCAAGTATGCCGTATAGCCCTTAGTCCTAAGAGCGTATCACGGGGTAAGTTGATGGCTTAGGACAGACCATACTGTTGGCCATATCTAGCAGTGGGGGCCGTAAATTATAACATTACGAAACACCGAAATGCCGCCGTTAACATGAGCACACACAATCGTAAGCTGACCCAACGTACAGCCCTCGCCCTGTGCTAAGCTCAACTTCAGCTTTCACCCCAGAACTTAGGCCGACTCGCAAGAACAGATCACGCTTTCGATTGCTACGCCGAAAAGATGAGACGCGTTCAATGAGGCGTGGCTTTGTGTGGGTGGAGCCAATGCAGCCAATCGGTGACCCCGAAGTCTATGCGGCAGTCGAACCCTGTCGTTATTACTTAGCTTCTGTGTTGATCACTTGAATTCATCCGTGCGAAAATCTACCTCTCAAGGAGCTCTTGTACAGGCCACGCACGGTAAAGGAACACCACTGCGAGACTGATACATGGACTTAGTTTTGGAAGCTGTACGATAATCGCCGTGAATATGTTTACCAATTTCTCTGAATATTCTATGTCACCGGTTCTCTTTCTGCTCGTACGATGTCGCTCGAACACATTTCGACTTCCTAAATATCACATCATCCTCTCAGCACACTACTCAACGCATGAATACGAGCATCATCCTATCCCAATTTGTCGACATCGTTCTCCTGTTCCTAAGGACGAGGAATCGCCCAATGTAGCTAAGCTCTAATTGGTTACATCTTAGACTGGTCGGACAAGGTTAAAAGCATACGAAAAGATAAGTTAATTATCTTTCTAGTCAAGAAATAGCACAAGCCGCACCGGATCATATCAAATCTCAGCCAGACCCACGATCATCGGCGAAGCAAACGAGAGCCTGGTGAGGCTCCTCTTGAACCCACCTCTATCTCGCATCATCGTAAGCCACTCGTTCAATTACCGAGAATACCATACTGGAGAATGAGACTATTATTGTCCACCCTGCTCACGTTCCCTTGGCTTCATTCCCACGGCCGTTGCTACGGACGCTTTGATACACGCCTGCTTATGCTGGGAGATCCCTGCCTCCTTCTTAAACCCCGATCATACCGAGTACTACCAATTGCAATTGCTCGGCGAATAAATAACTCATGAACTTAAGCTTTGAAGAAGGGGTGAATAATAAGGCCATTGGTACGTTGAAGTGAATGATACTTAAGGCGTACATAAAGCCAATATCTATCATTTGGTCTAGTCCTTGTTTGTTAAAGGACAAGTTATTCCTTTGTAGTTCGCGGCCGACGAGCTTTTATCTGCCAACCAATCCACTCCTAGTTCAAGATTGTTTCCCTCCCCACTTCCTCTTCCTTACCTCCAACTCCTTTTTGATACCGCGTAGTCTCCGGCGTATGCTCGTTATAAAACGGCTTCAGTCCCATCAATGCAGCGAAAGACGCAACGAACCATGCGTACAAGCCATGCGTAAAGTACCATCCCGCTGGTCCCGGAACCAATTCCAAGAAATTATCGGTGTACATGACAATAAGTAGCATTTGGAGTGGCAATTTCTAGCCGAAGAAGTTACTGTCAGCGACCACGGAGATGATGTACCGGAAGAAAAGCTCCTTGGAGCCGTCCACTAAGAAAAAGATGAGCATTGACGTCAAAGTAGATGAGAAGAAACCGTATAGACAAGGGTGGAGAGGGAGGAGCATACTTGGCTCACTGCGCTCCTCGATCACCACCTCACCCTCACCACGCTTTCCAGCCTTCGCATTGACATCCGCCCTTTTGGAGTTACGCACGACGCCCTTCCTAATCAATATCTCTCCATCCTCGGGCCCATAAACCTTCCATTCGCTGCCTAGGCTGATGCTCGCGCAACCCATTTACAACGCACATGATCTCGTCATAACCCTCATGCCAGTACGCACCGAGATAAAACTTGCTACTTGAGAGAATGATGGCTGTGCTAATGCGGTAGTCTGTCTCCGCGGTTGGGTAAATGATTCTCACGTCTTGGGTCAAGTTTGCGGCGGCGGCATCAACGGCATCGAAGGTTAGTTGTGCTGCGCCACTATGAGCCTGGGTCGTGGTGTCTGTGAGGTTGAAGGGCATGATTATTCGGCGAGAGACTATCGGTACTGATATCTTGAAGTGCGGGAAGAAGTAGAGTTGGGGAGCAGACAAGATGTGCATGTTAGGCAACGAAGAGAGCGGCGTACGCGGGGCGAGATAGAAATCTTTTGGGTGCAGGGTGAGATTGCGTACATTTCTACTTTAGCGAGGACATCTTTATGTATAATAGCTGCATGAGATGAGATACAAGGATGAGAGCGAGGTTATCAGTGTTGGGCAAGGCTGAGCGGGTCGGCACGTGATGCGTGTATCATCAGTCAATGCCGATACTATAAGTGGTAAGGCGCAGTCCGCTCGGATGCTTACTGGGCCGATGACGTTGCAGAAGTGATGCTTCAGCTCAGCCTTAGCTTGAAATAGAATACTCCAACGCCATGGGCTAGATGTCTGATATAGTTTGCATTTCTTTACTTACCTTGGCCTGCCCTCGCCTGCCCTCGTGTCGCGTCGATCAAGCCCACAGCCATGACACTCGCCAAGCACAACTACCACACGGCGGCCGCCATCCCTCCCCATCTCGCCCCCGACGACATCATTACGGCGCTCCACGACCACAACACATGCCTCACGCTCCAGGCGCTCACGACGGGACACGAGAAGCTGGCCTCGACGGAGGCGGAAATACAAAGAGATACGTTCTGGTACCCGCCCGACCTCCACCCGATACACACGTACAGCGTCACCGAAGTCATACAGTGGATGCCCGGCGTGCAATGGGGCAGGTACAACCTCACCTTCCCGTCATGCTTCCAGAACACGCCGCACGGGCTGAAGACGCGCGCCGACGCCTCCGGGGTCGTATTGCGGGCCGAGTTCCGTGTCATCAAAGGGAGCTCCAGCGACGGCGAGGTGGATGGCGAGGGCGAGGGACTGGGCGATGTCGAGTGGGTGCTGGTGGAGCATGTCGAAGTGCAGTGCAGTTGGTGGATGATGCCCTTCGTGCGGGGGAAGATGGAGGGCGCCCATCGCGACATCTGCCGCAAGGTTGTGGAGAAGGTCGTCATGGAGAAGCAGCAGGACGCGGTTGCGCGGACGGCTGCAAAGGGGAAGGCGAGGGCAGAGCCGCCGGAGAAGATCACGTATGGATGAGCGCTATGTACCTTGACGATAATACAACCTTTTGCTTTTAGTCCTCCCCGGCCGTAAACAAGCTCCTCAGCGCCGACATCTCGTCGCCGCTCAACCCGACCACATGCCCAAAATACCCCTCGGCCCCGCCCCACCGTCTTCCCACCTCGGCCAGCAGCGCCTCCATGCTCTCCGCCCGCGCGCTCACCATCCTCTCACACTTCCGCCTCGCTTCTTCGGCCCCGTACTCGCTGAACGCGCCCTTCTCCAGCAGGCGCTCGACGTTGCTATGCCGTGTCGGCGCGAGGCCCGGGTTGGACAGTGTGTATTCTTGGACGATGCACGCGGCTGGGACGCGCAGGAGCAGCAAGAGGAGAGCGATGAAGACGCCGGTGCGGTTGTTGCCCGTGGTGCAGTGCATGAAGAGCGCTGGCGGTGAGCATGAGTCGTCCGAGGGCGAGGAAAGTAGCGTTGTGAGGACCGTGTGGAACATGGGCGCGCCGGCTGTCAGGATCTCCATGAAGGCCGTCACTATGCCCTGTACCCGCCATCAGCCACCCATATCACAGCCAAGAGGTCAATTCTGGACTTCTTACATCGGTCCCCTCACCCGCGTACAGCTCATACCTCTGCCTCGCCGCGTCCTCCGTGTAGTCCTCCTCCTTGAAGACAGGTGTCCACACCCTCTCCACGCCCTTAATCTCTCTATACCCGCCCGCCTTCTCAATCTGCTGCTTGCTCCGAAGGTCAAAATCCTTCTTCACACCTAACTCACCCAACTTGGCCTCGCCGTCGGGCGTGATGCGGACCGTGTCGGAGCCGCGGTAGAGGATTCCCCTTCTCACGTGTCGCCGCGAGTCGTCCGTCGAGGCTATGGGCCATCCACCCACGTCGCGGAAATTCGAAATACCAGGGACGACATGGAAGGGGAACCATGTTGGATGTGGTGCGCGTACTACAGAGTCTGACGGCTTCAGGCGAGCTGCTTCGGCCGGCTCTGCGAAGAGCATCGTGGACGTACAGTGTCAATTGAACTATGCTCTAGTTAAAGGAGTTCTGGCAAATGCGCAACGCAGTTGGGAGAAAAGCCACGTTGGGGAAACAATCAGTATCTGCCAAGCTGACTTCTATTTGCGTACCCATCGCTGGTTGGGTGAACGTGGCGTCTCCAGCCTCACCCCACCGGGCAAATTAGGGGTGAGCGCGCAGGTATTTCAACCTGCTAGCACAACATATTGGCCCGCCTAACAAAAACCCGGCCACGCTCAATACGCCTTCACAACCGCCAATTGCAACAGGTTATCTGTAATCGCCGGCTTCTCCAGCGGCTCCTTCCTATTTTAAGGATCCTCCTTGCCATTCCTCAACGGCGGGCGCTGCTTATGGATATGACTACTTGAACCGACACCTCGATACGCGTAGAGCTCTCTAGCCCTTTTTGCCAAGCCACGTCTAATATATTAACGCTGTGGATGGCAACTTATCGGACGAAGTGCGGGAGAGGAACCGAAAAGATCAAACCATCGATACCGCCGTGTACAAGTTCCGAGACGAGCAGTACTATGCTAGTAAGGAATACGATATGAGCGACATCGAGGTACCGCTACTGTCAATGGGAAACTGGGCTGGTATCCTACTTCATCTCCGTGGCAACATTGAAGGATATACGCATGCTGGTTCCGAGTTCAAGTACTTGCGAATGATCACGGGAAGACATGACCTTCCACTCTACTACAAGGAAGAAGTTGAGATCCAGCGAAACTTCCCCGATGCATTCCTTAGGGGCGATGATCGCATTGGGTCCATAAAGGGCAAGATCGCCAGTGAACATGGTGCTCAGAAAGAGCGACGTGGGTTTCAACGATGCTCAGAAGGAAAGGGCATACGGGAGGCGGACAGAAAATGAGTGGCCCATCGCACGCACTCGGTACACAAAGTTCTATCTGACCGCGTCTCAAACACTTACCCAAGTTCAACCAATCTCCAATCGCCCTCAAAAGCTATCGTACGAAGCGCTTGGTTCTTTGGATCGTCCCAAGCTCCTGCAATTCACGACCTCGCCATTCGAGGACGGCACTGAAATTACGGGCCACATCGTCGCATTTCTTAATTTATCCCTCTCACCACATGCCGCTGGCGCGATGCCCGCGGACATTGACCTCTTCCTCACCCTCCGCTACATCTCTCCGGAGGGAAGAAAGGTCTAGTACACCTGTACAACCGGCGATCTGGTACCCCTCACCAAGGGCTGGCTCCGTGTCAGCTTCCGTAAGACCAATCCCAACCACCCGAAGCACCGAGAGTATCTTCCATGGCGGGACTATTTCAGCACTGATGTACAGCCCGTGATTCCGGGTGATGTGTACTCCCTTGACGTTGAAGTCTGGCCGACGAATGTCGTGGTTGAGAAGGGAGGAAAGATCTTGTTTAAGGTCGGTGGTGGTGATACGCAGGGCAGCGGAATCTTCCAGCATATTCATCCGGAGGATAGGAGCGAAGAGACGTTTGCGGGGCTAAACCACTTGCATTTTGGGGAGAAACTTGTTAATTACGTTACGGTACCGATTGTGCCTCTGAAATGAAGCGAAAATGAGAGTAAAACCGGTTTGAACGTAGACGGCGTTGGTCTTTACGCAATTGCACAGGCTCTTTTGGGAGTTGATATGAAGCTCACAACCGCGCTCATGGCATAAACAGAAAGCGTTGTTAATACTTCACGTACGATACGAAAAGTTCATGGCCCACTATTATACATGGTAACATTCCAAAGGCCTAGAATATGTCCGTTTCAAACAAGCTATACCCACCTCCCAATCTTCAGCGCCTAAATTACACTCATCCCCATCCCTACTAGATCCATTCACAACACCAGCGATGAAGCAAGCAGCCATGTAATGATCGTCGGTAGCGTGCGCGTCTTTGTACATGGGATGCTTCATCAGCCTGGTGATTCCTCTCGTCAACGCACCATCTTTTCTGCCATTTCTATAGTCCCGTACAAACACCACTTCGATCCTCTGCCGAAACTCGAGCATGGGCGCTTCGGGGGGATATGGCTGCGCAAAGTTGTCCGAATACCGTAGCATTTGGGACCAGTGGTTGCGGTAGAGGTTGTGTATTGCGCCACCAGTACCGATAATGAGGTACCCCTGTTCGCGAAAGGGCGCGAGAATGTCTCCCACGCGTGCGTGGAGGTGCGGATCGAACCGACCATTTATGCTGTGGAGGGTCGTCAGAGGGCACTTTTTTGGAAACATGCGAATCAGGATCAAAAACGTATCGTGGATCCCGTCAAACGAGGGCATTGGGCCTTGCATTGATGCCCTTTTCTCGTAGCGCTTGGATGCACTTTTTGCCGCTGTCGAGATCGGGTATGAGCTCGTAGTCGATGTATTTGCGGGGATGAACGTAAGCGACGGGTGACTTTTTGGGAGAAGAAACGAACTGGTGGGATAGCCATGACGGAGTGTGCCAATCTCTCGAGATGACTTCGAGAATGACTAAGGTTTCTACGAACACTGGATTCCGTCTCATCTGAATCCGTAGGTGACGGTCGTGATGTGAAGGTCGAGTAGCGGCTTGCCAAGCCGAGATCCCCGCTTTCCGATCCCCGCATGTTGCCCCAAACATCCTCCACCCTCCAACTCTTCTTCAATGTGCCTCCACCTCCCCCTACGTGTTTCGACATGCGGAGGATGACGCCACCGCTGCATAGTCAGACCACTGCGGCCTTGTCCCATCCAGACGAGCCGCAACAGCTTTTCCACTGCCGCATGTGCAAACAGTCTTTCAGAAGATTAAACAACCTTGCTCGACACTTCCGAAAGCGTACGTATATCTGTCTTCTTTCTGGCTATACACCTATGTGCCTGCCATGTCGTGACCTTTGAATCATGGTCAGGATGATGTTCAAAAAATAACTTAGACGATTACTAACTCATAACCCCAGATACATGCCCGGGGTCATTCGTCTGCCCCGTCTGCTCAAAAGGCTTCACCAGAAAGTGGGTCTATTTGCTTCCTGCATTTCCCATCTTATTCGTCCCTTTCTGAACTTCTATAGAGACGCGCTCAAGAGACATGCCGCATGCCACGACTCCAGAGTCGTACAAGCCTGCGAGGCTTGCTCTAAAAGTCATCTACGATGTGAAGACGAACAGCCATGTACCCGCTGCGGAAAGAAGAGCATTCCTTCCCAAGTGCCCGACGCCGCCATCAACAATGTGAGTGGGCTTGACGCTGTCCACGCTGCGCAGGACCCACTTGATCTTTCAAACGGCGCCGATCCCCCATCTACGCCGTCCATTCCAAATGACAGTCTCCATCAGTCACTTACACCAAGAACGTGGGTTTCCGAGACGCGCGAGTACTTCGATCATTCATCATCTACATCCAGTGCCAATGCACACGACATTGCTCCTCAGCCAGGATTTGATGGCCGCGGAAGATCCTCAACTGTATCGAATATCATCCTGCCACCGTCAGATCCTGAGGATGGAGAGTTGCCTTCATTTGGTAGCACCCTTCCACACTTCGACGATTCGCCTAGCATGGACCCATTTCTGCCAAATTATTTTCGGAATATGCCTCAACTCGAGTCGTACCTCTCTGGACAGGCCACCCCACGTGGTATCATGGGCCTTAGCTTTGACTTGGACGTCGGTCTCACAGATCTTGATCTACGTCTACTCGAACAGTATAACTTCCAAGCTCCATTCGCCGCCACAACCCCATCAACCGATGCTCAGGAGGCTACCGAACAACTTCCCGAGACTGACGGGGTACCGGTGAGGGCCGAGGCTTTCAAGCAAAGTATTTGGCGGTACTTGCCACAACGAAGCAGGGACCATGGCGCGGCGGAGCAACCTAATCTGGCTCCCTCGGACTTAGAAAGTGACAACAATGGTCACTCAAATGTGGCGCATCGCCGAGCAATTGCTGAAAGACTTAACCGAGTCAGCCGCGACCGTCTTATAGCCCTTGTACTTAGGACATGTAGCCCCGAGAATGTCAAACGAATTGCGTCTGCCTTCCCTAGCATTGAGCTCTTAGACGGACTTATTCAATATTTCTTTTCTTCGCCCAGCATCGATGCTCAATATTGGTTTCATCTCCCAACCTTCTCGCCTTCGAAAACTAGCCCAGAGCTGCTTGCTTCCATAGTGGCTGCCGCCGCAGCTTCAACGCCGGACACACCCTTGCGCAAACTTGGCTTTGCTCTCCATGAGGCTTCAAGAAAAGGACAAAGCAGCGCTTTTGAAGAGGTCAACTCGGCCATTAGGGATCTACATCACGTCCGAACCCTCTGTGTCCAGCTCGAAGTTGGCTTGTGGAGTGGAATCAGCCGGAAGATGGAAATCTCAGAGAGCTTTGTTCAAACAATCGTAACTATACTCCGTCGTGGAGGTCGGTTTCGACGTTCGACATGGAAAGAGATCTCACCCGTTACCGAGGATCATGGCGTGGTGCTGGAGAACAAGTGGCACGAATGGGTGCACCAGGAATCATACCTTCGTCTGATGTACCGTGCATTTGAGCTTGACAGACAGTCATCCATGGCGCTGCTAAAGCCGCCATTAATCTCTTATGCGGAAATGCAACTTCCCTTGCCGAGCTCCAACACTCTATGGCATGCCAATTCGGCAACCGCGTGGAAGTCGGCCTTTCTCAATATTATCCACCCCATTGCGAAACGCCCTTCGGCTATCGACTGCTTCCTGGACCTCGGATCCCTAGCACATTATGATAGTGCTTGTACAACGTACCTTTACATGGTCTGGGGTCTGGTTTGGGAATATCGTCAGGTTAGCACCTTGACCTCCAAACCAATCTTGAAAGCAAACAGCGGCCACATCGCATCCTCTCTGTATGTGGAGCTGGTCAAACGGTTCATAGACTTCCAATTTAGCATTCCTTCATTGAGCAAGAGCCATGAGATTACCATGGAGCTCATGCTGTTGCATTTGAATGCGCCGCTAGCCGATATCCAGCTCTTTGCGGGAATCGAGGGACAGGAAGAAGCACGAACCGCGTACTACGTCCTACGAGATTGGATCAACACTGTTCTGGCACGTCAAGCACTGTGGCGTGCTGGCCTGATCCTTCGTGCAGCGGAAAGCTTGCCAAGAGCATTGCTGTGCAACTTCAATGCAATCGCCGTGTATCATGCAGGACTCACACTATGGGCATACGGGTTTCTAAAGCGAAACAGTTCAGTTATTCCAACATGTAGTGACGGTCCACAGCCTGTTGTCGTGCTCAATGGGGATGACTCGCTCGCTGCACAAAGATTTATTACCTTGAATGACAGTGTGCCATCAATACGCAGCCCGAGCTCACAAAACACGACGCACCTTAGCGACGTTGTTGGAATTATGGACGGTCTGGTGCACCTATTAAGAGGGCCGCACGATGCTGCGGAGGGTTCTTGCCCACCACTGGTAGAAAACTTGGTTCAGCTGCTCGAAGGCCTTCGCTCTGCGACTAGTAAGAATCTGATTGCGCATAGATCATCGTTGCACGTTTACGGTACTCTCTTCAGAGGTCATAAGTAATGCAACAACGAGATTCTTAACTATCGTTAATCTTATTCTCACGTTCTCGCAAGAGCAGATGTTCAAAGAGTCAGACCCCGCCTCTCTAACCGCTTTAGATTAATCGTACTCACAGAACGATATGATTGCCCCCATCAACTCCACATTCCGTCCGACACCCCATGGGTTATTGTGGTCATTGCAGGGGGAGCAGAAGTCGGTGCTCGTCTGTTCTGCAAATTGTAAGCTCGAAGCTATGTTGTAGCACTCTGCAAGTTGACTCATGTGGGATTCCTCCGGTGCTTGGTACGGGTACAAAAATTTGGCAACACCAACGCTTCATCCTGCAGGTAAAACAACGTTTCCGACAATAAGCCATTGTCAAGGAACATCTCACCGTACATCGTGTCTTCGCTTTATCGACACGGCGCCTATAGCGATGACCTCGACGCATGTCTTCGGGTTGTCGAAAGAGGAGGTTAGAAATGTCATCCGCCCGGAACAGCAACCCTTGTCGGAGAGGCTTATGAACCTCTAAATACTTTACACTGACATATTGTCCGCCAGAGCATCTCGAATAGACAGCATCGCAAACGGCTTAAGTTGAGATTCGTCCCGTCCCACAGCCATCAACGGATCCTGCGGACCCCCTGAACCTTCACATATAGCCTAAAACATTAGTTCTACTCGTCATGTCAAGCTATATATTCATTGTAAACATCACAAGCGCTTTAATTTCCAGTATACTACCAGTCTATGCGTCAACACCCGTATTCGGGCTCCCGCCCACCCCATTCTCTCGACTCACCTACTTGGCTGCCGTCAACATCCTTATACTCGGAGCTTCTAACCTCTAGTAGGTTCCTTTGACCAATACTTTTAGTCGCCGACCTATCATTCTCGTTAGCCATCTAGTCCCCATTCTCTCGAGTATGGGGCTGGATTGGCGACGAACTTTAATAGCCTTTTAGTAACTCGCCTGTTCATAGATATAGGAGGCGGGCCTGTCGAGACTGTATCTCCTAATATTATTAGAGAGATTTTTTTATTCGTCAACGAGGACGCGCAATAGTACGTTCAACGTCAATACTTATTTATAAGCACTAACGGAGGCTTCGTAGGCTATCTATACCATCTTCTTATCATTCGGCTCACTCGTGGGTACGACCGCCGGCGGATACATTATAGCGAATATAAGTCTCGACTGGCTGCATTAGATAAATATACTTCTCTCAGCCGTGTCTTTCGCTCTTTGCCTGATCTTTCGGGCAGAAATGCAATATAACCGCGCACAAATGATCCCGCATATCTCCCAAGAAACTGGTAAATCAGAAGTAGTAACGTGTTTCATAAGCGAGCGGTCAATATAAGCGAGCGGTCAACCTCATCAAATTTTGCGACGCGTTACCTATCAACTCTCATGGCTCAACCAACTACTATTCGATTGCCCTGCAACGAAGCAGATATCTCCCTAGCCATCTCAGCTATCAATCAGAATCAGATCCAGAGTGTTAGTCGCGCTGCAGCCACGTTTAACGTCCCCAACACAACAGTTCGTCGCCGACGCGCTGGAATCGCTGCGCGACGCGATTGCCAGCCCAAATCAAAGAAGCTTTCTGAGCTAGAGGAGGAGGTGATTGTTAGCTATATACTCGACCTAGATTCGCGAGGATTTGCCCCTACTCTAGATGCTATACGAGATATGGCGAATAGACTGCTTACTACGCGCGGCGCTGAGCAGGTAGGCAAGCTGTAGCCTAGGAACTTCGTCCAGCGAACTGATAGCGTCAAAACATAATTTAATCGACCCTACGATCGACAGCGAGCTCTCTGCGAGGATCCTAATATTATTCGATCCTGGTTTAACCGAGTAGCGCGTACTAAGGCTGCCTAGGATATTACTAATTAGGATATCTATAACTTCGACGAAGCTAGCTTCCTAATAGGCAAGATAACGCCGCGACTAGTCGTTACTAGCTTAGAGAGACGCGGGTAGGCTAAAGCTATCTAGCTAGGTAATCGCGAGTAGATTACTATAATACAAGGAATTAACGCTACTAGGTAGGCTATTCCGCTCTTTATTATCCTCGCTAGCAAGTACTACCTCTCTACCTAGTACGAGAGCGATATACTAGGCGATTAGGCTATCGCTATTAGTAAGAACGGTTAGACGAATAATAATCTAGGAGTTACCTAGTTAAAGTACTTTATTAGGTATACGATAGATCGTAGAGTAGGCGCGCACCAACTACTAATTCTTAATAGCTATAGTAGTTATATCTCGAACGAATTCTAGGACCTCTACAAGGAGAATAATATCTACGCTCTCTATATACTAGCTTATTCGTTATACCTCCTATAGCTACTTAATATAGGTTATTTCTCGCCGTTAAAGCGCGCGTATAGGGACTAGATTAACAGCCTAATTCGTGATTATATCTACTATATCACGAAGCTTAAATTCCTACCTACCTTCCGCGTAGCCTATAATAAGGCTATTATAGAGAAGAATATCTACGCGAGCTTTCGAGGCGCTAGCCTAGTTCTATATAATTTAGAGGTAGTAATCTCGAAGCTCGATATTAAGCTAAGGACGCCGTCGCTAGTAGCCCTACTAAAGGCTGTATAGGAGGCTAGAATACTAAGCAACGCGCGCGAAGTAGAGGCTTAATTAACGTTAATTCGTAAGCGCGTACGTAGGTATAAGAGTTCGTCGCCTACTTCTATTATTATAGCTATCGATTAGCTAAGGAAAGGCGCTGAGGTGATGGCTTATAAAGCTATATTTATACGCGAACGAATCGCGAGCCTAGAGAAGGCAATTAAGGCCGCTATAACGCGTAGAAAGCGTAAAAAGAAGAGGATCTAGAAGCAGGGCGTCCTAACTAAGGTAGAGGGGGAGGCTATTATTGTTCAAAAGGCTGCTGAGCAGTAGTAAGAGAACGAAAGACGTCAAGTTGCTGCGCAATCAGGTGTGAGCCGACAGGCTTCAGCGCGCTGCACGCGCTGCAGAGAACCTGGGCATAACTCACGAACGTGTAAGAAGCCTACTGTAGATACTGCTTAATCTATTACTAGTACTATTTCAATAGAATTCTGATGCGTTGTTGAACTACGTGGCTTTTTGTGCGCGAAAAGTTGATGAGGTTGACCGCTCGCTTATATTGACCGCTCGCTTATGAAACACGTTAACGAAAGAAGCAACCACTACGGACTCCACAACGTCTACTTCATATCCGCCATACACATACCTTCGCTCCTTCAGGCTCTGGAACTATCGCCTAGGAGTCTAGCATAAGTTTCTTGGACCATACAAAGCCATACAACTACCTGGTATTTGGCTGATAGCCTCATGGTACACTGGCTTGGTCGGTCTGGTTGTCACGGTGAGCATCGTCGGTCCTCAGTTAGTCGCCGCCCCGCCATATCTCTAAAGCAAGAACGTCAGGCTAGTCAATGTTGGGGGAATTATCAGCACCTTCCTGGGCTGCGCGTACACCTACCTTGTTTCGGATTGGAAAATCAAGCGCCTTGCGAAGAAAGACAGACATGGCTTTTCAGAGCCGGAATCTCGTCTCGTCACTGCACTCCCTGCGCTGTTCATTGCTACAACGGGCGCGTTTGTCTTTGGATTCGTGGCCCAGAATCCGTCACCGACTAGTTAGGTCGGTTTTCAATTCGGCATAGGTATGGTGTCATTTGGACTCATGCAGGCACCTTCTGTAGGCGTCAACTATCTCATCGAGTCATACAGCTCTGTCGCGGGGGACTGTTTGTTGTCGTGACCTTTACGCGGGCTGTTATTTCCTTTGCTTGGACTTTCTTTGTTGGCGATTGGGTGCACCATTCAGGCCTTGCAGAGCCGTTTGGCATCTTCGGCATACTTATGGGTCTTTTCGGCCTTCTGACGATTCCGGTGTTGCTTTGTGGGAAGAGGCTCCGGATTTGGACGGCAAAGTGGGTGCCTGAGGGGTCGGCTATGTAACGACAGTGAATAGGTAGGAGGCTTCGCGAACGATGCTCTTTTGGTGTTGCGCGTTTTGGCAATTTTGAATGCAAATACACGAAAATGTAATCGCTACTGCTCGGCTTGTCACGGATCGCGATTTTGCTCCTGCAGTGGAACGACTGACGAGATCCCTCGGCTCATTCCCAACCCGCGAGAAGAAATATTCCCTATCCATGGGTCACAGTGCATATAGCGTTGCCAAATCACGTACGAATCGTACTATTCATTAGTCGCAGTCTTCGTGTAAAAGCGCATAACCTTGGAAGCCCAAGGTTGCCAACAAGGCTAACACGAACTGTGTTTACTATACTATAAACTACACAATATGCGCAACACCATAGGAAACAAAAGATTGATCATATAAAGGCCCATCTCCTCAACCCAGCCCTCACGCCAAAGAAAAGCGTAGCACCAACACACGTCAAAAGAGGAATACCATAAAACCCCAACCCAATGAAAGTACCCTGTTCGAAATAGCCCATTGCTATCGATTCGGCTCGCTTCTTCTCCTTAATCTCCTGCGTGGCCTTTGCAAACAACTCTGTCGCTGCTTGCTTTGACTCTTTGCCCGCAAGCACTTTCGTCATAGCTGCTTGTGACAACGGGAGGGGGGGGGGGGGGCAATGAAAGCGGGCGAAGGTCGGGTAAAATGTTGCGTGTTGTACCGGTTTTCTATGTTGATGGTGTGGAATGAGGGTGCTGCTGGACCTAAAAGGAGGCGGAATGGAATGTGGTTCACGAACGAGGCGTCTGCGTTGATGAACTGGGCGAGATATTTTCCGGTTGATGGAGCGCCGAAGTGGTACATAGCCGAGAACATTTTCGAGGAGTCGTCGGTGAGGCTTATGGCATGCTCAAGCGATGTAATAGCAGATACGCGGAAGATTGCTCGGGTGAGCTTGGGAGGTAGGGCCGAAGCATTGGATAGGTCGACAATAGCACCCTTATCACCCCGTGTGACGACGGAGAGTTCCCAATTCTTGCTGTCTGTAAGACAACTGAGCGATTCTGCGGCTGATGTAGGCTTCTTTGAGCCACTCGATGTGTGTGGCTCGGGCGAACCCTTTCCAGCATCGCCTGAACTGGCGAGGAACGGAATCGCGTGCTTCAGTACGTGTTCGTTGACGAAGACCAAGTCTTGCGCGTAAGGCGATGTTCCACCGAATGCGAAGCGAGCTGTTACTAAGTGCTCTGCGGCCGCAGCTAGATCTGCAGCGCGATCTACGACTGCGATGGCTTTGCGCGAGGGCGAAGTGAGCTGTGTGTATGCCGGTTCTCTGACGTGGGTTTCTTGTAGGAATTGGAAACATTGTGACAGCGATGTGGATGAAGCGCAGGACGACACGATAGCGAAAGTATCGTGTTCGAGGGCCTCTGGGAGCAAAGTACGTAGGAGAGCTTGTAGAGCGCAGAGATTGTTCTCAAGCTAACCCTACGTCAATACTGTTCGTCCCAAGCATCAGAGGAGATATTCACCTTCAAAGCAGCACA
Organism: Darksidea phi; assembly: GCA_030770425.1. Classification (NCBI taxonomy): domain Eukaryota; kingdom Fungi; phylum Ascomycota; class Dothideomycetes; order Pleosporales; family Lentitheciaceae; genus Darksidea; species Darksidea phi. The sequence goes on along the minus strand of JASJFT010000015.1, from coordinate 192,274 downwards.
GTTACCGGCTGCTAACGCCGCGGCCAAGGCCACGATAATTGAGTAAAACGGCGTATGGCTCTGTTGCGGCTCAAGATATACCACACCCCACGGCATTCTTCCATCAGCTGCGTTTTCACCATGTGCAATTCAACACTCCTCCTTGAGCGCTTTCTCGGGGTCTATCGCAGAATGATGCTCTTTGATGACATCGAGAGCTAGCGCAACTTCGGTGGTCGCATCCATCTCCGACACACGAGTATCTTGTATGATCGCGTCCTTGGTAGCAGCACTATTTCTACGGAGCACGTTGTGGAGGTATTTGAGCTGCTTCTGTCGAAAGTAGATGTTGTGGCAGCGGGCTGTGAGGGCGGTCGTTTGCAGGTTAGCGAGCGCAGCGTCTGCCATTGTAGAAGATAACAGGGTCAAACTCCGGGAATATATGATAGCTTTACGAGGCAACCTAAGTTCGACATGTAAAGCTCAAAATGCGACCGAGTATTCTGGGGGAAGCTTAAGCTCGAGCGCGAGCTCATTGGACGAAAGGATACCTCGAGACGTGTCGGAACCTGTGCCCTCCACATCCCGAGCGCCGCACCATACCGCCTCCACAACACCGAGATCTCGAGACTGAGATGCACTTGCATTAGCTTTTGGAAACGCCAGCTCAAAGATACGCGACTTAAGCAGAATCTCTACCCATACCACCACGGCCTACCACCAACATGTCCGTAACCACGACGGCAAACCCGCACCAATACCAGCTACAGGCGGTCCTCGCAGATTACGACCTACATCACTCGAGCACAGATGAACCGCTAGATTCGTCGCTCGACGTGCATCCTGCTCCTCACTCGGAGTCGCAGACACGGAATCCAGACGACTGGCCTGCTGAACATCGCCGCGTCCCAGCGTACAGACCTGTAAATACGGAACTCGACAAGAGCGAGCGCAGGGTGTACCTGAATTAGGTGGAACGAGTATTCGTTGGCGTCATGTTCACGGGTGTGTTTATTCAATCGGTGAGTTGGCTTTGCACATAGTCTGAATTTACGAAGGAAATATGGTTGAAAGTATGGAGACGGACGGCAGGTCGGGTTTGGGATGTAAGCTACAAAGTATGTAGCGAGTGATGATTGAATTAAGGTGTTAGATCCTTGTTCTTAGTGTCGCCCTTTATGAAAACAGTTGAATGTCCTTACATAGAGTAATCGAGCACTACACATATCACCGACGGTACTTACGAGGTAAGCATAGCAAAGCGCAACGTAAAGGCGATATCACTACAAGCCTTGTTCAGAGGTCGTCTAGCAGCCAATACTTGCCAACCCGAGTGTCTGCCAACTGCTATGGGTTCCCCACAAAGGCCGGGATGTGGGGTAAGCGGGGCGCCTATGGTATCTCCGTCAGCCCACGTGTTGAGAGATGAAACAGCCAAAATCTGTGGCGACGGAAGACACAGCCCGGATTTTGAGGCTAGATATCTTCCAACATTCGCATGTCACTGTTCTCGCACGCTTCCATTCCATTCCCACTTCACAGCCACAATGAGCTTCGCGCAAACCAACGACATCAGCAGCTGCACGGAGAAATTCTCTAGGCCACTCCGCATTGTCATCGTGGGCGCCGGAATTGGTGGCCTTTCTGCAGCTATTCTCCTTCGCCAACAAGGCCATAACGTCACGCTTTTGGAGCAGTCACGCTTCGCCAACGAGCTCGGCGCCGCCGTGCATCTTACCCCAAACGCAAATGGACTCCTACGGCGTATGGGCTTGCGCCCAGAGGACAAAGGCGCTATCAAGGCGCGCCGAATGAGTCAATGGTTTTCAGATGGAAAAGTCATTTTCAGCGTTGATCTGGACGCGGGTAGGTGGCATCATCCGTGGCAATTAGCGCATCGTGAGAGTCTTCACTCAGAATTGAAGAGGCTTGCGACGAGAGAGGATGGGCCGGGAAAACCTGCGGAGCTAAGGACGAGGTGTAGAGTCGTGAACGTTGATCCCAAGGAGGGGATCGTGTTACTCGAAAGCGCTGAAAAGGTTCGTGGAGACGTCATAGTGGGTGCAGATGGTGTACACTCAAGGACAAGGGCAAAGATTCCTGGCGCCGAGAGCGTGGGGACGTTTGGCTCTGGGAAGAGCGCTTTCCGCTTTCTCCTTCCAAGGGAGAAGGCACTTGCGGATCCGGAGACAAAGAAATTCGCAGAGCAGGAAGGCCATTTCATCGTGATCATGGGTCGCGACCGCCGAGTAATTGTGTATCCGACCTCAGATAACACAGTGCTGAACTTAGTCGCCATACACCCAACATCTGACTCGAAAATACGGTCCGAAGCTCCAGGAATTGGCGATTGGCAGAACCAAGGCAATGTCTCGAAAATGCTGGAGGTATACAAGGAATTTGAGCCTGCCATCGTGAAGTTGCTGGGTATGGCCGATGAGGAGACGCTGAAAGTATGGGAGTTGTTGGATATGGAAGCATTGCCTACTTGGATAGAAGGAAAGTTAGTTCTTATCGGCGACGCAGCTCATCCGTTTACACCTTGTAAGTCTGCCTCGCACCTAATCATTCAACGGCACCGAGCGAAGCCCATCACTCACACTGACACCATCAGATCAAGGTCAAGGCGCTGCTCAGGCCATTGAAGACGCCGCCTCTCTCGCCGTCATGCTCCCAGCCATGACCCCTCTCGACTCTATCCCCGACCGCCTTAAGCTCTATGAAAAGTGCCGGTACGAGCGCGCCTCTCGAATCCAAGAGTTCTCTCGCTTGAGCGGCAAAGATCTCGGAAGTGGCCCACCGCTTGACGCGCAACAGTTTACAGCGTACAGTTTTGACCACGACGAGTGGGATTACTCCAGTCAGGTATTGCGGAAGTGGGGCTGGGAGAACAAGAAGGGTTTGTAAAGCCTTACCCACACTCCACCATATCATTGCAAGGCTGCAGGAAATTCCCGTCTATGAGATTGTAGAGGCTCAGATTGTGGAAGGAACCGGGGTGAGCGATGTAAGTTCGGTGAGAAGATTATAGTGGAGTGTCGTTTCTGACTCAAAGCCCCCGACCTCTTTCAAAAATACTTGCAGGCTTGAGGGCCTGACGCAAAAGCGGTGTCGGGCGGGGCGCAGCGGTTCACATTCGATGCCCCTAGGCATTGGCTGAGACGGCTGAACGCCTACGCATAACAGGGCGTACATTCTCGCATGCCCCTTTTCATGTGGAACTTCAATGCAGCTTCTTTCTTTCCGCCACTTCATATGTAGAAAGCTTGCATGGTCTCTATGACTAGCACGAGCGAAATCTGAATCTGTATGTGTACATCCTCGCATGGGTTTACCTTTGTAGCGTAAAGTCCGGAGAGAGAAGATGATATGTATCAGAATAGCGTTACAATGCTCGGAGAGTACGTCGCGATGAATTCGCCGGCTTGGCGAGGGGGACAGAAAAGAATGGTTGATAGTGGGGAAGGCTAGACATCTGGATGTTACTCGCGCCTTCCCTAAAATGGTCGACCAATACGCCTCGTCCAAAAGTCAGCAGCACAACCCTCGAAAACACACAAAATTCGATGAGCTTACCATAGATTATACCCCCTACAATAGTATAGTTGCGCAATGGAACTTTTCGAAGGAAAAGAAGAAGAAAAAAAATCAACTTTCCGTTAGTCACTCGATGGCTCCGACGCACTGTTTGACCCCTCCACATGCACCTCTCGTAGCTGTAGAGTGGGCCGATTGTTAGGGTTGATTAGTTGTCGGTGTCGGAAGCGTCGCATCAGTCTCTTCCTCTTCATCGTGGTACTGCTCCGCACCTTCAAAACTTGCTCTGGGCTCGAATTCTTTGTTGAACAGGGCTTCCATATCTTCGAGACTGCGACCACTAGTTTCGGGGTAGAAGAACCCTACGCAACGGGGTTAGTTGAGGCTGTAGATACGAAGTGGTGGAGGGAGTGAAACGCACAAATGATGATCGCAGAAACGAGGTTTGTGCTCATAAATATGAAGTGGGTCTTTGAGCCGATGGTGTTCATGCCGATGGGCCACGTTTGCGACGAGATGATGGAGCCGATTGAAGAGCCGGACGCGGCGAGGTTGAGACCACGTGCGCGGAAGTTTGTAGGGAAGATCTAAAGTCCTGTTAACTATGTCAACCAATTGCAGGGAAGAATACATACTTCCGAGCCGTATACCCAAGCAGCGGGGCCGAAGCCGATCGAGTAACCAAACGTGTAAATGAAAATGAACAGAATGCAAACGTAGTCTGCTGCGTGGTTGATATTGTTAGGGTATGCGATGGGCAGTACGGCGTTCAGCTAAAGTTATTATCAGTATCGCGGAAGAGAATTTAGGCGGAGAACATTACCAGCAATGCTATACTCATCACAAAGCACGAAATCACCAGTGTCAATTTCCTCCCAAATCTGTCTACTAACCAGGTATCACAGATAGTGCACCCAATCTTCAATGTGCTCTCTATACCGCCAATCATTAGGGTCAACTTGCGCTCTATGCCCAGGCTCATAAAGATTGATGGAAGATAGTACTTTATGGACGTGTTACCGCAGAGCTGGGCCATGAACTGAAGGAGAGAAGCGCGCCACATCCGGCTGAAGAGCGGACGGTTGGTGAAAAGTACAGTCCAGCCTTGTGCAGTGGCAATATGGCGTTGTGCCACGTCGTATTCCATCTTTTTGAGCTCCGTCAGCACGAGTTCGTGGTCTGGGTTCAGGGCTCGAAGCCATGCGAGGTTTCGTTTCGCAGCTTCGATGCGGCCGTGCTCGACCAGCCATCGAGGCCTACAGTTGTGTGAGCAGTGTTTACACAAAGGAAACAAGATGACGTACGTCTCTGGACAGAAGAATACACCGGCCAGGAAGAGGAGCTCAGGGATGAACTGAAGTGCCATGGAGACGCGCCATCCATAGTAGTTGCCGCGTGGCGTTTCCCAATGGCTGATGCTGTAGCCAACCCTAGCATGATCAGCCTTTTTGGTTTCGTTGGTGGACGTGGAATGATTACCAGAAAGCGGAGGCGAGGCCAGCAACTAAGCCGACGTGATTAATCACCACGTAACGTCCTCGATGCTTTGCGGGCGAGACCTCACTGCGGCACAATTAGTCCAGCTATCTTCAAGAGTGTAGCGCATCCTCCCTTTGATAAAGTGGAACGGAAGTCGACACAATGGCGAGCCCGAAGCCGCAAATGATGCGTCCAACAATCATCATCGCGATCCCGTTCTCTCCCTTTGCTCCAGTCTGGATGGCAGCACCGATGCCGGTCACGAGTACGCCGGCGGCGGCGGCTATTCTTCGACCGAATCGGTCCGCCAGGGGATGCGACACAAAGAGATAGCTCAGCCATGTGCCGACGTAGTAAATGGATGTGATCAAGCCTGTTGTCGCTTTTGTGGGCTTATGCAGCGACTTGATAAATCCGGGGTGGACGTAGATGGTAGCCATGATACCGATATTGTATCTGATCTGGGTCAGCATAATTGGGAGATTGGTGGATGTCTACTGTGCACATACCCCCATGCCAACGACGCAAGTCCGAAGAACAAGCTGACGACCAACAGGCGATAGGAAGCCTTCGTTGGCAAGCGCGCTTGCAGTGTACTCGTTCCGTCGGAGTAAGTCATCTCAACAGAATCACAACACAAGAGCGGCGAGTGATGATGGCTGCCGACGCTCGATATCGCTGCGATTGTTAGATGCAACTGATAGCCCAAGGATATAAGGTGGGCCGACCCTGCAGCTCCCCCGCCCGTTCCATCGCGTGAGGCGCTCGGCTCATGTTCCCCACATTCTCAAGGCGACGAGAGCCGACAATGTGTGGCCGAGAGCTTGCGACGGATAAGCATCACTGTAGACGTTAACACGAAGGCTAGGTAATGAATCTCAATGCCGGGTTGCTCTGCATCCACGGTACTCGAAAGCTCCTCCACGCCGTAGGCTGAAAAGGCAAATTGGCTTGAACATTTGAAGGATTGCGACTTCGGCCTCGTTTGCCTCGTAGATAAGTAAGGCTATCGTGCATGGCAGTAACTACATAGGGATAACTACGGCTAGAGCGTGATGGGATGGAAGCTAGGCCCGGATCGGAAGAACGTTTGGCCGCTGACGGGGTTCCCTTTCGCCACGTTTTTCGTCAACAACTCTATTAACATGATCGTTGACACGGTTGCTGCACTGCCCAAGCTAGACGGCCTTGCATACCAGGTCGCCAACTCACGCCTCACCGATGCCTTATATGCACCATCAAGCCGTGCTGCGGCAGCCACAGCCCTCCTCATATGCTCAATCGCACGACGTGGCTAAATGCAAGGGTGTAATTGCCGGCAATCCCTCATCCAAGGCAAGAAAATGAGCCTATGCCGCAAGCGAATCAGCTCCTCCGTCTCAATCAATTTTCGGCCAATCGCGCCCACCGGTTCATTTCCATTGCGATCTCGTTGTGCCCCGGTCCCTTCCCATATCAATCTGCGCTTGACCACATTTCATCAAGCCCTTTACACAAAACTGGAGAAAGAGGCAGTTTCGCGCGGCGATTTGCTTTTCTCATGTCGGGTCACCCGATGCGTTGTGCGACTAATGAGTGCGGCGGCTCCATCCGGGTAAGGGACGCATTCAAAAGCACTGCTTCGGCCTTCTAGAAGGCGCCCTTACTTCTTCGACTCGTCTTGCTCTTCCCTTATGGCCTTACCAAATCTACATAGCCAAAGCTTGCGATAACTTCTCGACATTGATTCGCCACTAGGGCTGTCACAACCTTTTCTTCCTTGTTCCGTTTCTATGATATATTAAACAGCGTGAATATGGCCGACAGAGGAGGGGTGGAGGAAGAGGAAAAGTTGTTGGAAGGTTGGTGCCTTCGTCTCGCGGTCACACGACTAAACTGAACACTGCATAGGACATGCGTACAATGACAAGGCGCCGAACCCCATAGCGCGCCCATTGGAAGATAGTGTGACGTGGAAAAGCTTGCCAGAGAAGAAGCAACTACTACTACTCGCACTATGCCGCCTCTCGACGCCTCTCTCGAACAGTTGTCTGCTCCCGTATCTATACTACCTGGTCAGGTCGATACTTTCGGACCCAGATCACCCTTCTGCCTCACAAGAGATCTCCCGTCTGACCGGTCTTCTGGTCGCGGCGTACCCCATCGGGCAGATGTCGACCAGCATGATTTGGGGTCGGCTGTCAGATGCTTACGGTCGAAAGCCGGTCATCTTGCTTGGCCTTCTACTCACCGTAACCGCCAATCTCGCCTTCGGTTTCTCCCGCTCGATTGGCACGCTGCTCTTCTGGAGAGTGTTGGCAGGCATGGCGAATGGAATCTTGGGGGTGATGCGAACAATGACTGCCGAGATCGTCAAGGAGCGGCGATATCAGACCCGGGCCTTTCTCGCGTTGCCGCTGGTATTCAACTCGGGGAGAGTTGCAGCACTGGTGATTGGAGGCTGCTTGGCTGACCCTGTACACAACCTGCCTTGGCTCTTCGGATCGGCGGGTATCTTCAATTTCAATGGTGATCCCGACGGTGTGGCTTGGACCCTCCGATATCCTTACGCTCTGCCGTCGCTTTTCAATGGCACCGTCCTCGCTATCTGCCTTCTACTGGCCGCCCTATGGCTGAGAGAAAGTTTACCTAAACAAGAAAGGGATTGGGGTCTGAGGGTTCTACTCAGAGATTCAGTCCACGGGTTCATCCAACGCAAGATCCTTCGGAAAGCTGATGCTGGGTACACCGCGGTGCAGGCCGAGGAAGGAGATATATTAACCGCAGACGTACCCGCTACAGGAGCCGATTCCGGGACGTCCACACCGAACCATAGTGGAGCAAAACTTTGTCGACCTTCGTTTGGCGAAGTCTGGACGCGCCATCTCCTCAAGACTCTTCTTGCTTTTGGTTTGCTCCCACTTCACAATGCGACCTTTCTTCACATCTTCCCGGTCTTTCTAAGCATGCCAGCCTCACCAAACGACAGTCCGACCATTTTCCGCTTCAGTGGTGGCCTCGGTCTCGCTTCTCCTACTGTCGGGCTTTACCTCGCCACCTTCGGCATCTGCGGGATCCTTCTACAACTACTCATCTATCCCCGCATCCAGAAACACCTCGGAACCCTTGGAGTCTTTCGCGTAGCAAACTTTATCTTCCCGATTGCTTACGTATTCGCACCATACCTTTCTTTGCTTGCTGGACACAAAACCACCAAGTGGTTAGCAATGGTGGCAGTCCTTTTTTTGCAGGTCGTGGCGAGGACCATGGCAATTCCAAGCAGTATCATTCTTCTAACCGAAGTTGCACCAAGACGCAGCGTCCTGGGTACCGTGCACGGTGCCGGCAACACGGTAAGTGCTCTAGCGAGCGCAACCGGACCTGTTATTGGAGGCATGTTACTAGCGCGAGGCCTAGATGCCGGCGCTGTTGGTGTTGTGTGGTGGTGCTGGTTGTTGTTGGTTGCGCTCGCAGCGCTCGGCTGGAGCTTTGTTTTAGAAAAAAGCAAATATGACCAGGATGGATCGGAAGCAGTACCAGCCGAGTAAGCTTCCGCATTCGACCTGAAATCAACAGTTATTGCATTGCTATCAAACATCCTTCTTAACATCAGTTTCGTCGCGTCCATTTCCCACAATGTCTCCATTGCAACCTCCCCAATCTCGCCTTTCACACCTTAGCTAGGAGAGTGCCCTCAATCAGGACGTCGTCCAACCCATCGCCTACCGCCGCTCCACATCAGCTAGCTTCCAATCTGAGCATTGCTGTCGTGGCGCTTAGTTGAGCATCAAAACAATTCAGCCCAGCCTTAACTAGATAGTTCCTTCCGTACCTCCAATTGTATAAAACAATAAAACAAACACTTATACTGCAAACGCTTCTCCTAATACCCAGACTACATGAAATCCAACCACTAACCCTGTGCTGGGAAGCGCACAACTTTTAAGAGCGACAGAGGAGCGAACGATCTGCACATTTCTCAGCTCTCCACTAGCACTTATCCTCTAATTTTTCCCAAAGATCCATTCTTCATCGCCTGTTTACGACTATAGATGGGCTGCCGCTGCCGAGTGCTCTTATTCAGGGGCGAGGCCCGGCGGTTTTACACCATGCTTCCCTTGCATGAGCTACTGAGAAAGACGGACTTTATTTGCGATGGCCCTCCCATTTCATGTTATCGGCTCAGAGTGGCCATAGCTATATCCAGAATGATGTTGTGAAGAATACTGCTTACATAGAACCGGAGAGGGCCTTCCCCTTTGTATGCAACGTCAAATCAGCTTGCACGCACGGAATAAGGTGAAAGGTCTGGATGGCTTTACTTGCCCTCAGATGATTTAAAAAAAAGCCCCCCCTTTGTTTTACTGACGCACGGCCAAGGGTATTGAACGAGTGAAACAATATGATTTATGAAATAGCGCTTTTGTATGTATTTCACCAGAAGCCAACACGTCATTCGCGCTCTTGAAACGTACATATTCTCTTCTACCACACGAAGCTGTTTAAAAGTGGACGTCCAACGACAACACAGTCGCAACCGAGAACGATGATGGACGTCCAGAACATGCGCCGCTGCGCCATCGCGCTCCTTCTGCCACTCTTCATGCGAAACACCAACACCCGGGAATTTCTCACCTCTGCATTCCTAGTTCCCGTTACGAAACTTACCGGTGGGAAAGTCTTCAACCGAACCTTCAATAGAGATCTGATCCTGCCCATCGCCGCCGCCGCCGCAATAGCGTCGCTTTCCGCAACTTTTGTCGCCGACTACATCGTAACTGGAGAATGGATGCGCCTTTTTTTTATCTACCTCCTCGCCCTCGAAGTTATCGTTTCCTTCGAGCTAAGGGATGACTGTCGCGTACTCGGAGATCCGCTAGGCAAGATATCCTTACTCCCATCAACAATTTTTCCGAGGATCAATGGGATATCGTCCAGCTCCATCCGTACGTTTGACGTCACTCGACCGGCGGACCATGTGTTCTCTATAATCATAGGGCTCGCTGTCACGGCCGCTCTTTGGCCGAATTACAACGCGAACCGTACAATGAAGCTATTATTATGCGTGGGCATAGTGTTCTGCACTGTTACTCTTCCCTTCCTGAAGCTCGCCGCAGTGATCACACATATCTCTACTCAACGTCTTCGGCACGAGAAAGAAGCAGCACGCTGTCGCCTCAAGGGGAAAGCAGACAAAGAACAGCGCCGTGTCACTGCGGTAGTCGAGAGTAAGAGAGGGTGCATCGGTAAAGCGAAGCAACAACGGGTCCATGAAACCAAATCTAAACGGCTATCTAAACACCTACGAATAGCAGCATTCGAAGCGCGAGCAGTAGAATCGATGCACATGGACGTCGAAAGACAACGCCTCGTAATCGAAGCAGAAGCCAGGGAGGAACGTATCGCGACGGAAGAAAAGCGAAAACTAAAAGAGTGGCAGACAGACAATGGAATTCCTGACTTCCATGTCATCGATTCAGACGTTGAGGCCGGCAAGCGTGAGCCCGAGACTCCAGAGGAGAAGCCAGTGGGTGTGAGAAGCTTGGGCAGATCGGTAAGACCGTTGTATAATGTGAACTACCTATTTCCATTAGGTACAAGGACAAAGACACGAAAATAAAAGCGAACGAGCAAATAAATGATTGAGACGGCTGAGGATAAGAAGTTGATGGTAGTAGGACCGGCTGTAAGGAAGCAGAATGCGGCAAGGAAAGCTGGCGTCAATGTGGTGTTGGCGAGCAGCCATCACCCGCTATGGTCCCTTCTGCGCAAAGCCTACTGAAGGGCCCGCTCCGATAACAATGCTGATACCGCTCGAGAATCGGTGAATGGCGTTTCCAATATGCAACTCACACCGAGGGAGCATGCCGAATAGCCTCCAGCCGCTACCCTCCATTCGTTGCAAGAGATGCCGAGCGTAACCGCACATGGTGATAGCATTTTGGATCTCCAGCGAGCGAAGTGTGTTGTTGTCGCACATGTTAACAAGGCTCAGAACATTTCTCTATTAGATTCCCCACTACACTTCCCTTCGACCACTACTAGTGCCATCCCCAATCTCCCTTCGTGAAGCGGCGCAAGGGTCAACGAGACTCTGCACCCACGTACCCAACCCAGCCTCCCACGCGCGGCTCAGCAATCTTGCCTGCAGGCTATCGGAACATAGACGTTAGATAATACAAGAGAGTGATGGAACGATGTCTTTCGGGGTAGGTTCACCGTGGGGGAGGTGAATGATTTGAAAATGTTGAGATAGATGGTTGAGAGTTTGAGGAAGGTGCAGTCGCGACCTAGTCCGCGGAGAAGAGAGAAACACGGTATTGGGCATTAGCTCACGCATGGAGCTGTACGCTGAGACCTTTTGGGTATGGTTTTGAGTTCGAAGCGTGTTAGCAGGGGCTTTGCGCTGGATGGTTCTGGAGTCCGTGCAGGATGCCTGTCCAAAACGAAAGTTCGGGGCGTTGGTATCATTTAATGTATCCAGCCATGATCATAAAGACAGCAAATCGCTCTCTGTTATATTTCCTACTTCTCATAAAGGAAATATGTCGGGCACCGGTCCCGCGGGTACAACCACCATCTTCACAGACTTTGCGTACCCATTCTTGTACTACACTCGTGTTAGCCTCGCCATAATACTGAATCCGGCGCCTCGTAACTTACCTCCGCAAAATTCGTCGTCATCTTAAATGCACCTCCATTCGTCATTTCCCCTTCATCCCAATACAATCTCCTCAGCCACTTATCAATCTTTGGATACTCATACCTGATCATCTTCAAGTTGCATTTGAAAATTGTGTGATATGCCACATCGAACCTTACAATCGTCGGATAAAGCCGGATATCCGCTTCCGTTATATGCTCCCCAAACAGGTAAGGTTGGTGTTCGGGCTGGGAGAGGTGTTGTTCGAGACGGTCGAGGGAGGTGAAGATTGGATAGAGGTGCTCTTCGTAGGCGAGCTGGGTTGTTGCAAACCCTGTTTTGTAGACGCCGTTGTTAATGGTGTTGTAGACCCAGTCGTTCATGGCTTCAATTTCGGGGCGGAGGTGGGGTGGGAGGAGCCCTTTTTTCCCCTTGGATGATTCGCGCAAGTGCTCCGGAATGAAAGCGTCAAATTCGGTGTAGAACATACGGATGATCTCGCTCGACTCGTTGTTGACGATCTTCTCTGCACGCGTATTAGCGGATCATGTGTATTCAAACCGAATGCAATGCAACGCCACCAGTCTTCTTATCCCAGAGGGTAGGAACCAAATATCTCCCCTCATATCCAGCCTCACTCCTCTCATACAGCTCTTTCAAATATTTATACCCATAAAGCGGGTCCCTCCCTTCGCCCTTAAAGCACCACAACAACTTCCCATCCTTGTGCACCGCGTCATCAAAGACGATCAACTGGATAATATCCTCTAGCCCTTTGAGCGAGCGCACAATGTTCGTGCGATGCGCCCACGGACATCCGAGATGCACGTACAAAGCGTAACGGTTTGGCTCGGCGGGGAAAGGCGAGGATGGGTCGGAGGAGATACGATTGCGGAAGGCGGACGCTTGGCGTCGAAATTGGCCATCCTTTTCTGCGAGGCTGTGGGTGGTGGAGTTCTATGCTTGTGCTTAATTTACATTTGTGAGATCTATCGTCGGAAAGGAGTGTAGCAGCTTTTCTCGTAATATCTCTCTATCTCTATCGTACAACAATAACATAAATGGCATAGAAAAGACAGACTCACATCGCTCGAAGACATCTTACTCGGGATATTTTGGCACTATTATGGTGTTAAAAAATCCTCTGCACATTCCCTCTTATAAGACGTGGTTCGGCACATGATCGCGTCATCGATCGGGAGCCGCGTTACATTTAGTCCGAAGCTTAGTGATCTGTAAAATCACGGTAAAGGAAATCGGCTGCAGCGGAAGGATGATGCCTTCGTGAACCGGAACACTGCCCGTCCAAGTGCGATATCATCATTAATTGAATTCCAGTCTGAAATGAAGACGCCGGCGTCATCAAATATATGCTACCCCATAGGCATCAAGACAATGCTTGGACCGATATAACGTGAGTTCAGGGCTGTTATCATTTGCGCTCCAATGCTACGCTACGAACATAAGGTACAGTACCACTCAACACGTAATAGAGCCGCGCGTGTTCTAGCTAGTCTTACGGATTACCTGTCGCAAGACCTTGTATAGCACATCACGGGCTGCGTACACTAAGTCTTGCCCACCGAATATCTAAACACGCCCGCTCAGTATGGTTCAAGTTACAAAACATCTTTTAACGCCCACTCAGGCCATGTCTCCTCTTCTCTGGGCTTCGATGCCAGATTACGATCATGAATATGCTCCTCAAGGGGCAGGTCTTCATGCTGACTCCTGTTTCCCATATCCACTCCACGCTTCTGTATCGTGCGCGCATATGCAAGTGTCTGCATCTTCCACTCTTTCCGACTCACCTTGCCCTCGAGCATATCTGCTAGTATCATAGCATCAAAGGCAGCTTGACTGGTGCTTGCTACAGTGTGTGGCCGGAAACCCGCCAGCGCATCGCCAATGAGGACGACCTTTCCACTCATAAACTCATTCGTCGGCGCTATCACATCGGTGATAGCCTGCACAAAGGGCTTCTTTGTCGCCCTCACGATTTCGGCAAATTGCGGCGGCAACTTCTCCTCGGCGATCTTTCGCTGCTTCTCCCAGGCCACCGGATCCGTCTTCCCCGGCGGCATCGTTATCCTGTGTTTTACCCCATCGACATCCGTCATTAGCTCCGCCAGCGCCTCCGACGGTTCATCTAGAGACTTGGAGGGGAAGTTGGTGTAGTAGACAAAGTTGATGAGGCGCTTGCCGGCTTCGAGCGTGCCGTATTCCCCGGGAATGAGGTAGGCGAGGATCTGGACGCCCCGGGTGTGGAAGAAGGTGAATCGCTCGCTGAAGGCTTCGCGCGTCTTGGGCGTTACTTGGTTTTCAGGCACGGTGCCGCGGAGGGCGACGTAGCCGGCATAGGTGCGCCGCACCTCTGGCTGTACTGCGGCGCGGATCGCTGAGTTCGGTCCGTCGGCGCCTACGACCAAATCGGCTTCCAATGTGCCTTTGCCTTCCGCTGTTGTGTAAGACACTACTACTTTGTCGCCGTTCTCCTCGATGCCCGTCACCTTGTGTCCGTGCAGATGGCGAACTTCGCCCTCATCATCTCGCTTCGTGGGTACCTCGCAGTACGCGCTCTCCACATAGTCGACGTTCGCGCGCAGCATGTAGTACACAAGGTCCCAGCTCGTCATATTCTGCACCATATCCTCGCTGTGTACGATTTCGCCTTTTTTGTTGAGGTATTGCCGGCGTTGCGAAGATACGGCGAGCGGGCGATTGCACCGATCGTATCGCTTGAAGAAGCTGAGCGTGTCGCCGCCCGCAACGATGCCTGCGCCTTGGTTATGGAGCAGAGGCGTCGCATTGCGCTCGAGGATGGTGATGCGATGGCGCTGTGGAAGCGATTTGAGGGCGAGCGCGGTACAGAGGCCGCCTAAAGAGCCGCCGACCTGCAACGTCGTAAGCCTTGTACAATAGCAGATACCGCCGTCGATAAAGTCCTACCACGATAATGTCGAGCTGCTTGCGGTTTGACGACATCGCGAGTTATCAGCCGTACAGCCATGATGCATTCTGAGTGGCGCCATGGACGTAGCAGGCAGGCCTCCACTGGTGGAGGGAACACAGCCCCACATGCTTTCGCCGTCCCATAGCTGCAGGCGGCATTTTAAGCGATCCACGGAGCCATTTGACTAATCTACACCGATGCACGTCGTTTTATTGGATAGCGGGAGATTCTTTACCCCTGCGGATGGTACGCGAGATTACTGGAAGCCGAAAAACATTTGCTTTCAAGTCATAAGTCATTCTCGCAACCAACATCAATCTTCGGAGCAATCACCTTCAACCACCATTAACAATCATAGTGAACAGCACAACTAGCGTAGTATCGCATTGGCCAATGACGAGGACTACAAGGTCAGAGAATGCGTTAGCGTCTGAACGAGAAAGAATTGGGACGGAAGCACTGAACAGTGTTGTTGCGTAGGAAAAGCACGTCGCACTCAGACCGGACTGGCTTCTCAGTTCTCCCCTGGAACTGTGCTGTGTAGGTTCTGGCTAAAGGACAACGAGCTTATATTGTTGGTCGGGGTGGAGGCTTCCTTGAAAGCTAGTGGTGCGGCGGTGGACGATGTAGCTTCCCTCTCATTCGAGTCACCTTCGATGGCGCACTGAATGCTACCTCGACGTACCGCCTCTACTAAACCACCGACAAAAGCTCTTCGCCAACGACGATGCTTTGATAGAATTGAAATCAAAACGACAAGAATCAAGTGATCAGCTGCATTAGGGCGTATGAAAAGTGTAAGGAATCGCTGTATCTCGTAAGATTGTGTCGTGTAATACCCATTATGGGGTGCCGGTCTGAGCTCTCCCTTCAAATGAATTCCTAATTTTAAGTAGCTTGAATGCTTTGGACAAGGTCCCCGTATGTTTTGGAATCCCTAAGCTGCGCCCATAGCTTCGTCGTCGTCCACTGCCGCTGCAATAGTCCGCGAATTTGCTGTACGTCTGAACGTCTATGCTCTAATAGACTCAGTTGCAACTCAATTCCAGTTAGTCCTGCCGCAACCATCATACACATGGTCTTGACTAGTATGTTTCCACCGAAAGCACCGCAGCCCAAAGCACCGGCCTCTACCATGCATTCATGTCCACCCCTTCCAGGTAAAAATATCTTAGATGCTCCGCTAAACGCGGCATACAGCTTTTTGACTTCTCTTTCTACTCTTTCGCCAAGCAGGTCTTTCAGTCCAGTTCTCTCATCAGGCATGGCATCTATCTGAAGTGCGTCCGCTAGAATGTAATGCCTTTGCGGTCGTTCTTCGTTAGCGAATAGCGCCTCAATCCGCGCAGTGCGGTTGTGCCCTTTCCAAACGGCATGTACAGGGAACACCGATGTGACCATAGCTGCGCCATTTGGTATCACTGGAATCACCAGTGCCGAAATGCTCAGCACTGGAGACGCTGATTGGAGGTGCTCTTATTGGGTCGCAGTAGGTCCTGGCCCTGGCTGGGCATTTGCTGCGACGAGAACAAAAGGTGATTCATTGGTGCCTGATGGTTCGAACTCCTCTGGAACTACCCGTAACTAGATCTTCGCAAGGTTCCCACATTGAGACAGATCAGGCATCTCTGCAGCCATATGGAATGAGAAAGTAAAGGTATCTGTTTTGGCGTAACCCCTTGCAGAGAAGTGACCAAGTATCGTCCTGATATAGCCATCTACAGCTCGGTGATGTGCCGGCTCCGATGCAAACTAAGACGTGAAATCAGGAAGGCCCCAGTCCGTTCCTATGGGCTGGCCAGAGTGCCTAGGAACTGGTGTGCAAGTAAAGAGTTTATTTGAGCTCCATTGAAGAGGGCCACATTGTTGCTTTCATCTAGAGTCGCAAGATGGTGGTTTGGAAAGCATGCGGACAGTTTCTGTGCATCGTGCAACAATGATACGAATACTTCCAGAGAAACTGGATTTGCAGAGAGGTATCTGCGCAAGCCACTGGTGTCTAGAGCGCCATTTCCGTGGATGGTGTATGCAATATCCTCGATGAAAGACAAGTTAGATGGGAGGGAGAAACATCGGAGGCGGGATCACCAAGTGCGGCCTCGAGAAGGGCTGAGAGAACCTCAGTTTGAGGTGGATCTTCCTTGTCGAGAACGCCGAGCGAGTCGGTACTGGTGATCGTTGGGTCTGTTGGTAGTTTATAGAGCATTTATGCGGGTCACTGTGCATAGAACCTTCGCGTTGTCTCTTCTCGATCGATGGAATGGGGCGGGGAAAAGGTGGAAGGAAATAGCGCGCCGCTAGTGTACAAGACAGATGTACCCGGAGGGGGCACCTCAAGCTGCCTCCCCATCAGCGGCACATCACTAATCATCACTTGTAACAACTCATTCTAAAAACCCAGCATTGTTGAGATTTTCATGTGACCACAAGATAGCGCTGATCACTCAGTCACGAGCCCTATTCCTCCATGTTCCCAGTATACACGCTACACAGATTGCCGTCACGCCAGACACCACGAATGTTCAGTGTCGCGTCGATGTCCTCCAGCGGATTCCCTTCAACCAAAAGTAGATCAGCATTCAAGCCTTCAGCCAATCTGCCACGGTCGTGGAATCTGAAGCGCTTCGCGGCTACGCTAGTTGCTGAGCGGAGTGCTTCCTCCGGCGTCATGCCAACTTTGTGGACAAAGACGTACAGCTCCTGGTGCGCCGAGAGTCCAAATGCAGTCCCTACTGCCGGGCCTGCAGCGTCGCTCCCGCTACCTTAGGTTAGCTTTGGTGTGATAAAGATCTCTGGAGCGGTCACCTACCAAACGATGTCGATGCCAGCCTTCCTCAACACCCTTACGCTCTCATAGGCATACTCCACCTTGGCGCCAGATTGAGCCGCAAATCCCATACAGTTGCACAAGTTGCCAATCTCTTTGTCGCCAATCAAGCCTTTGACTCGCGCATCGTGGGCGAATCGCTCTTGAAGCTCCCTACCTTCGGTCGTCAAGCTTCCGATAGCAGCAAGCGTCGGATTCAACCACGCATTGTTCTTCTTGTATGCGTTCACGAGGTCTTGTGTTGGCGCTTGGTCGCAGATTGTGTGCGTCAAACCATTGACACCAGCTTCCAACACTTCGAGCGTGTCATTCATGCACAGCGCGTGTGCGACTGTCAGATAGCCTCGCTGGTTCGCTTCTTCGACGATGATTTTTTGGAGCTCAACCGAAGGCTTGGTGAGCTGCATGCCCATGGACGCTCCTGACTCGTGCATCAACTTGATGTAGTCTGGCTGCATTTCTTTCTTGTTCCACTCTAGGTATTCGATCACATTCTCCCTGTTCGACAGCTTCGGCCACGTCGCGATCTCCGCCAATGTTTCTTCGCTCTTATCATGTGCGGTGATGACTGGAATAGGCCATCCATTCTCGATCGTTGCAGACTGTCCGGCCGTCTTGTAGGATGCCGTGTCCGACTCCAACGCTTGTTTCTTCAACTTCTTGACATTTGCGAGCTCGTTATGCATCTCACAGACGGTCGTGACGCCAAACCGCAACGCCTGTGGGAGGGCTACCGGATTCGCCATGTCGGCATGTATGTGGCAATCGATCAGTCCAGGGACTAACGTATGTCCTGGTTTCGAGTACGACTTGACCGACGCTTGAGGGATCTCTGGGGTGGCGCCGACCGCTTTGATCTTTCCATCTTGAACGTAGATGAAGCCTTCCTGAATTGTTTCTTCACCAGTGAAGATGCGGACATCGCGGATGATGAAGGAAGCCATGGTCCCAAATGCGAGTGATTGACGTACGGCTTGGGGCACGAGATGTTACAAGACCGTTGATTCTAGCTGAAAGGCTGAAGAAGTGGTCGAACAACCGATATATGCAAACTACGGTTGGTTTTATGCTTTTGTTCGTATCCCCACCCTAGTCCCGAAATTTCGCAGCCCTCTATCTTCTCGTACACCTATACGAAGGACCCTCCCGGCACGCTGAAAGGGGCCGAACACGCAGGTAAGGTACTTGACCAATCGCACGAATTCATTACTCTTCGGCCAACGTTACTCGTACTATCTAAAAACAACTCTTCGACATCAAGCTAGCTGGGTTCGGAAGCGTCGCTTCGGTTATCCGAGTTGGTTTAGTCGCCATTGGAATGTGGTGCTCGTCAACTGGTACGCGCGCTTCGGCCAGGTTGGAGAGCCGGGACCCTCAGCCGCAACAACCCAACAAGTGGAGTCTCTACGTATATAAAGATTATAAACGTAGGACTCTGTAGCGGGGTGGATGAAGCACAGCTTCGCAAACACTCGCGAAGGAATTTCCAGCCAGAAGTCTGCCAGCCAGCTTTACTTCCTCTAAATCCAAAGGCCATGTTTTATCTTGGTGGCTCCGATTAGAATTTCTTTTAAGATTGCTTTTTTCGTTCGTTCTAGGCTATCAAATAGAGGCACTGCTCGTGATTGCCGGCTCTCAAGACAGGCACAGCCCAAAGGTTGTTCATTGAGTTATCTATTGGTTTGGATTTTCGTAGTGGGAGTCTCTTTTGAAGGTCCGCACGAAACACAGTAGGAGTTTTACACAGTAGAGGTACTATACCCATATCTTATACATGATTTAATGGCCGTTATATTAAAATTTAGCCAGAATAAGTTAGGAGTTGCCTCGTTTAGTTTTGAAGCGACTAAACATAGGTTCTCTAGAGCGTAGTCATAACCCCTGCTGGAGGGCAACCCCAAGATGGGGATATGACAATATTTCGCCCTGTACCCATAATAAAGATTGACGCGCGATAGAACGCAAAATTTCGAATGCGAGATTGGAGTGCTAAAGCTAATGATATCGCCAACATGCAACCGACCGGTTTCTCAGATGCATGCCGATATTAGAGTTGTGTTGGAGCCGGGGGGTCGAAAATTGGTAGCGCGCTTCGAAAAAGGCACTAGCTTAGTCAGCCCTTCCACCTCCCAACGGTGACATATTGCAACCATTCAACTACTCGCTCAAAGGTCCTTGGAACACAGGACCCTCACTACCACAGCACCATGCAGCTCTTAGAACTCCCTTTGGAGGTTTTCAGGATCATTGTTGCTTGCACAGTACGAAAGCTAGGGCTGAAGCAGTCAATGAAGGCTCGCCTCGTATGTCGTATATCGCGCATGATTGATGCACCGTTTGCATCACCTCATAATAAATCGACGTGCTCGCAGATGAAATTCTGGATGCTGACATTACCACCGGAGTCGTTGAGCAGGTCATGGAGTTGTCTATTTCAAGATTGGCCAACATCGGCCACCACCTCGACGTGATCGCACGATACCTCCATCACCGGATGTGTATAGATGGACCCAATGCCCATCCTTGGATTGACATTATTCGGGAGACATACCGGATGCTCGCACGATATACGAATGCCGAGAATGACCCTGCGAAATATGAGCTATTGGAGCGGTGCGCTTGCGCATGCCTGGCCGCGAACAAAAGATTAGGAGTGATCAAGAGCTTCGTTCCATGAACTAATTACTCACCACTGTACGAGGGTGGCTTAGAAGCTAACTGCCTCGCCCTAGCTGCCTGGATGGGTGACTTGGACCTGGTAAAGTCACTCCATAAGGGATTAGATCACTCGTCATTTTTCGGAAGGCCATCGTGGGCTGCAGCTACCCAAGAGCATCGTGACATATTGCAATTTTGCTTAGCCGAAGGCGCGTCACTCTTTGAACCCAGTTACAAAAATAGGCCTAATTTTGGCCTCGACAGATGCCCCCTCGCCGCAGCGGCGTATATGGGCCACGAAACCATTGTACAGCTTTACCTTCAACTGCCGTACTATAGCTCTGAGCCGCGCCCGATGAAGGCCTTGCTGTCTACTATGCGGCACAAGGCAACCAGGGCAAGACGCTCAAGATACTGTTAGAACATGTCAAGGCCAAAGAGACACCGGAAGAATATACGGCCACCTTAGATCAGGCGCTCGTATGCAGCTGCAGACGTGGGGCGGAAGCGTCAGCGCAGGTCGCCTTGGAATACGGAGCAGATGCCAACGGGACAAGCCGCGGTCCACGCTCATGTCTCCAGCTAGCTGCGATTGCTGGAAGTGCGCCGATAGTCAAGATGCTACTTAATGCAGGCGCTGGAATTGAAGCCTCGAACCTCCTTCGCCAGCGTTCCTCAGGAATACTGAGACCGATGAGGAAGCACAGGAGTGCATTGACAGAGGCTAAGAGGAGGGACTATCCAGCAATTTTACGGCTTATAGAAGAGGCGCAGCGGGTCCAAGCTACTGGCGCCTAATGTAGCACTGTTACTCTTCATATACATGAACATTGACGTACGTGCTTACTATTTGCCATGAACTTAAATAGCCTTGCACGAAGACTCCTAAATTGCTATTTCTACAAATCACGTATTCCGCTCAAATAAATAAATAACCTATATATACACCTCATTTCGTCGCAGAGCCCCTCGCACTACCCATGGCGTCGCTAGTAAATCTGCTGATCATCATAAGCCCTCACGCTCTCCAACCTCTGCCTCACCGCTTTCGGATCTCGACAAACGTGTTTACTATCCCATCCATCACTACCGCCATTATGATCTGGAAAGGTAGTCTCCAACCCCTCGAGGCTCATATCAGCACTACACAGAATAGCCTGACGCATATAATCGAAGCAGTGGATCATATGCCAGTGATGGTCTTCCTCGAGCTCATGGTTGGATTTGAGTGCCGAGTACGTCTGCACGACGGCGAAGAGGCAGTGCAGTTGGTGCGTCATTGAGGTTGTGAAAACGGTGGCGTTGGGCCAGACGATGGGCTGGGGTAGGTCGTGGTAGTGCTCTGGGTCGGGGATCTGTTGGAAACCCATGCCGATGGGCATTAGTTCGTTCCAAGCTTGGAGGGTGGAGGGCTGGAAGAAATCGGATGTGTTGTAGGGGGCGAATGTCTGGTTGATTTGGAAAGTTGTGACTTGTGTTGGAACTGTGGGGTTAAGTCAGTAGCGTGTTCAGGTCTAGAGGATGTTGAGAGGACTGACTGTGTGGGCTCCAGCCGGTCACGTCGCCCCCAACTTCGTGCTCGCTTGTACTCCTCCTGTGCCCGAAACTTGTATGGATTAATAGGCCCTGGTCTCGTGCTAATAGTCCGACGATGACGATTTGCAACCCAATGACAACCCACCATCTCGTCGCCTTCACCAAAGTCACGCACCAGCTTCTCTTCGCCCGCCGTGTCCTGCTCTTGAATGTCTCTGGGTCCCACTGCTTCTCTGTTCCAATGAATGATTCGACTTCGGTTGAGGAGTCGTCATCGTGGAGGTCGTGTGCGGGGACGTTCTTATACTCGTGTTGCGGCTCCATAATGTCGAGCGAGAATAAAAACAGACGCCTGGTCTTTAAAAGCGAGAAGCAAAAACGGGAGAAGAGAATTCGAGCACAGCTAAGGATCTCAAAGCATGCGGGCACCTCCCCTGTGTATACCCCTTCCACCTCCGTCCGCACCAAGTCCATCGATAGGTTCTGCAACCGAACATGTTTGGCATGTTGTCATCTCCAAAATGCCGCTGGGCTGTCGCCGCGAAGCTGAGCAACTACACGCGCAAGCCATGCATATGAGACGAAAACTTGTGTCAAAAATGCCCGTACTAACGGTTGGTGCGTTTAGATTGTGGGATTGAAACAGGAAGTGAATCGCCAAGAGTGACACGCTAGGCTTGATTAGGACGTTCCGTGAAACGAAAACGGTAGGGTGGCGTATGCGTGCGGAACCTCAACCTGACCATCTCATGACCATAATAAGCGCCTGTGTGGAGTCTTTCTCCGTTAACAAATTCGACGTAGCGTTCTAAGACATACGTACGTTAGGTCGCCACAATATCGCGCAGTCTGTTAACCCTCGCAGACCTTTGCGGACTCCGATCAGGAAGTGCTACACGCACAACGCATGTCTTCAGTTGTCATTGGAGATAGTGCGTCTACTTGGAAGCCGGTTGTATCGAAATAAGGTAGAAAATCCATGCACTGCACCATTTCGTAGGCGGCAGTCAGCCTTGCAACGCAGTGTTATAGAAGGTCGTCTCACTTCTATTCTGGTATGTAGTTTCATCCAAACCAAACGTAGTTTCGTCCAAAGTTAAACAAATTTCTTCATTGTTCGATGAAGGCTGCCCTCAAAGTCTCGCAAAAATATCTTAAGCAACATCAACAAACCCATCGACGAGCCCTCCTCAAAAGCACCTTGCAGAGAATCTCAAGAGTTGCACAAAGCGTTGAGAATCGCGCCGTTAGCTGGTTTCACTTCCCGCACATCCAGAGCTTGCCCCACAAAACCACCTACACCGCTGCAAAGCTATTGTTCCTATAAGCTCTTCTTCTAAGAGTTGGAGAAGGGCTTTTCCTACGCTGCAGTAACCGCAAAACGTCAGTTCTTCTTGCATCGATGAAAGCCGTCAAGCAGATAGATATCAGCGCCCTGAGCCCTGCAATAGTTGCCAGCCTAGCACTGAGCAACTGCTGCCTCACCAACACCAGAATAAATGACGGGAAGAAGCGACGCGATGATACTCGTCACCCAGAACGTGAACTTGTACGCACTAGCATCCATCACAGATATGGTACCGAACTTGGGGTTGATCTTCTTAATCGTGCACACCCGGATTTCACAATGTACTTGACTGCGCGGAGGCCGAGCCAGCGCGAGAAAGAGACGGAGCCTGCACGAGGACGAGGACAGATGAGTTCTTTAGAATAGGCGTTGGCCTTGAGGATGGTGCCCCAGACCTCCCGGTTGAGGTCGAAGAGCGTGGATTCCATATCGGGGCCGGCGAGAAAGTGTTGGATGTCTTCGATGTCCCAGGCTGTGGGTTGTTTCATTTAGATGATGCGCTCTTGTTGGATGATTGCTTTGTCTAAGGCGCGATCAGCGTCGTCGTTACGGTGGCTACGGGTACGTCGCGTGCCGTACTGTATCCCCTCAGCACTTTTCTGATGCGGTTGACTAGATCCAGTTGCTTCGTATCCTCCCGCAACTAATTATGGACGGCAAACCCGCGTTTTAAAGAAGTATATGCGACGTGGTCATAGAGCAAATATATCACTAGAGATCTTTGAGTGTCCTATAGCGGAAGAAGTTTGTTCAACGTACACGGCTATGTTGTAGGCTCACTAGCATTTGAACATATACACAGAGGCAATCAAGGAATGCCACACGAGAAACGAAGGTCACTTGCTTTACGAAAAGAACTGTGTTGATATAGAAGCTCTGAAGCCTAGCATTAAGTTATCTATAAAGGGACTCGCGAAGTCCAAGGAAGACTTTAGTACAAACGGTTCTTTCCCTCTTCCGTACGTCTCACCTGCAATACATCATGGGATTTAATTAGAATTCAACTATCCCGCCACATGGATTAAGAAGGAATATACAGAAATACTGCATTACGTGCGAAAGCTTTTTATTCGATCGACTGAAATCCCAGGTAGAACGACCTTCCATTGCATATCCAGGTCATGCATATTGAAGTCGTAAACCGTACATTTACAAGACTTTCTAAACTCAGCGAGATACACCTTTCAATCTATTCTCACTCACCTTGGATGTAGATGCCCATGTCACACGAGGCTTAGATTTCGTCGTAAAGGAGAAGTCTCGACATGATGTGTGAGTCAAAGGTAGAGAAGGCAAATAAAAAGAGTTATATTAAACAGAGTCAAGTTCGAACGGGTCATACACACTGCTACATTATGGCGGAAAAACCATGAGTATAAAGCCGCAACCGCAAGCAAGTCATTTATCCCTATCATCGTCAAACCACTCATCTCTACCATGTCTAGCGGACGTGCCAAAGCAAACGTCAAGAGTACGTATGCACCCTACTCTCTGCAGTTACAGTGCAGTCACACTGTAATCTAGGTTTGGAAAACCCGATAACTCGTGGCTTCTAGCCACTTTCATTAGCATACATATGCAACTGACTGGAATCGGCGAAAATGCAGACTCACCGAGGCTCAATTTCCGGTAGAAAAACTGATAGTATCTCCAGGCCTCGGCTCTTGTTAGAGTAACCGGTGGTCTGACCACCAACGTTGCCTGTGTCCGCCCACTGTACTTCTCACGTCCACTCTCTTAGCGTGAACTCCCGTTTCTACGCGTTCCCATTGAGACCTCATTCACCCCTTTCCTAAGGTCCGCTCCCGCCTAGACATATATACCTGCTTCTAGCCTTGCCTCTGCTTCCATCTCGATGCACATTAGTAAGCGACGGAGGTACAAAATAAGGACAGAGAAGACGGGGGATTACTCATTCGCACAGCTTTTGCAGAGTAATACTCCTGGTACTGGTTGGTAAGAAGTACGTCGTGTCCTCGCCCCAAACTCTGTTAATGCTTCACACACAGGTCACTACGAATGACCCATTTCTCGCCTTGCAATACTTCGCGCCCCTCATGAAGCATGCACTGCGCACCATGACGATGCAGCAGAGCAAGGCCCATTTCCAACTCGATAATGAAAGGTTCAGGCGGGGGCTCCCTGCGCTTTTTCTTTGAAGGGGACTGTTCAGGGTAGAAGACGGTCTCGCCTCCGATACACCCTGTGGCAGGCGATGTGAGATAGAGGAGCAGCGTCCAAGTTGTGCGGGCAGGGACAGGCGGCGAGCCAGGTATGATGACGTTGTTAGAATCATCGTAGTGCTGATCGAAATATTGCCCCTGGGTATATCGATAGATGCGAATATTCGGGTTGAGTCCGATCTGAAGCACGTGAACGAGTGCGCAAGTAGGGAACGTAGAGGTGTCGTACCACTTCGCCGCCCCATAGTTCCTTCCGCTGCGCATCGCTCATGCCAAGGCCGTCTTGTTCCACCTGGCCGAGCACAAGATTCTTCAGCGAGGTTGCGCTCCATAGTCTTTCAGCGAAGGCAGGATCGTCTATCTGAAAGCGATCGTTCACGCGGACCGCCTCCCCCTTCTTGGGCTTGCCGGGCGTTGTGGTCTGGATGCAGATACCAAGTCAGCAGCAAAGCTCAGCGAGACTGTACCGCGGAATGCATACCAGCGGTAGGGACGACAAGAAGGAGACATAGGTCTTGCAGAGCGTCGGGGTCCAGAAGTTGGGCACAGTCACAATCTGGCCGGGCATGACCTCCTGGAGCGCCAGGTCTGACTCTGATATGAGTGGCACGAAGGACGGCCAATTAGGCGTCGCCTTTGGAGAGCGAGTCGGTGCTGTTTGCTTGTTGGGTGACTCAGCCTTTCCCTTCTTCCTAGGGGCCATGTTCGGCGATGCGCTGGGATGGGGGTATGCGGGATATAGCGTCTCTACAGACCCAAGCCGTGCTGGTCCAACAAAATAGTGCGGAAGCCGGTCACTTGCTAGGCGTAGAGGCGGTCGGTGACTCGACCAAGTTTGTATGTAGGGCGCTTGCCCTCTCTTTCACCCAGCAGCAAGCGCAGAAAGAGCGTAAAGGGTACGGCCAGCCCGAAGTATCCAAGTGAAAGAGAACCGTGGGTGCCTCTCGGGTTGGGTAATAGGTGCCTATGTCCTCTAAAATTTCGCCGTTGCCTCAACGCACTGCCGCACTCGAGGACGTAAACTGACACAGCATGCAGACGAGCACACAGCGGTGGGTGGCGTCTGTGGAGGGCGCGGGGTCGCTCGAGACGCCGGGATACGAACTGTTCGATGAACTGCCAGGTACGAGTACGAGACGACGGTCGCGGTCGCGGTCGCGGTCGAGCGAGGGCAAGGGCACGGGCCAGAGCCAGATGGTTGCACGTGCGCAGGACATGGCCGCACAGGCCGCAAGCTTCTTCGCGGCGCCGAGCGACGGCAGCGACGACGGACGGCAGCGACGGCAGCGACGACGCACGACGCACGACGCACGACGCCTGCCCTCTTCACATCCATTGCGCTTCCCTTGCCAGGCCACGACTGCTCCGGTAGGCGTCTGGGTCGCGCGCCCGCTCTCGCTCTCTCTCTGCGGGCGGCTGTGGCTGACCTCGGGCGATGCTAACGGCGCGCAGAGTACACCAACTTCTTCCTCGCAGGCTTCGTCGACGACAATGGCGCCGGCAGCATGCTCGTAGCCCCTGGTGAGCACACGTCTGCGCTCACAACAGGAAATGCCGCCGCCGCCCACCATGCCACCGTCCACGACCCGGATCCGATCGCGCCTTCCCCCGACGACGACGACGCCGACGACGCCGCCATGGAAGTTGCGACCGCCGATGCCCCCAGCGTCCCGCCGCCTCCAACCGGCCTTGCTCCCGCCGACAATGCGGCTCTGCTCGACCCCGCGGGCTCCACGTTCGCCATGCCGCCCGTCACGGCCACGACGATGCCCAGCCTGGACGCCCCCATCTCCCTGTCCGCCGACATGCATATAGACCCCCTGGCCGCCGGTTATGCCATGGACGGTGGCATGCCTTTAAACGGATATTCCAATGCTACTACCGCCGAGCAGCAGCTCAGTGCCTTTGCGCGCCTGCGCTTCGACGACGGCTCCTACTACATGCACACGTACCAGATCATCCTCGGCCGCAATGTGCACCTCGCCCACAAGGACATGCGCCGCCTCGCAAAGGTCGAGCAGCTGCAGGCCAAGGGCGAGCAGCAGCGCGCGCAAGCTCTGCTCCATGGCCACCGGAAGAGGCCCGCGGGCGCGCGCAGCGTCATCAGCGAGGCCGGCGGCATCGTCAACGCGCCCATCGAGATGATGCCCATGGAGTACCAGCAACGCCGCCAGAGCGTCGCTTCACACTCCCTCGCCAGCTCCGGCTCTCAACCCAAAGCCGAAAACGGCCAGGAGCCAGATCACGCGCCCCAGGAGATGCTCATGCAGGCGTTCCCAGAGGCCCCCGACACATTCGACAGCCACGTTCCCGAGGACCCCAATGACTGCCCCATCGTTCCAATCCATCCACAGCATATCACGGACCGGACTGGCCTCAGGGGTCCCAAGGGCATCAGCAGGCAGCATGCAAAGATCTTCTACGACTTCGACAACGGTCAGTTCTGTCTAGCGGTTATGGGTTCTAACGGCCTGTATCACGAAGATACATTTTTGCCCAAGGGTACTTGTGTCGAACTTAACCATGGCGACACAATCACCATTGGCATGGTCGAGATGAGTTTCTTCCTCCCCGATATAGCATTGACCGAGGAGCAACGTAACCGCCAGGAGTCTGGCTCGCAGTCTCGTCCGATGAGCTTCAGCTTCGAGAACGGCCAGGGCGAGAGCGAAGACATGGACGACTCCGCCAGTGAAGACATGAGCGTCAATCCTCGCCATGTGTACCACTATCCTGTTGGCAGCGACCTCGAGTCGGAAGACGACGCCATGGCTGAGGACGACAACATGGACGATCTGGAAGACGAGTACAGTCCAGCCCCACGGCCGAAGCCAAGCCTGAAGTTGAAGCTCAAGAACAAGCACCAAGCGCCCCCACCGAAGCCTTCTAAGCACAAGCATGGTCATACAAACGGACCCAAGCGCAAAGCCGCGCGGGAAGCTTCACCGGACGAGCCGCCGCCACCGAAGAAGGCTAAACACAAGGTCAAAGAATCTCACAAAGAACTGCCCAAGGAGAAGGAAAGGAGCAAAGCATCCAAGATTCCCGCTAAACAGCCCGGAAAGGCTCCAGCCAAATCCCCTAAAGATGAGACACCAAAGGTCCTCAGCCCGCCCAAAGATCAGACTACCGAACCTACACCACCTGTTGCGCTCGGCAGCCCGGTTGCTGCGCGGATTCCAGCCGCGGCCGCCGCTGACGCCCAGCTTGAACTCGGCGAGGGGACCATTAGTGCGGAGGTTATCGCTAAGTATGGTCTGCCCGAGTCACTAATCGGCCAACAACTACCAACGCGTAAGGGGCCTGGTAGACCTCCGAAAGACGGGCTCATGTCGAAACGACAAAGATCTCAGCTCATTAAGCAAGGGAAGGAGATCGAGAAGGCCAGGGCGGCGGGCATTGATCCAGCCGACCTTCCGCAGCCTATTGTCAAGCCTAAGATTGCACGCCGCAAAGAGTCGATTGCCGGAGAGGAGGACGATATAAGAGAGTCTACCGAGAAAGGCGATGGGCTGGGTACTCCGGGCGAGAAGAAGCAGCCCAAACCTGCTAAACCTGCACGTACTCCTTCCCCAGAGATGCGGGTTGAAGACTACACAGAAGAGCAATTGCAGCGTCCTACGTCCAATTACGTTGTTCTCATTCACGAGGCGATTTCGTCGGCCCCTACGGGTCAGATGAACCTGCAGCAGATCTATAACTACATCGAGAAGAACTACCCTTGGTACAAGTTCAAAACCACGACAAGTGGGTGGCAGTCTAGTGTGCGGCATAATCTTGGCCAACACGATGCTTTTGTCAAGGGCGACAAGGAAGGCAAGGGCTATATGTGGAGAATCAATGCTAATGTCTCCATCGAGAAGGAGCGTAGAAAAAGGCAAGTCAGCCCGCCACAAGTCAATAGTGCGCAAAGGCAAGGGTATTATCCTCCAACCAATGCGTATCCACCATATGGGCAGCCGGGCTACTACCAAGGCATGCCTTCTCATGGTCTTCCGCCTAGCGGCACCCCTCGACCGCCACCAAGTGTCGAACCCGTACAACCGCGTCTTCCTCCGAGTATGGCTCGGGCCTCCAGCTCAACAGCCCCAGCAGCGCCGCAATCAGTACCCGCTCCTTCGCCGTACGCATCACCATGGGCGGGGGGCAACCCAGCGGGCAGTCCGCCAAGTCAAATGCCACCAAGGCCATATCCGCAGCCCACCTCTCAAACGCCTCCGATGAGCTCCGCGGCGCCCCCAAGCGGTCAGTATGGTGTATTATATCCTACAACTGCTCCGCCGGCGACTTCGGCCATGTTCACTGCGCCAGGTGGATACGGTAGTCCATATGCAACAGCGGGTCCGAGCCCAAGTCCTTACTCTGCTACTCCTGGTCGGCCATACACGCCGTATCCCCCACCCGGGCCACCGCCCCATAGTTATTCTGGAGCACCATCCGCGCCGGGGTATGTCGCTCATGCACAACACGTGCAGGGCCACCCGCCCCATGGACAGAACGATGCTCCCACGATACCACACCCGTCCGGTCGGTATCCTCTATCCACTAACCCAGATCTCATTCGGCAATTGGAAGCCTTCCGGACAGTGTATTTACAGACCAGGATTGAGCCCGGGGAAGATGCCAAAGTGGACAATGCAATCAAAGCCTACGTGACTCCGGACCTTGCATCGACCTTGACGCCACAGGAGCAGAACCTTCTTGCGTCAATCAAGACCATCCCTACCCTAGAAGGCCTTCGTATTACTCATCAGCCTATCAAACAAGAGGATGGTACGCAACGGAATGATGCACCTACTCCGCCGAATGCGGATGCGCAAGCTACGCCTGCAGTGACTGCTACGACAACGGTGACCGCAACTGCAACTGCTGCTGCTATTGCGGCGGACGCTGCTGCGAATACAGTGCCGAGCAATTCGACTGCAACAGCACCGTCCAGCGAACCGCAGAAGTTTACACCGAACATGACCGGGCCGTCAACGCCAGCTGCTGACCCGCCTTTTCCCATCGCGACACCTAATCTTGTACAAACGCAGAGACCGAGCGTAGAGCCGCTTACTCCCGTACCTGGGTCCCCAGCGGTGCAGAGTGGGACGCCTCTTAAGCGCTCCATGGCAGAGGTCACCACGTCAGTAGCCGAGGATACAGCAAGCGGCGCCCAACGAAAATCGAAATCGCCGGACGCGTCATCCCCTGTTGAAGCACCCAAGAAAGACGAGGTATAGGGTGTCCCAATATCTCCCTGAGTGTAATTGAACTGCTCGCTCCTGGGTCACGAGCTCAGACTCGCGTGACGCATGTCACGATCAGTACACACGCGCATCGCTTACTGCCCGCAATCATGTTTCCTTTACTTTAGTCTTGCGCGGATGGTTTTGCAAGATTATAGGTGTTTGGTGTTAGGGCGTCTCGGGCTATGAGTATCGATACCCGGCGCACCGAAAAGTTTATCAGTCTTTGGCTTTTGGATATTTCTAGTCGATGAGTAGGGTCGATGAGTAGGAAACAATGAGGATATGCAATGCACCTGGATGGGCGGGTGGAGGAATTGGGGCTTTGGACTTTAGGCATTGCGCCAGCGTATCCATAAAAAGTCGAATATTATAGATGAGTGAACGTTATGCGATGATTGCGTGAGTGTTTGGAAGCGGGTGGTGAAGACATCCTCAATCCATAGCGTATAAGTGACCTCGTCATGGGACACGGCTCTCGACGCCGCGTGACACCGTCATTTTCGTGTCATGCCAAAGGCCGCAATGGCTGTTGGGGGTGCCCAGTACCATACACTCAACACTATAGCCAACATGTAAGCCATGGAAATATCGTCTGTGATATGAATTAAATTCTGGTTTCGCAAGGTATATCCGGCGCGTCGCGCAAAGAGGTCTAAATATGGCAGTTCATGCTCGAGAAAGTAAAGAGTAGAAGACAAAGAAGAAGGCACAGAGAAGTATAGATCGCTGTATCCAGGCGCGCCTTACGCCAGTCCCATCCAGTACGTGTTAAATCGCAAGACTCATGCCATGCTATATGCCGCCGCATCCAGGTCGCTCCTCTCCAATGCCCCAGACCTCAAGCCTCGTACAGTGCGCACTTGCGAAATATTGAATGTCGCTCGCCAATCCCCAACTCGGCATCCCACCTACATAGCCATCTCTGCCTGCAGCTTCCGCAGTTCCTCTTCCTCGTCGTCCTCTTCGACTCGTGCGGGTGCCCTGAGCGCAACTTCGGTGGTGGGTGCCTGGGGCAACGTGCTGACGGGGACGTTGCCTGTCCTAAGCATTTGTTTGTCGAGATCTTCCTGCTGGAGTTCTGCGAGTTCCTCGTCGAGCTCGTCTTCGTCGATCGCGTTGTTGGCTACGCCGGAGGTTATCGCTTCGGAGATCTCTTCGCCAATTGCGTGCTGTTCGCGAAGCCCTTCCCTGTGGTGATACGTTAGTAGAGTTTTGCGGGTATGAGAAGGCGAGTAATAGGGCGTACATGACATTGTCAACCTTGTCGATGGTGAGACCGGCGTGGATCTGCTCCATAGCCGTACCGGCGTTCTTCATAGCGTCTAGCGTCTCCTTGTTGATGTTTGCCGTCTCGATGCTATATATCTGGTTTTCGAGGGTCAAGATCTGCGCACTCGTCTGCTCGAGCGAGTGCTCAAAAGCTTTCTTTCGCCGGAGTGCGGCCTTTGCCGCTAATACCGCCTGTTAGCAACCAACCCGGGCCTAGATCGCAGCCTAGCCTACCATTTTTGTTGGTGGAGATATGCTTCCGTGCGAGCGCGTCTTGCTCGTTCATCTGATTTTCTAAGTGCTTCTCCCGCTTGTTCAGCATTTCAAGTTGGCTTCGCAGCCCAAGGATCGCCTTCTTTGGTGCATCTTTCTTCGCCGCACCACCGCCGAACCAGCCCAAACCCCAGCCAGACATGCTGGAAATTGTGAAGTGTATTGAATCGACGCGCGGGAATGCCGGCAACGGCGATCAAGATGTGTGGTGTGGAGAGATGTAGTGGAGGTGGGGGAATTGGCTACGCCAGGTGGGGTTTAGAAGAAGGCCGCACAAACTCGGGGCTTGGCGACAGAAGAGATACCGTGGATAGCGTATCCAGAGGGAGGTCAAGACGTGGTACACTGAGCGACTAATTTCTGGTGTTGAATCGAGGGTTGCCTGGCGAAGCGGAGCGAAGCTGGGCGGAAGGTATGATGTCGATTGCGCTAGTCCGGCTGCGCACGTGCGTTGGGTCTCTTGGCGCCGGGGAAAGGTTTCCCCGACCCTTGCCCCTCCATCGATCAGCACACAACATGTCTGGTCCGGTTGCTTCGAATCTGGTGCTGCTCAGTGAGATTGAGGGATCCACGCCGGGGACAAAGGTCCGGTTCCTCGGATGGTGTGTTCCTTTGATTGAAGCGCCGGGATAGGGTTGATCAGTGTGCAGTGTCGATGAATACGTCATCAAGACCGCGACGCTTCGCTTGAAGCATGACTATCCGCACTCTAGTGCACCGAAAATCGCGAATGTGAATATCGAGCACGTTCTGGAGTCGATCAAACGTAGCGAAGTCGATGTAGGGTCGTGGATCAACATTATTGGTTATGTTGAATGGCGGCAAGAGAAGGGCATCTTCGTCCAGGCCGTTGCCGTTTGGAGTGCGGGAAATGTGGACTTGCAGGCATACGTGAAAGCTGTCGAGAAGAAGAAAGAAGCAAGATGATCGTGGAAGAGCTGGATGGCATTAAAAACTCCGCTTTGATACGGATGCCGCCGTGTGGAGGTACTTTAGATGGGCGCAAGCATACTAAAAGCGAACATGTCGCTGCGAAGATGCTAATGCATGGGGATATTGCATAACCTGGCAAAGCCCTTTCTTTTTGCGTTCAACGTCTAGTCCTCCCGTCATATTAGCGCGGATACCTTTTCCATACGTCCCTCGTCACGTTGTTCAACCATCTCCAATCACATCGCAGCTGCGGATTGGCCTTGACAACACCCATGGTGCTTACCTTGAACGTTGGAAAGGCCGTCAGATTGGCCACGTATACGGCTGTTTTGGTCTGCGCTGTACACTTGTTTCAAATGTCCGTCGTATTCATCAGTTGAAGAAGGTCAGACGCCGCCGCCACGGCACACTCATGTTTACTCCCGGCGCGTTGTACAGTACTGATATTATCATATTGCTCTTTTCGTTTACTTGCAGGATGTAAAATGTGGTTCTGTTCGTTCAATGAACGACATCCATGCCGATTGCCTTGCAGAAGATTGCCGCACCATACCCCTCCATGACTATACCGCCAATATCGTTACGGCTCCATGCTAAACCACGCCTTCTGACAACCAACCTACCTAAGCAAAACCTATTCTGCTTTCCTTTAGGGTATGGAACCCCATTATAGCCGAATATGTGAACGTAGCCTTGCGATTTCAGGGGCGCTTTTAATATTGAAGTTTAGCACGGATACACCAACAGCTCGACCTTGCAGGCTGATTCTGGTTCTTCGCATTGGGACATACATATAAAGGAAAACCTAGGGAGCGTGATGCCGCCGTATTAACCTGCCGCTTACCTAAGAGCATTCAACCAATGAGCGCCTAGCATCTTCCGTCGCTCCTACCCAACAGTTCCCTTTTCGCCTCACCCTCAACACCATGCTTGGGACGAATAAGCCGCATTTGCTCCACCGCCCTAGCACCTCAGCTCACTTCCCAGTACATTCCTTCTTAATGACGTGGCATGTCTGCTGTCCCGCCAAGCCATCCGGTCAATACATATTCGGCGCGTGCGCCCCATTGAGGCGAGAGAGCATGTTCTCACCGCGTCTTCACATTACATTGAAACACCGCATATTCCTTATCTATGTGGCCTGGGGGCGAAAATGATGAGGCGGATATGGTCAGCTTGGCTGCTGCATGATGTTGAGAGTGTCGATGTGATTCAGGTACGTAGCTGCAGCGTGCAGCATGCCCGGGAGGTCTTTGCAGGACTTCCAGGCAGCGAGCGACAAAAAGGATGTTGGGGCGATGAGATGCAGGTAAGTGGTAACTATCACACTTTTCGTCTCATCGGGTCGATGTTGATCTTCTGATAGGTGATCAAGCTTCAGCCTAGTCAACAGCGCTTCCTAGGGCGTGTATAGTTTCGGAATCCTGTCGGCCGTGGATATTCGCCCTCGAAGGAGTCCGGAAATGCGTCGATGATGCTTTCGAGTCGTTGGAGTGTTCCAGTACAGCTGCTGCTCCTTCAGCCCTGCAAGCCGCCCAGTATGCCGAAGCCAGTGCTTTTCAATCAACTCATCGCATGAGCTGGCAGATGTGCTCCAGATAGGCCGAAGTTTTTGACGAATCAATGGTACCAAAATTTCGGAATTAAGACTCAGCATTTGACAGGATAAAGGTACCCAGAACTATTCCTCTCTCTTCACGAGCCAAAAGCACTAGACTGGGTAGACACCACGGCGTTCATGTCACAGCAACCTGACGCTTACGACGAAAATACCGGAATCAAATTGGATATCGAAACGTATATGGAGTACAAACAATTGAGAATAAAGGCTTAGCAATTACATTTCCCGGTACTCCTTGCGGCGCCTACCATGCAACCGAATGGCCTTTGAAGAGAGGAGACATGAAAACGTATGGGTCAAAGGAATGCTCGCATGATGCTTCAATGCAGCCTACCTCCCCCGACCGTAAATAAACGTGTGGGTTGTTTCCGTCTGCACTGGAGACCGATAAATACTCCATGATGAGGGGAAACCGCGCCGATTCTGAGAAACTCCGGTGCCGCGCTGAATAGCTCGAGAATCGAAATGACTCGATGCAGTAGAGATTTATCAGATCCGCCGCATCCGCTGATGTACCGCAATAGGCTGGTTGACAAAGACGTTCGATTCGTTCGCTATCCGAGACTGCTTCTCCTCGTACTCCCGGGAAGAGATCTTGAGATCCTCGATCTGCGCCTACAAACATGAGCGATTGCACAGCATTGCGCGCGCTGTAAGGCTACCTTAGTCAACGGAGGTCCGGACGTTGTGACCAGGAAGCCATCGCGCCCCTGAATCTGGTCAGCCTTGCTGCAACGATGAAGATCATAGTCCATACAACGAAGACTTACTTGATGGACATATGGTCTAACTATCGATTCTGGGCCGCAGTAATAATGGATCTCATTCTGGATGACGGCTCTTGAGATACCGTAACCGGGTACAAAGTACGAGTTTGCAGCAGCCATGTGGGGCGTATGTGGAAGACAGCGACAAAGAAATGCAGTAGAGGGGAGGCGATCAAGACCAGCTTTGGCTTCCGTGGACCTGCTCGATTAGAGTCGATGCGACTGGGTCCGGTCTTATAGCCAAACTTCGAGAAACCGGCTTTGACGCAGTAATCCAAGCCACGAATCTGGATACACCGGTAGACATCATCTCGTGGTGCGCGGCATCCGGACGTTGGGCATTGACCCGCTGCAGTGATGCCGCGCGCCGCCTCACTTCGCTCGCCTCGCCTGAATCTTCGGCGATCCGTTGGGCTCCAATCCAGGTCCACGCCCTATTTACCCTAGTCTCTTTTTCCAAGACAAGACGCAGCTCCCTCTCGCCTCTGTATTACTACCGGTACCCGATGCATTAACACAACGCCCTGTATGGCTCGAAGTTGTTTGCTCGCAGCATCGCGACGACAACTCATCGGACACGTCTACAATGCGACGGAACGGTGGTAGAAATGCATATGTATAAAGCACATTCGCCACCAGCATTGCAGCGTCAATCCTCCAAACGGGCTTCTTTTTCTTCTACGTTATTTGCGCACCTGTCTGACTCGGCTTCGGGTCTTTGTGGTGTAGCAGCTCTATACCGGATTGGGCCTTGGCCGCGAACCACTCCGCGATGATCAATTCCGCATCGAAAGACAACACATCTTCGAATTTGCTAACGCATCACCACCGATACCTGAAATAGGATCTTGACATGTCTCCGGCGTCGACTTGTACGTTGGACTCACCGCCGTCTTCTGTCACGTTTACACTACCCTAGACGCGCAGGGAACATCCCCTCTCGGCAAGGACGCAGCGCAATCGACTGGGCAGAAGTGCATTTCCCGACCACGATTCTCCCTGCTTAATGACCGGAAATTATTGACGTGGAAATTCTTTTTTCTCACCCGGCCATCGAGACCGCTTAAGATTGACCCGACTCAGGCAACGCCGGACTTCCAAGAGGCAGTGGCTAAGCTTATCAAGCCTGCCGGTCCAAGTCAATTACCACAACACGTCAAATGTTGCACATGATCGTTTTGACCACGTTGCAGGACGTGACGATCGGCTCGACTGAAAGTGGCGAACGGGTTGACATCGCGCAATCAGGTGCAGAAGGCGGCAGTACCCCCGTGCTTAGAAACAGTGAGGCTGTCAATTACTATCATCTAGTATCTGTATCCGTGACACAGGTTCACCTGTGGGCAAACTCTCCAGACTTTTCCAACAGCGGAGCTCTACTCCCTGCGACTGTGCAAGACGGGGAATTTACCATTTGCACTCCGCTGAGAGCGTCTATTATGCCGTGGCTTGCTGGAAAGGAGGAGCGGTCTTACCAGATAAGGGCGTCCGACCACCCTGGAGAGAAGACAGCTCACTCGCCTTACGTGCATTCGAACTCATGCCCAAAGCCCTATACTAGACCCACGCCTTCGGGATCGTTTCGTACAACCGCCTATTGCCAGCGCTCTGAAAGCTTCTACCCCGCATCCTCGAACCACACCCAGCTGCTTTCCCTCGCTTCTGGCCTATACGAAGCAATGCAAATCGAACGATGCAGTATACGTCATTTACGTTATGACTTGCATCTTCTTCCTCGTCGTCACCGGAGAATCGCGCACAAGGCGAGGATAGGAAGCTTCACGAAAGCGGACACAAAAGGTGTCCATATGGCAACCTGATAACCTTGCAAATCAAGCGACCCCACAACTCGATTCCCCACTATCAGGTCATCTCCACTATGAACGAGAGCTGGCCGCAGCCGAGCCATTCAATCACCGAAGTGGGACTGTTTCCCGATTGTAGTGGCATCTATGAAAGCCTGTGTCGCTCTGATGTCTCTAACTTGCGCGGCCTGCATGCTTCGCTACCCAAGTGGCGCCCGTACTGGGCATTGATGACTTCTGAATTAGGAACTGGGAGTCGGCGAGACCGGCGCGCGCCACCTTGCCTCGCACGCACATCTCACTCGAGCTTCTGCGAGAAACGGGAGATTTACCGGGCTGCAGGCCTAATTACATGAATCCTAGACGACGACGGTAACAACCAGAAGATGATGGTACCAAAAAACCAATCGGTAGTTACTTCCATATCCCGCCTCACCGGAAGCAGTGAACGCATTTCCTCGGCGCCCATGGACTGCTTGTTCATGATTCGGATGCTGAAACACACACCGGAATAGCGTTCAACATCACAGCGGCAGCCGTTTCTTCCGGTAACACATTCGCCATCTCGTAAGGCATACCACTTCCGCCCAAAGATTGCACCGGCTGAAGAAATCCCCGTCAGATCACATTCTCAAACGCTCATTCTCAACCTGAAGTCTTTCTCGAGGTGCCTTCTGGAGCATTCCAACTAATATTATCATTCAGGCCGAACTGTTATCCTACAGCGCTGTACACGCTACGCGAGGCAAACCTAATACTTGAGATAGCGTGTGCCTCGGATAGAGGTGGAGATTGCTCGTCATGGTATCCGTCCATACATCAACCGCCGACCTACTAAGGACTCTTAGTCTCTACTCTTGCATTAGCTCTATTCAGGGCAGCGAACAAGAGACGGCGGGTATTGTTCAGAGAGTACCCGCCAGCGAACCATTCCTATCTCATCGGCCCGAAGTGTCGGTCTC
Organism: Darksidea phi; assembly: GCA_030770425.1. Lineage (NCBI taxonomy): Eukaryota > Fungi > Ascomycota > Dothideomycetes > Pleosporales > Lentitheciaceae > Darksidea > Darksidea phi. The sequence goes on along the minus strand of JASJFT010000015.1, from coordinate 154,288 downwards.
TTCTTACAAAAGTATAGTTCTGCCCTACGCTGAGATTGCCTTACGACGTTGCCCTCTCTGAGCCGTCCGATGTTGGTGATACGCGAAGCCCCGGACCAAATCTGAGCGAAAACGCGTTCGTGTATCACACACCAACTATGTATCAGAAGAGTGAGGCGGACAACATCGGTTCAGCACTGCTGTTTCGTCTCTCCAAAACTGCAGATCTCACCCGAGAGTAAAAGCATCGTGCGGAATCGTCAGACATGCTGAGGAGTAAAAGGAAACAAGGCGGCCAATAGGGAGGATGGGATTGGCTAAAGGGGGTGTCGATCTTTTGGATCACGCTAAGCGATTGGAATCATGTTGTAGGTTAGTGTATTAAACCTACAATCCAGTTCAGAATAGTCGTCCGAGGGCGTTGAGCGTCGACTAAGGTTTTGTAAGATGACTGACACCCATTCCGCAACGTCATGCGTTTTTCTCTCCTCTCCATCACACAATATCACCTCTATTCTTTTGTCTATCCATATCAGGCTTGCAGCCTAATTCATTGTTATTGTTCCTGTCATCTGATCGAAAATCTCACGGTATTCACTCATCAGCTCCCCAACGTGGCTATGTGTTTGTCCCAGTGGTTGTAAACGCAAGATTATATAGCCATAGGGTTTCAGAATGCCCACTCTAGAGCTGTCTAACGAATTCGCTAATGATATCTTGAGCAGCAACACCTTGTATACTCGCGTCCAAAAGACCACCGCACCGCCTGCCACAACTACCTCGCTCGTAAATCGTCCGTCTGAGCAGCCTCAGACCTGCATTATCTATGCTACACATCTCTCATATGAACGGCTGCTGTGTTTGTATCAACACCTCATACCACCCTCTCTCCGATTCGAGAATCTTATAGTCTACGCCCACCGATCAACTCTATTAAAACTATTCTTCTGTAGCTGCGTCCATGTATGCGGTGGTAACATACCCTTAGGAGTCTGTTGAGGAATTGGCGCACCGATACCGGAAGAGGCAAGGTTGGGGGTGCTTGCTGGTAGCCATTGCCGTTGGTGATGGGTTGCGCCGGATATGGTGCAGGGAACTATTTGTTGAGTCTCCCCCTCGACTGCGCATAATTTCAGCTTGTCTCAGCTGCTGAGCCTACTACTGACGAGCAAGCTGTATGTCCTGTATCATCCGGCGGTGGCGGTGGCTTCCTGGTTGACCCATCTGCCTCGCGGGCTCCACGTGCCCAACGGGCAAATTCACAGTATTATCGCGAGCCTGGACGTCTGCATGAGACATACCTTCCACGGGTCCAGTTCCAGGCAAAGCACGGTTCGCAGGCGGTCTCTCGCGATGAAACATGCTACCCATCTGACCGCCTCCATTCGGCACTCCTCCAGCCACCATACCTCCGCGTCCGGTACCTACCAGAAACTGCGGCTGTTGCCGATACTGGGGCTGTGTGTATTAGATGTCCGGAGCTGGCGCCATACGCGGCATAGGCACATTCTGTGTAGATTGCAGCAGCTGGACAGGCTGGACAGGCTGCTAGACGAATGTTCTGGCTACGCGGAAGTACGGTGTTGGACTGGGCAACCTGGTTGCCTTCAGGATATGGTTCATCGGAAAGACTGTTGCCAGTCGGATGGGTCTGCTGCTGCTGTCGTCATTGCGGACTTTTGGGACTAGGCAACTTAGTTCTCACCGTGGGTAGGAAAGCTGCCGGCATAGGTCCAGCGGCTGCTCCCGCAGCAGCTGCTGCTCCTGTCGTATCGGCTGGGATTGCGGTCGCTCGGGCTGCGATCCTGTAATCCGATTACCCTTAGCGAGCGGTGCTACCCAACACATCTGTGCGAGCTGCGGTGATTACGACGAGCGAGGGTGCTCCGAGACATCATTCGCGAAGCCTGAAATTCTCCACGCTGTCGTATCCACCGCCGTTCAGCCTGCTGCTCGGCTATACGTGATCGCTAGATGATGGTCGATAACGTGGCGAGGTTCTTTTCAGCCGTGGAATGCCGGTCCTTTACAATCTGGTCCCGCTCTTTCAAGACCGGCAAGTCATCGACGTCGCAACCCGTCTCGTTCATCCTCTTCCAACACATCGCATAGGCATTGCGCTCGTTGGCCAGCTTGATTTGCATCTTCGCGAGTTCGTCGTGTGCATAAAGTTGCATTGTTTGGGTAAGGTTAGGTTTCGGCTTAGGGGATTGTTAATTAAGCGCGGCAGCTTGCAGGGAAGCGATGGGGTTTGAGCTAGGGAGAAGCTACCGTCGAGGAGCGGTCGTGGCGGAGTAGGCTGCTGTACTAACTGTAGCCCAACTTTCTTCGGCGTTTCGAACTCGGCACTTGCTAGGGTTCCCTGGGCTTTTCGCTTCTGCCCTGCTTTGGAGGAAAGCCTTCAAGGACCCTCGAGAAGGCGTACACATTAAAGCTACCTGTAACAACAGGAGGCCAGTCTTCCATTCCTGGGCCATTTGTCGGCTGCGAAGTATTGATATGATTTATCTTCGGGGCTAGGGGCACCAAGTCCACAGCCGGAGCTACGACGGGTGAGGCGGAGACTAGCAAGGGCGTCTTCGGCACCTTATCCACGGAGACACTAGTTCATTCGAAGCGGCTGCGACGGCGGCTGCAGCGGCTAGTACCTATGCCTCTATTCTCGACAATGATGGCGGTGGTGCTGGTGTCGGTGTCTTTGCTGGTTCTAGATGCTCGTCAGGAACATCCGCCAGCTCTGTTTGCTTCGGCGAAGACTCCTAAAGGACGTCAAAAACTTATCTGACTAAGAGTTGGTGCGTTCGCTTGTTCAGGGGTGCGCTCGCTGTCTGTAAGGCCGGATATCCCCGAGCGGTTGATATAGCGGCTGCATGCTCACGCGCACTAAGACCGGGGCCCAAGCTGGGCGCATAGAAGGTGAATGCCCAAGAGGCGGCGTATTTCGAGCGGAGTTTGTATGGTGCGGGAGGGACGTCGCGTGAGCGAGCGGGATGTGATGCTGTTACTCCTCTTTGTCGGCCAAGAATAGCTCTTATGCTTGGGGGTTGCAAGGCGCTCATTGCAAATTCTAATCTTTAGGGAGTTGAGAACATCAAGGAATAAACTCCGCTATGATATAATGTTTTGTGTGTCTCCTCGCTACTACTGTTGGGGCTCTACCTCAACTCTGCGGCTCGGCAGCGTATTTATTCCTTATCATCCGTCAATGCTGACGCATTATCTCGTCGGACGTTATACATAACGGACAGTATTGTATGCAACTCTAGCTCTATTATTGTGTATAAAGTGTAGGTGAGAAGGGCTAAACCCTCACAAAGTGTGACATTACCACTAACAGGCGGCGATACGAAGCTGAATACAAGGCCGTGATTCAAAGTGGATGCCGAATCTAGCTAGAATTTCTTTGCAGTGAGCGCAATGAGCCGCGCTTAGTGAAAGGGTCTTGTGTGTGCGCCACTTTTAACCTTTAGTACGTAAGTTCCTTCGACGGCGGTTCATCTAATTCATCTTACGCTGCAAAATGCATACCGCCAATGACCCTTACAGAATAGATGCTATGAACAGAACTTTTTAACGCTCCTCTTATCATTCAACCAGAAAACTAGCGTATTGACCTCGCTCGAAGTCGCCTTCGCCATGTCCAGATCCATTTATTAGATGGGAAACGTACGCTACGGCTTGAAACAACAAATAAATTACACTTTACAGTCCCAAATCGATAACCCGTATGGTTTTATCGTCATCCTTTTGTCATACTCTGATACTTTAGTATATATCCGCCGACTCGATGCCTTCAAGGTGGTGCATTCGACCTTGCGCCATCACCTTCTTGACTAACGAATGGATGCCAAAACCCTTGTAGAGAGTGTAGACGAAAGGGATGTGATAGGAGGGATATCCCAAACGGCCAACCAGCCCACGTGAACATTGCAGCAGTAACAGAATACAGAGGCTGTCAAATACGTCAGTACAAGTTACTGCTCTAAGCTCACCCGTGTTCATTTCTAACTGACATATAGGTCAACTCCTCTCTTTGCGAGGCACCCCAGTGCCCACAAGCCCTCATCTCGGCCCGCTTTCTACTAAGCCGCCACAGATGTTGCGCCACGAATTGCGTTGTGATGAAGCTTCCAATATTCTAATACCTGGTTTGACAACGCAAAAAGTGTTCATATGGTGGTTTAGCTTGATCGAATTGAGAGATGGGGGAGCGGCGGTTAGATTGGGAGCGGGAGGGCTGCTGCGACTCTAATAAGTTGAAAATCAGACCAGCATACCCTACAACATAGAGGTTTGCGCAAAATTATGATTCCAAAGTCAACTGGGGTGTCGTGAGATGCAGATGTTTGACCCGTCGCGACCCTTGTCCGTTAGCATTCATTTTGACGTCAAGCTTGCAGAGGAGTATTGCAATATCACTGCAAGCTTATAGAAGTAGGAAACGACATGTAACGCATCGAATGATACGCCTGAGACGGCTCCGAATCTGTGTTTAGGAATTTAGACAGGATTACTGTGGTCGCTTACATGCACATGTCCGGCCACAAATCATAAGCAGTATCGCGTCACGCGATGACCACCATCAAACCATCGCACCAGCACCCATACCATACTTTCCCCCTGGAGTATCCTCTCTCGGAATTGGGTCTAGCGCATGCACTAGCCTTTCCGGCGTATATTCCGCATACACAACCCTCATCCCTAACAACACCCTCCCTATCAACGCCCAAACCCAAACCTTAACGTGGCTGACGACAATTCCACTCTCCCACTGCGCACGGCACACCCAATCGGGAAGCTGCGGTGCGAACGGCACCCAGTACTTCCACCAGAATATCGAACCGTACAGGAAGGCGATGGGGAGCGACCCCAGGTACGGATGGTAGTCGAAGGCGGAGTAGAGGACAAGAAGTTGGATGGAGAGGAAGTAGTTTATGAGGTAAATGCGGATGGAGGTGGGGAATAGGAAGACAGGGAGACGAAAGAGTAGGCGAATAGGAAGCGTGTAGTAGGGAGAGTGGGGTAGATCGGTGCGTCGAGGGTGAGGGATGCGATGTGTCGGTAGAGGAGTTCGTGGCGGGCGTGGTAGATTTGGTTCCACGGGTCTAGGGAGGGGGATATGTCGACGATCAGGTCTTCGTTGTCGCTCGCTGGGATTGGAGGGCCACTCCGTTCGTCTCGCCTCTCGTCCAATCCGAGGAGCGAGCTCCTCTCGTTCCTCATGTGGATCTCCGGTGCGACTTCTCCGAGCTTCCTCAGCTCTCCACTGTTCTGCAATTTCTCGCTTCTTTGCCAATAGACTATGCTGAACTTTGTGTAGGTCACCTCACTGCCAGCCCCAAAAGAGAGGTCGGCATTGGAGTACAACCCTGTCCCTATACACACATGCACTCTCCCGCCCTCGCACCTCAACCGTACTCTGTATGTCTCGTTCCAACGGATATCACCACCTTTCCACGTAGATTTCTTGGGCACTTTGATGCGAATGGCACACGGAGAATTGGCCGTGTTGGTGAAGTCGAATGTACGATTGTCGGGACTCGAGAGGGTGACGATCGCTTGGTTGGCCGTGCGGGTGCGAGAAGGCATTTCGGTAACACAATGTATCTGAATCAGAAGAAATCTTAAGGTTGTTTTCGTTGGGAGTGGTCATGATGGCGGGTCTGGGTTTAAGTAACAGGGTGGATTGCATCGTTGGGACATGAACGATTCGCTCGGCGGTACCCTCCCTCCAACAAAAGACGGCAAAATCTCCACCTAATTAGTCATCCATGGATCGGCTCTCAACGCTCAATGGTAATATTGCATAAAACGCCGCCCGCTGCCTTCGCCCCCTATATGTTTTGGGTTTGCACAGTGGAAGCCTCTTTTGTAAGGTCCGCATAAACACAGTAGGAGTTTGCACACAGTACAGGTGCTATGCCTATACGTTGTATATGATAACAGAGCTGTAGAGCTAGACACAATACTATCGCTCGTGAGGGATGTTCACGACCGACAGGATGATGTTTCGAATGTTGATAGGCCTCGAAAGGGAAAAGGGTTAAAATTGTTGAGCAGAAGGTTTAATTATCTACCCTTAATATACTTGAGTTAACTTTTTTAGACCTCTCTATATAAAGATAATGGGAAAAAAATTATTTTAATTACTATAATACTTACCTTTCTTGTCCTAAGGCTCCTAATACTTTAAGAGAGATCATTAGCACTCCTACTTTAACTTTCTACTATAACAACCCCTTGATCTATTAATAGCTACTAACTTTAAGCTAGCTCAGAGCTCTTATACGTCCTAAATAGACGCCGAGCTCGACTGTCTGCGTAGCGGGCTGAATTCGATAATTCGCTTCAGGTTACAATATCTGTTGAACACTGCCACTGAATCCTTCGGCTGTAAATGGCCACTCATTCTCGTTGAAAATTAAGGTCTGGATAACTAATGCCTGCACAGTTAAAATGCTTAAATGGTGGTTGTATAGACACTGGGATTTTAGCGTTTGTTAGGATCGTTAGGATATAGTGTGTATCGAACTTTGACGCCGAACAAGCAGACGTTAACCTTACATGGTCTTGAACTCTCCTTGTTTTATATTGGTTCGTATTACAGGTGCAGTCGGGTGCAAACCTATTCGGGGGGCTCGCTCATCTTGTCCTGATGTTTCGAGCGGCACCATACCCAAGCGGCATCTTGTGTACATATGGGATAAATACGAAGCTATATACTCGTGAGAGGTTTTACAGCGCTGTGCTCCCCTGTCATTAGCTTAGGAGGGAGAGGAAAGGTTCTTATTCGTTGTGTCTCTTTGATCGGTAGATGATAGATATGGCATACATCAAATATCTGTTGATCGAAACTTTTATACGCCCTCAACAATTTCTCGCTGCCAAAACGGGTGGCATATTCCTGTTGAAAACCACCGATAACATCCCCTTAAGCTGAGTTCGCCAGTGAAACACATCCATCACTCAGGCTAGTATTCCAATAGCAATGTAAGTATCTGAGATATATACCAGGCGAATCGACCGAAACTCGAGTAAGGGATTCGCAAAGTGAAGGTGAAGTTGCTCGTGCGGCGCCCAACTTACCACGTGCACAACGTCGAAACCTCTCACTTTGTTGCCTCAACAACACAATAGCCCGCAGCAGTTGCCATCGCTATAGCCTCTTTCTTTCACACTCTATTATCTCCCACAGAGACGCGGCCCACACGAGCCTCACCTCCACCCCTACCACCAACAGAGGCGCAATACCACTCACAACGCAGCTCCCAGCCAATTCCCTTGCGACTGCAACATAGCCCCTCTCAACGGTACTCACAGCCTGCAACGATGGCCGAGGCGCAAGCCGCCGCGCTTAGGGCGACAGCTTTCCTTGAAACAAAAGTTGACGTGCTAAGTGCCAATTGCGTGCCCGTCATGGATGAGTGCGCCATTTGCCTCGAGTCCTACATCAGTGAGCCTGCCACTCGCATCACAGGTGTTCCGGGCTGCACTCACATCATAGGCCTCTCTTGCCTCACGTCTCTACTCACCACGAACCCAACGCAGGAGAAGAAGTGTCCAATCTGCCGCACTGTGTGGATCCCAGCTCCCGTGCCGCCTAATCCACGTCCTGGTCTCTCAACAATGGGAGGGTGGGAATCTGCCGTGGCGCGTGCCGCGGCTCGGATCGGTGCAAATGCAAACGATGTGGGTGGAGCAAGGACAGCCACTCTTCCGTCTACCCGCACCCCAGAGATGGTCATCAACATCGACAGCGATAGCGACGACGAAGTAACCGAGGAGAGCTACCAGCAGTACCGTCAAGAAATTGCCGACATACGCTCACGAGCTCGGAATGGGCAATTATCGCGGCGGCAGAGGCGCGAGGAAGGAATAGCACGGGAGAGGAATGGAGGCGGGAACGCAAGGAGCAATCAGACGGCGAGTCTCTTCAGAGCTGCTTTTCCTACGATGAGTCAATCCACACGATATCGGTCCCCAATCGATCCTATCGAAGCCTTGACGGCAAGGAACTGGCGCAATACAAGCCAAAACGCCAACGCGAACAACGACTTCCCTGCTCCAGCACCGACCCGTCGCAACAATGACAACGACATCGCTATTCTTGCCCCAGAGCCCGCCCCAGCCTTCTCCCGCCTCTCTCCCAGCCCCCAGACCGTCGACGACGACCAAGTGCGCATCCTGAACGAGCGCACGAAGCGAGTGGACGAGCGCGAGGAGGAGTTGCGCATCTGGGAGCGACGTCTCAATGAGCGAGAGCGAGACTTGCATAAGCGGGAGCAAGCATTGTTCGTGCGGGAGCAGCGGGTTGCACAGAGGGAGCGGAAGAAAGATGAGTTTGTGGAGATGAAGCAGAGGCAGTTGGATGAGCTGAGGGCGATGGCCTTGCGGCATCAGGAGGAGGCGAGGCGCGCGTGAGCATTGCCGGTGGAACCGCTCCAGGCGAGCATTTGGGCGGAACTCTCGCGGGGCCGGGTTGGGTGTGAGCCCGAGTGTGCGTTTTCATGTGCTTTACGGGTCCTTCCGTGACGATCGCTCCGAGTGGCTTCGAGAGGAGGATTTCGGGTCCCATTGCACTCTTTGTGTGGCTCTTTCCCCTCGCCAGTGCGAACATGAGAAATGCTATGAGCGAAACGGACCTCGATACTTGAGATGCAGGAAAATGAAATAGATGTAACTAACTCTCCACCACGACTCCGTGATAACACCTAGCCTACGCTGCTAATTCCCCCACCGTCCCCATCTCACCGTCCTCATCATCTGCACCCAGCCCCAAGCCAACCATCCCGCCATCCAATTCGGCCCCACATCCCTCACCCGTAATCACAAGCAAAACCCCCTCGTCCAAACTCCAACCCAAAACCCCACCACCATTCTACCTCAATCCCAACGCCGTACCGGCAAGACCCTACCGCAGCACTAATCAATGCAACCTCACATCTCACCCATGGTAATTGGTCGGCAACCCCGATCCGCTCTTTTCCCCTTTCCGATTAGATAGGGCACTATTACTGCACGGACGGCAGGGATGCCACGTGGATGAGCCGTAAGCGAGAGTAGTGGACTGTGCGGCCACGCAAGGCGAGCGGTAGTCGCCGATTACACACCGTAGGAGAGAAAAGCCCTGATGCGGTGAGGGACGGTGTGTGAGAGATTTGTGCGAATGGGGTGCATTGCGTTGCGTTGTCCCAGGTGCTTGACCGCCTTACTTCAGGTATGATTGACGTCGAGGGAGCAAAAGGGCGGGGGAAGTTATTATTGACGGCAGAAACTGGATGACTGGGGTTCGGCAGCCTAGTTGGCCCCGTCTCCAAAGGCGCGGAGAAAATATCTTTCGAGGGCGAAAGCACGGGCAAGCAGGAATAGATTCCCACGTGTGTCTGCCAGTCACCACCCTCCACACCCAGTTCCTTGGTAAAAATCCGAGCAAGCAGGAATAGACTCCCACGCGTGTCTGCCAGTCATCACCCTCCACACCCAGTCCCTTGGTAAAAATCCGAGGCCGCGGCCACGCCGTCGAGCACACCGTGCGCCGTGGTCTCTAACCGACCGCCGGTTCGGCAGCCCTCTGACTCGGTTGGCTGGAAGCTGAACCGCGGCGTCGGTCAGCTGGTGAGCTTGCACAGCTGAGAAGCTAGCCTTGTCGCTAACATGTGGTGGAGAGCACGGAGCTAGGGGTTAAGCTTTGGGGGGTTTGGGATGCAGAGGTGGTCTAGTTAATGCAGATGCGCAGTGCTGGATTGGGAAGGGAAGTCCTATGGAGATGCGTCACGGCGTATCGTCACGTATTCGAGCGGAACTGGCTGAGAAGGGGAAAGGGAGAGCTTAGAAGCTACAAGTGGAGTAAATGTCCATTTACTGAAAAAGCTTACAATCTTTACACATGAATGGAAGACGGACAAAATCAGCCGGAAAAGAAAGCGAACATGATTCAGAAAGCAAAACCTAAAAGATGACAGAGAAAAACCCAGAGAAAAATAGCAGAAACGAACGTCCAAGTAGCCAGAAAAAGCCCACCCGTAATCCCCATACCCACTGAAAAGGCTCATACAAAGTATGTCGACGGCCCTTACCGCGAATTCCTTGGTCAGTGCAATAGCCCATATGTACAAGTCCCAACCGGTGCACACTAGCTAGCGCCTAGCCGACAAACCGACGCCATCGCCAATGCCAACGCCAACGCTAAAACGCCAGACAACCTAACCGATGTTCTATGTATGCTTTTGTGCGGGTTTCGGCGTGTCCAGCAATCGCCTAAAATTCTTGAGTAGAGCAAAAACGGAAGACTAGGGAAAGAGGTCCCGGACTGAGCCTGGGGTGGAAGCAGTCTAGACGCAATGAGGAGAGGGGGTATGGTGTCGAAGGGAAGTGCCGAAGTGCGCTCGCGTTGCTAACGAGGAGAAAGAAGCGGCTGGACGTGGAGGTGTAGCGGCAAGCGGGGTCGTGAAGAAGGATCGATGACGCGTAAACGTTTGTTCGGGGGTATCATAGGAAAGGCGGAATTGTCGAGGGATACAAAGCGGCGGTAGTTGTAGGAGAAGGAAGCAAGGCGAATCCATCTATCGTCTCATAAGACACTGCTGGATTTGCGCCAGCGACGGGTCCTCTGCAAGCCACTTGCCTTGCGAGGCATCCTGTGAGCGAAGTGTGTTTTCGACGTGGGCGTCGGTAATAGCGAGGAGCTCCTAGAGCATGTCCATCAGTATGTTGACCGCGAAAACAGGTTCCAACGTGACGAGAGAGAGACGAAAGGAAGTGTGGAGTATGAAATGTGACGTACCATGCGCAAGGTGCTGTCAGTCGCTCGCAGGGCGCTGAGATGGCTCGCATTGGGCGTGTGCCCACCCAAGATGCTGTTCCGTGAACTCATCCATCTAAGGCCCGCATGCGCTCTCAGATAAGCCCTCTGGCACTGGAAGCGGCGGACCGCTGCATCGGTAATGATACTGTGCTCGGACGTCAGTCACACTGTCTCCTGTTTCTCGCTTCCATCCACTGAGCCAGCAGAAATGACTTTGAAACAATCACACCGGTCTCGAATTCGACGTGGAGTGGAATGAGCAGAACTTACGCCCTCAACTGTTGCTTCTCGCGCTCTAGATCGCCCCCTGGCGCCCCGCTGCTGGCGACAAAGGGGGTCTCGAGGATAGTTCGCGCCTCGGAGGAGCACTGTCGGAGGAGCGAGTAGCCCTCGAGATAGTACTCCTCTGCGGTGGGCGTGACGCGCAGTTCGCTGAGGTAGTACTGGAGGTTGCGGAAGTCGGTCATGATCTCCGCGATGCGGATGGCGCGGGCATCGTTGACTACACAGGCAGCGTTTTAGCGGTCGGTGTTGAGAGGTACGGTTTGTGAGGAGGGGGGTTTGATGTTGGGTGAGCGAGGGAGCAGTGATGGATGGTGATGTAGGAGAGTAGGGGTAGCCTTACGACCGTCGGACATGGTGGGCAAGAATGGAGAGGAGGCGGCGAACAGTTTGTCAGAGTCGGCAATAGAAGGCTGGAGAGTTCACTGAGGCTTGAAGCTGTGGTGATGATGTTGATGGCGGCGTGGCGGCCGTTATATAACGAAACTCAACAACGGGTTCGTGAGGCAGGTAGTCGTAGCCATTCAGGGCTTGCCGAGATCTCCACTTGGGGCCTCTCCAGCTGGCAACGCACTTCAGCATCACAAGGGATGTAGGGGGTTACGACAACGTGTAAGAGTAGCATTGCGAATGGGGGTCTGAGAAAAACAGATGCGGCGGGATACGCAAGAGCATGAGGGCCCTTTCGTTCGAGCGTCAAGCGGACCATTACAGCTGGAGTCGACGGTGCCGTCGCTGCTGCGCTGGACCTGCCAATGGTGTTCAGCAGCCGACGGCAAGCCACTCGACACAAACGGGCCTAGCGCGGCAGACGCACGGTAAGGCCGGCAGACCCACGGTAAGGCTCGTTGGAGTTGTAGCTTCACCCGCGCCTGTGATTGGCCGTCAGCCCCAAATTGGGCGGTGCAGCGTTGCTGAATGCAGTTCACACTCAGCGACCGTCGGGAGACATTACCTGAGCACTCTCCAACGCCCGCGCGCCACCGCCAGTCTTCCCTCCGTCAGCCACACACGGCTGTGCGGCGCGCCCCAGCCAGTCAGATGACATCGGCGCCGTGTTCCTGCACCACCACGGGAGCGTTTGCAGCTGGAGTGAGAGGGAATCGCTGTCATTGACGTGAGGCTAACGGTACATACAAACCAGCCCCGCCCATCGCGGCTGAAGCCCAGGCCAATCCCCATCGTGCCTCGTGCGAGATCACCGTGTGCGCATGCAGGAGTGAGCAGTGTGATCCTTGACACAGCGTGCCCTCGACAGCCGTGAGGGCGTATCGCAGGCCATTCTCTCTACCTGCTGGCCTGCCACGCTCCCACTGCGTCTCCCGCCCCGTCCCAGGCCCGACTCGGCGCGCGCTCTCAGTCCTTGTCGGCGATGGACTGCAGTCGTTCGTCGATTTCCTCCTCCGTTAGGGCCCTGAACTGCGGATCCGTGCCCTCCTCGCCGTCGGCACGGGGGCCCCCCACGATGCCCACCTCGAGCTCGCCCTTCTTGAAATCGACCGACAGCACCGTGCTTAGCGTCGTGATGGCAAGCTCCACCACCTCCTCCCAGCTGCCCTCGGCCTGCTCCTTGTTCTTCAGCTTCTTTTCGAGGAAATTGAGCGCCTCCTGCGTCTTTGGCCCCGACGCCGTCGCCTTGTATCCGACGTAATAGCCCGCGGGATCGCACTTGTAGAGTTGGGGACCAAACTCGGAGTCGAGCGAGATCAGAGTCGTGGCAACGCCCAGCGGCCGCATGTAAGCCTGCCATCTGAGTTAGTGACGCCTGAGACTCCCGCACTCGGCTTCGCCGCAGCCTTGCTTACCCGCTGGGTGTACACTTGGCTGATGTTCGCTATCCGCTTCGCCAGCACGTCGCAGGGCATTTCGTATCCAAATTTGTAGCGGAACTCAGCAGCCTCACCCCGCGCCCGACTCACAGAGGCCCTGGCATCAGCTATGGACCCTGTCATGACGCATCCAACCGATGGCGAGAGCTTGTAGATGTATGAGACGGATGCCGGGTCGATGAGCTTGTCCTATACATAGCGTCAACCACTAAGCTCACGCGGGGCTGCCGTAGCCAGATTGGTATGAATACATACGGGCACCTTCTTCTGCGAGATGACGACGGCGCAGTCCTTGCCTCGCACGCCGACTGATGTGATGTTCGCGGCCGTGATTGCTTTGAATGCATATTCTGGGAGAAGCGGTTAGCGACGCCCTGCCACACACCCTCCTCGACGGCGAGAGCAACAAGGGAGGGGGTGGAGGGGGGTTATGCGTACCGACTTGGTACAACCGGCCCTGGTCGGAGAAGATGGTAATGTGTCGGTCGTAGCCTGCGCTTCCTGCATGGCGGGGACAGCTGTTAGCAGAGGCTCAAACAGCGGCTTTCGGGGAGCTCGCAACGCACCAGACATGACGGCGACGGCGACGGCGACTGCGGGTGTATATGTGTATATGCGTAGCGGGGTACTTCAGCTCCGGGGCAGCTCGAGGAAATTAGATGTCAGCGTGATCTGGCGTGTTTGTTGATGGAGTCGTCGCTTGGGTGCGGGTACGCGTTGCTTGGAGTGCCTAGCTGTCGCTCATGCCGTTGGAAAGCTCGCCGACCGCACGGACCCTTGTCATCACGGACCGTCCGAAAATTCAGAGCTGCTGCCTTCTCATTTGATCTTGCCAAACCAACAACGCGGCTCGACGAGCTGATTCGGGCTTGAGCGACGGGCAACCGCCGAGGCAGAATGTGAAAGCATACCACATTGCCCTTTTCCGTCATGGACCGTCCCGCACGCAGGATTCCGGCCTGGAAGAGGCTGGGTCTGAAGCTCAAGAACGACCAATCCGGGGGAGACGTCCAAGTGAACCAACACCAAGTCGCCGAACATCAGCATGACGACTCCCATACTGCGCGGGGAGACACCGCGAATATTGACCTTCATACTCCCACACGAGTTGACGAGAGTCAGGCGAGACTTGGCAAACGCAAGCACCCAGCTGAGAATGATGGCCAGACTTTGAAAAAGAGTAGGAAAACGCAACAACACCAAGGTCCCCACGGGGACACCGCACAAACTATCCCAGCTATACCGGAACTAGACAATGGCGCCGCTGAATCAATTGCCAGCACTGCAGCCCCATCCGATAAACCGCGCCCCAAAGGTGATCCAAACTACCGCAAGAAGAAGGGACGCAAAAGCAGTCAGCATGATGAGCGAAAGTCTGCACCCGAGAGACGTCCCCGGACCCCGTCTCTCTCACCTGGCCAGCTGGACTTGGCGTCAGATGGAGCAACTTTAGTAGTGTCTACCGAGACCGAGTTCCCTGCGTCAGCTGTCGTGAAGAAAGACAACACTAGCGCATCAAGTTCATTGTCACCAAGGGTTGATCGCCGCAAGTCTGTTACCTTCACGCCGGACACCAAGACGGCAGACGGAAACAGTGCTTCGAACCTATTCAAGAAGTGGGCACAGGAGCAGAAGGGTTCAGGTGCGGAGTTTTCGCAGACTGAAGTCGCCCAGTTCGCGCCACCGCCCAAGAGCCACCCCGCCAACAACGTCCCTGCTCCTGGTATTACAGAAAACAAGGAAGATAAGAAAGCAAAGAAAGCTGATAAGAAGGCCAAGAGGTCAGCCACAGATCCACACCCCGAGCAAACAACCACCCTGGCAGCGTCTACAGGAAAGAGGAAGGATCCATCGCGATACACTGCCTACCTTACGCAATACTACAGCGATCGGGCAAATTGGAAATTCAACAAGGCCAAGCAAAACGACATTTTGGAGAACGCGCTGAACATATTCCGCATTCCAGATTCCCATTCAGAAGCTCTAATTGCGTACGTCAAAGGTCTCCAGGGAGCTGGCGTCATCGAGAGGCTTAAGGAACGGTGCATAGCCGCTATCGAGGAAATTGACGTGGAAATGAACACGATGGACGATGCTAAAGTCCGCAAAGCCGCCCAGGAAGAAGCTTTGCAAGAACATCTGTCTCGGGAACGGAAACGACGACGTCTTGAGGGCGATATTGAAAACATGTTAGGTCACCCCTATTCAGAAGGATACATTCAACGACTCAAGCGAGGCCGTGCACAAGCCCTCCTCACTGCGTTAAATCTTGCCGCACCAGCACCTTCAAAACCTCAAACCAACGGACTATCAAAGAAATTTTCACCCGAGCCCGCAAGGACTTTCCCGCCGCAAGGAGAATCGAAGAAACGGAAGAGAAGAACCAATGCCTCGAGCGACGAGAGCAGTGACAGCAGCAGCAGCAGCAGCGAAGAAAACTCAAGCGCTTCGGAAAGCGATACCGAGTCTGACTCCAGCTCTGACCTAGCGTCTTCTGAGTCGAGCGATGTAGGAGATCCCACAGCCGACGTTAGTAGTAGTGAAGAAGGGTCGAGCAGCGGCTCTAGCCCCAGCTCAAGTTCAAGGAATGGGAGTGAAAGCGAAAACGAATCCGAGGAGCATAGAAGCGATAGCGACAGCGACACTGATTAAGTGCATATACGAATCGCAACAATTCTCAAAAGTGCTACCTCATGGGGGCCATCAGGTGCTTCTAGATGCCAGCACTGACGCAGTCGCCAATTTAGTGTTGCCTGATCAAGCCTAGTGAACACGTCTTCCGTAAGCAGGTCCCCCGCTCTGCTTATGACTCTCAATTAAGCAGGTTCCCCGCTCTGCTTATGACTCTCAATGTTTCCCACCTCTTTCGTCCTCCTCCCATCAGCTCAAACATCATTTATGGCGCTGTTATCGCTTCCCACAGAACTTGTCGAAAATATCGCGGCGCACCTTGATATCCATTCGGTCCGCTCCTTCCGCCTAACGAACTCATCCCTCAGTCAGCAATCCCTGCATGGGTTTAAGCAACGCTTCTTCCGTAAAAGAACAGTGGAATGGCGGATTGACAGTCTTCAGCAGTTGGAAAATGTCACTTCTCACCCTAATTTCGAAGGTTGTATGGAGGACCTTGTGGTGGACGCCACACCGAGATTCGCCATCCGCAGGTGGGAGCTGGAAGGGGATATGATACGTGCACAGCGGGATCCCGAAAAGCACAGTGATTTGAAGAGTCGCTTATTGAGGGTTAAGGAAGAAGCTGAGGACGCGGCTAGGTATTGGGATGAGACTCGACAGGATCGAAAGACACTCACTTCGGTCTTTGCGAGACTGCAGACTCTGCCATCTATTACGTTCGCTTACACACCCATGAACAAAAATTTCACCATCCATGGGCGACGATACTGCGTGCACAGTCAGAACGAGATAAGCCGCCCTTTCGTCTCGACTATGGCTGCTCTCGCCACATCCCGCCTGACCGTCCAATCAATAGGCATCGATCATGAAAGGAGGTATGGCGCGATAAGTATAGGACGCCTCGAGACGATTTCGCCCATCCTGGCGGGATTTGACGATGCATTCCTGAAACTAGACAGCCTGAAGCTCCACTTGCGAGACTGGCGACACCCTGATGAGGGTTTTGAAATGCCGCCAGGGAGAGCGCCATTCATAGTGCGGTTTCTGTCCAAATCTAGGAACATCCGGACCCTGGAGCTGTCCTGCTACAGCTCATTGGAGAAAGACATCTTGCCTGCGATGGCCAAGCATTGCACATTCTCGCGAATGGAAACTTGCAAACTGGATCTATTTCGCATTCGCGCAGTGGATCACCTGTTCAATTTCCTTGAACCATCAAAAAGTTCGCTTCGGTCCTTGAGCCTCAGTTACATTCTTCTTGAAGACGAGCACAGTGGGTGGGATCAAGTCTTGCGCCGCATCGCTTCGGACCTCACGCTGGGAAAGGTGGAATTCAAGTGCCTGTTCATGAGGTTGAGGACCTGGATTGGTTTCGACAATTCGACGCGGGAATCACTCCTTCTTGAGGGCCCTGATGTAACAAAGCAACTTGAAAAGCAGGCTGCGAATCTGGTGGCAGAGAGTCAGGGTCTGGCATGGCACCTCGCAACTCAAGTTTATCCCGGGATGCGTTGGCTATAGAACGGAATGGGTGGAAGATCCCTTCCTCGTGTGTAAGGATACGATATGTCCAACATCAGTCGTCCCCGCGCCGCGACCGAGGCGTTCGCTACCTTTCCCTCGTATCGTCGTTGAGCGTTAGGACTTGTTGCGAGAGACCGCTACACCCAGATACAAGGTCTAGTAAAACAGTTCTATACTAGCCAAAGTTCACGCCCGTCATCACCTTCCCAAGCATAATATACACGGGGAGCGAAAGATGGTGTGGCAATATAGAATGTGCACGATGATTGGCTCGGGCTTTGAAAGTTCTATCCTTATAGACCCCAGCCCCGTTAGCTTCGCCCCGCGCAGCCTTGCCCCACGCAGCCTCGTCAGATGTCAGCGGAGAAAAGAATAAAATCATGCATTGTCTTGTTGTCTCAGACAACTTCTTTGATAAATCTCGACCGGTTTACAGTCACATCACACCCGTACTGTCTTAACCTCGTTAGAGTCGCCTCGAACTCACAAGACCGCCTCTAGTCAGTGTCTGACAACGCTCGCTATCATACTGCAGGAATGTCGCAAGAGAAGATGAGCGATTATATTTACCATATCTCAGCGGCGTCGCCTCCCCTGGGCGTCCAGTCCGACTTCGAGAACCCCCCAAATAGAGCCAGTCTAGCATACGCGAGCGTCATTGTGACTTTGGTCACAGTCACTGTATTTGCGTGGACCCGTTTGTTCGTCAAAGTATGCATCATGCACAGGCTTCAGGCTGAGGATTGTACGGCTCCCTTGCGCCCTCATCCTACTATATATCGGCTAACTAAACGTTAGATCTCATACTGATTGCGTGGGTAGGTTGACGGAGTTCTACAACCATCTCTACTATATGCTAAATATATGAAGCTCGCTGCCATTGGTCAAGTTACCTGTGGCTTCTTGATCAATGATTTCGCGCCCATCATCCATAGCTGGGATATGACCTGGCACACTTTTGGAAGATATCTTCTCGTGGGTAGTACCTGAAGCCTTTCGAGTCGCCCGTGCTAACCTGTGGACTAGCTATTACGGGTCGGCGCAGTCTTCTACAACATATGCATCGTCCTCATAAAAGTCTCCGTATTGATACAGATCCTCCACATCTTTGTCCCTCACGGTTCATCATCAAAGACATACTGGGTAGCCTGCGGGCTCATGTGGTCGAACCTGATCTACTACACGATTGCGATCTTCCTATTCATCTTCACCTGCGATCCCGTCGCTAAGGCCTGGAAACCGTGGTTACCCGGCAAGTGCAAGCAAATGGGCAGCATCGCGATATCGATGGCAGCTGCAAATCTCGCCGGCGATGCGTTGACGCTTTTCCTCACACAAAAGGCGATATGGGACTTGATGCGTGTCCGAGAGAAGCAACGCCTCAAACTCTCTATCCTATTCTTCGCCGGTGTCATTCCTTGCGGATTTGCCATTATGTGTCTTGTATACAGCAGTAAATCAGTCCATACAAAAGATTTCGCCTACGACTCGTCTCTGATGTGGGAGGCGTGCTATGGCGAGATCGCATCCGGCATGTTCGTTCTTTTACTGCCGGTCCTACCGCGCTTCTTTGTACATTTGAGGGACTCGTCTTTTGGCACTTTTCTGATGGGTCCACGGTGTGTGAGCGAGATCAACCCATCGCATATTACCCCTACGAGCAGAAAGATGGATACGAAGAAGACGCAGAGAAAGCAGAGCCTATGGCATGTCAGCTATAGTGAGAGGAGTAGTGAGAGGAGTAATGAAGAGGATATGATACCCCTTCAACGAAGCCAACATGACTGAGATTGGACGGGCAGTCACTAAGGATGTGTAAGTGACGGAAAACAAGTTGAGATGGAATGTTCTCTAACTTCTAGAAGATAACAGCATCCCCTTATTTTATTTTATTTTGGATCATCACGGCGCACTAGGTTAGGACTACGATATTCCCGGCACACGACTGAATGCGACCGTTAAATCTTTTGACGGATGCTTGGCAACTATCCCACTACTCTCACGAGCGCATGTGCTGCGCCGATTTCTTACATCTTCCTGGAGCATCATTGCTCGCAGCCTATGGCTTTTCGTACCTGCGCCCATCTCAGACAGGAATCAACGCTCGAAGCGGATTCACCGAGGATACATTTGTCTCATCCATATGCGAGTGCGAGTCTACGACGGGGTGTGCATAAATGGTGGAGCATTAGGTGCAGCCAAGCCACCAAGCACCACACTAGCACAACAGTCACGGCCTAAATGGGACGAGGGGATGGAGAGCGCTGACCTACACCTTTCAGCTAGCACCTAAACTAGGTCTCCATCCCAAAGACCACCGAAAAAACAATCGATTACAACTGCAAAATAACTTTTCTTGGGAAGCCAAGCGATGAATTGACCTACGTACATAAGTTGCGCAGGAGAGACCGGAAAGACTTGCCCCCGTAATTCTCCTCTAATCAGAGGCGTGGAAGGGTGGACTGACTGCATTGCTAGCTACATATAGAAGAATCTGGGATGGGAGATATTTTGCTTGGGAAGTGGGTGAGCGAGGGTAGAGACTCGGATCTATTTATAAACACGTGGTTGAGAGGGTAACTTCCCATCGTTCTTCGTACACAATCAACGTCTCGTCTCGATCAGACTTGAGTAGTTCATCGCTTTTACTTTTTACGGCTTGTTGCTCTCAAATTACCGCTGCCGCCTCTCCCACCAATTCCACGACGAAGTTCGCCCATTTCTACATGAAACTCGAGTGCCCAATCTACCGCCCCCACAGCCTCCAACAAGACCACGGCTAAATTGAACCGACATTGATGTAGCACTCGGAGAAAATGCTAGGGGCGTGGCAGTCTCCATGTTGCATATAGCTGCCAAAGCGGATACGCCGATAGGACTTTTACCGCAGCCAGTGGATGGCACCGTGCCGGGATTGTCCGATTGGGTAATTAGCTATACTCTCTATACGTACGAAGTCAAATGCGGTACTCAGCCATGGTTATTTCATCCGCCACTTTGTTGCGTGGAATATTCGGGTGAGATGATAGGATAGCCGTCTGAATATTCAATCTGTCGTACCATGATCCGGAGGAGAAGATGGGATCGATGATGGGTCCCGTCCGACCTCTCGTCTGACGTCGGCCTTAACGTGTTTTATCACTCCTTGGGCCACCCCAAAACCCATCAAAAATGAGCGAAACTACACCTTCATATCTCAACAACAGCTTAACAAAATAATCTAAAACTCTATATTTAGGCTTTCTAATCTATTTTATGACTTCTATTCGACTCTAGAAGTATTTATTAAGTAGTTCTAGAGATGCAGTAATTTAGCTTGAAATTGGGGGCCAAATTACGATATCTTGATAATGACTAGGCCTACTATTTAAGACTTTAATTAGAGGCTTCGAATAGGTATTAAAGCCTAAATATAGAGATTTAAATTTTATTATCAAACCGTTATTAAGATATGAAGGTGTAGTTTTGCTCATTTTTGGTGGGTTTTGGGGTGGCCCGAGGAGTGATAAAACACGTTATTGTCACGCCTACTTCTGCCGGAGGACTCCCGGATCATCATCGGCCCGGCCACGGTCACGTGCCGGACCCTATATAGTCCTACGTCCTACCATCACGTCTCCCTAAGGATTCGTCTCATCTCCATCCGAATATAACCCTTTTGCTACCTTAGCGTTTCTATACCTACCTACCTATACGTACCTTATAATTCGAATTCTTCCTACTCCTTTTTAAGGACTAGTAGTACGACGTTAATACTAAAAGTCGATACTTTAAAAGTTCTTATTAATTATACTATACGACGTCTATTTAAAGCTATTAGTATATCTTCTTATACTACCTACTTAAAGAAGAGTACTCGCTCTAGTACCTATCCGTCTAGTAGACGAAATAATCCCGACGTATAGCTAGTTAGTAAAGTATACTAATAGTATTCTAAGTTTAGTAAATAATAAGTTTAAGAACTAAAATTAGATAATAAGAATAATTACTAGTTAGAGGATCTATTTAATCTTAAAAATATTTAGGAGAGTTAATATATTTTTAAAACTCTTATAATCTATATATAGTATAATAGTAGAAATACCTTAAAGATATTTAATAAGTTACTATCTTTTAATAAAGCCCTAATAATAGCTATAATTAATAGGGACTATTAATCTATATAAGAAAATAATAAAATATCTAGTTATAAAAATATAGCTCATATAAGTAGATTCTAACTATATTAATACTTAGCTTCTACTATACTACCTATATTAGGAGCTAATAATATTCTAATAGATAGTAACTATCTAGATATAACTCGTATTATATTTATCTATACTCTAGTCTTAGATAAAGTACTTTTAGTTAAAGTATTACGAACTAAATATATACTACGGGATAGTAGTAAGAGGAGCTACTAGAGATTAAACCTATTACTAGCTCTAATACGGAATACGACGACTACGACTATGGTATAAACGATAATTAGTACAGACGGCTTTACTAGGAAGTTACGTAATAGATTAGTAGATCTATAGGGCTTAGTAAATATAGATCTATAGAGCTATAGATCTATAGATTAGTAGATCTACGGGAACGTAGAGCTATAGATCCTATAGATCTAAGGAAACCAAATTAATATATAATAACTACGAATCTCCTAGATAGTTTTCTCTTATAGTTAATTTCGAATCTAGATTAATCCTTACCTATTAACGTAATTAAACTATTATCTACTTATTCTAACTCCTTCTTTCCTATCTTAAGTATAAACCCTAAACGAGACCAAACAACCTATCGGGCCCGGACCCCGTTTAATACCTTGACTATCCGGTAGGTAGGAACGGCTAACTACGATGGTAGGAGAAGGAACCCGATAAAGTAGAGCGGCGTAGCCGCCAACTTAAGGCGAACCCTTAGAAGTAGGAAGCTACCGGGAATTTAGTTCTCTAGAAGGTAGTATAACTACGGAAAACTTCGAAAGAGTTATTAAGAATTAGTATATATTTAAGAAGAGGGAAGATACGTTAAAAGTCTAGCTTACGGAGTTAACTATCTAACTTTAGAGGTATATAAGTAAACTATTAAAGCTTAGAGAACTAGAGAAGTTCGATAGAACGAGATCGAAGCTTAGGGGATTTCTAGCTAATATAGTAATCTACCTCGACCTTAATAGAATAAAGCTACCTACGGAGAGCGACAAAGTATCGTTTATAGTAGCTTAGTTTATAGGAAAGGCTATTACTTAGTTTAAAACGTATCTGAATAAATAACTATAACTACCCGAAGCCTAACGAAGCGATAAAACGAAGGCTATCTTCTCGAGTTACGAGTACTTTAAGAATAAGTTATATATTATCTTTAGAGATATTAACTTAGAAAGACTAGTAGAATAAAAAATTACGCGCCTTAGATAGACGAAATCTACTATAACCTATACGTCTAAGTTTAAATAACTTACTACTAAGATCTAATAGGGAGAAGTAGCCCTTATATTATAATACTATAAAGGACTAAAAGACTATATCCGTTACGAGATAATTCGGATAGAACGACCCTAGACTATAAGAGGATTAATTAAATAAGTTATTAAGATCGACGATAATCTCTACCTCTAGAACTTGGAAAGAAAAGGGAAGGTCGGATTCTACGAAAAGAAGAAAGAAGAAAAGTACTATAGGCTAGAAGTAATAGTCCTAGGGACCAGTCTAGAGTATAAAAAAGGGAAATGGAACCCTAAGAAATAAGAGCTCTATAAGAAGCGAGTATACTTTAAATATAAGAAGTAAGGATACCTAGTAAAAGATTATAGGTTAGGTCTAAGGAAAGAAAAACCCTAATATACTTAGTAGGGTAAGAGGGATAGAGTAGCTACGATATAAGAATATAATACTATATATTAGACGACTTATATATATAACTAGTATAAGACGTACTACGAAGCTAAGTTAAATACTAGCTATTAGCTATAGAAATAGTAGGTAGCTACGACTCGGGAGTCTTAGAGAAGAGTTTCGTTCTCGCTAGAAGTATAAGAAGAAGTACCCGAGGAAGACTTATCTACGGAGTAGGAAGACTTTAATAATACCCTAGATATACCGTTATAAATAGTTGATAATAGCGATAAGTCCTTAGAACTAGAAGATAAAAACCTAGTTACGATGTATAAGAATACTAGATATCTATAGATAATTCGACTATCTAAAGAAGAAATAAGACTAGTATTAGAACTCGATACGACTTATACTTAAGCCTTACGGTTTATAGAGAAAACTATAATACCTATAACGATATAAGAGATCTATAAAGAATAGTCTAGATCTTATCCGATATATCGACCGTTTAAAGATTTTAAATAGTAGGTCGAATAGAACTTTATTATTATAGATCTTATACCTAACTAAGAAACTTAGAAAGAAATACGGTATATTACGAAGATGGTTGATAAAGAATAACTATAGTATATAGTAATCGAACGATAGATTCCTATACGAACGACCTCTATAAAGTATAACGATTAGAGATATAAGGTCGATCTAGAGGACGACCTACGATATAAGATAAGATACCTAGTATACTTCGAGATTATATAGATCTCGTATATATAAAAAGAATATAGACTCTACGAGGGAGTAAAGTGAAAAAACGACTACTACCTAGTAAAGGACTATAATAAAAGAATTACCTAAGTAGTTATACTAGAAGTAGTATATAGATGGTAATAATCTAAGAATTAGCGACGAAAGGGATATATTAGAATTATACTAGGACTACTTCTACTATTAAATTATATCTTAGGAAGACTATAGTACGAATACCTAGAGAATAAATATCCGAAGTACGTCCAAACCAAGATTAATACGAAATATTGGCTAAAGAAGATAAGAATTTAAGGAACTAGAGGATAGGACCATATCTACCTCTATAGAACCTACTAAGGAAAGAAAATTATTACTTTAATTAATAGTAGAGCTACTCGAAACTTTATTAGTAAAGACTTTGTCCGAAGGAAGAAGATCCTAAGCTAACGCTAATATAGCCGAATACCGGATCCGGAATAACCTCCGAGCCGAAGGTTTAGAGAGGGGAGATAGTATTACGAACCAAATATATACTACGGGATAGTAGTAAGAGAAGCTACTAGAGATTAAACCTATTACTAGCTCTAATACGGAATACGACGACTACGACTATAGTATAAACGATAATTGGTACGGACGGCTTTACTAGGAAGTTACGTAATAGATTAGTAGATCTATAGGGCTTAGTAAATATAGATCTATAGAGCTATAGATCTATAGATTAGTAGATCTACGGGAACGTAGAGCTATAGATCCTATAGATCTAAGGAAACCAAATTAATATATAATAACTACGAATCTCCTAGATAGTTTTCTCTTATAGTTAATTTCGAATCTAGATTAATCCTTACCTATTAACGTAATTGAACTATTATCTACTTATTCTAACTCCTTCTTTCCTATCTTAAGCATAAACCCCAAACGAGGCCAAATAACCTATCGGGCCCGGACCCCGTTTAATATAAAGTAGTATAAATACTACTTAACCTTTAATACTAAGATATATTAGTTAACTAAATTAAGATTATATAAGTAGATTTTATTATAGTCTAAGTAGTCTTTAGATTAGCTATAATAATTTCTCGAATTATAATTAATCTACCTTTAGTAGATAATACTTATTAAGGACTATCTAATTTAACTAAGATTAAGAATCCTTTTATATTAAACTTATTAAAGAAAACCCTAATAATCTAAACTATAGACTATTAGATTAGAGATATTAATAGTCTTTTCTAAATTAATTTTACTACTACTAATACTTTTAAGTATACTATATAGGTTATAATACTTATTAAGAACGACGTATATTATAACCTACTAGTTTAAACTATTAATAATAATAAAATTATTATATAGCCCTAATTATAGATAAAGTTAAAGAGTCTTATAAAGAACTCTATTCTAATAAAGTTTAATAACTACTTTAAGTTTTAGAATATTAAATAGTACTAGAAAGATAACTTTAACTTCTTCTTTAACTATTTTATAACTTATAAAGCTATTCTAAAAGTAAAACCTTTTAATAGTAATATAAACCTTAATATACTAAAGATATCTATAGTATAAAGTAAGTATCTAGAACTTTTATATTATAAGATATAAAGAAATAACTAGTTAAAGAATATATATACTTAGATATAGTTTAAATATATCTTATAGAATATAGAAATAGTAGTATACTTTATCCCTATACTAGTTACTCTTCTAAAAGTTTCCGGCCCTAATTTAATTATAAATAGAAAGTATACTATATCTTTAGTAACTTTAAGTAATTCTAACTAAAAGAAATAGAATTAAAAGCCTTCTTAGTAGAGTAATACTAGGTAATCTTTATTAAGGACCCTATTATACTCTAAGAGTATAGTATTAATATTCTAATTAGAGACTAATTAAAAGAAGAACTATTAAAAGTATTACTTTAAAGATAATAATAGGTTAAATAAAACTTAAGAAGAGAAAACTAACTTATTCTTAAAAAAAGATAAGTTTTAGTTACTAATATTACTATAATACTACTAGAACTAAATACTAATAGTAAATCCTTATAAATTACTAGTAATATAAGAATATATCTTCTTATAGATATTTTAATATAAGTCTAGAATCTTTTTAATATAAAATTAAATTTAAATATTATTAAAGAGAACCTTATACTATAGTAAAATCTTTCTAAGATATTATTATATATAAAGCTATAAATATATTAAGTCTCTAGTATACTACTATATCTAGAAGAGCTATATATTATTATAATAATAATATAGAATTCTTAAAATATAATAAGAATAATAGATTCTTAGATATTTTAGACTATTTCTATAGATAGCTATAATCTTATTTTTAACTAGCTATAGCTATACGAGGTAAACCCTTAAATAAATTACTAAAAGGAATTTTTTAAGTAGTAGGATAGGAGTATAATAACTAAGTATATTAAAGTTAAAATAATATCTAATAACTTAATATAATAGCTATAATTTAGAAAGAAGATATATATACTATACCTAGGAAACTTTTATACTTAATTACTTATAAGTAAAAAAGAATATTAACTCTAATTTTCTAATATAGTAGAGGTTATAAAATATTTATAAATATCTATTAGTAAGATATAAACTCTAAAAGATAATAAATCTTAGAATACTTAATATTAGAATAAATAAGACTTACTTTAGTTAAAAAACTAGATCTTATAACTCTATAATTATCTTACTTACTATATAAAATAATACTCTAAACTAGTATAGCTATCTAAGACTATAGTCTTCTAGGTTATAATATTAATAATAAATACCTCTTTATAAAGGACTACGACTCTTTATTAAAAGGAGTAATAAAAGTTTAAAAACTATTTAAATACTTCTTATAATAATTTTAATAAGAAAATTAACTCTAAGAAAGTTATAAAGGTATTAGAATATCTTTATAATTAGCTTTAGTACTTTAGTTCTAAGCTTATTAGTAAAATTACTCCTAATTTAGAGTATAATTATACTATTAATCTTAAAAAGGAAAAGATATTATTAAATTTACCTATTTATAATCTCTTTAAAAGAGAACTTAAGATTTTAAAAAAATACCTTAATAACTCTTTAAAGAAGAGGTAGATTTAGTTTAGTAAGTCTTTAATAGAAGTCCTAATACTTTTTATACCTAAAGTTAATAATATACTTTAATTATATATTAATTATAAGGGTTTAAATAAGATAATAATTAAAAATTATTATTCTATACCCCTTATAAGTAAAATACTAAACTAGCTATCTAGAATTAAGATCTTTATAAAATTTAATCTTTATAAAGTATATTACTAATTATATATTAAGAAGAATAATAAGTAGAAGATAGTATTTAAAATATACTATAACTATTTTAAATATTTAATAATACTATTTAATCTTATAAATATATTTACTATATTTTAATTATATATCTATAAAGTCTTAGGTAGTCTATTAAATAAAATATATATTATTTATTTAGACGATATTCTTATATACTTTAAAGAGAAGAAGAATTATAAATAATATATTTATAAAATTCTTAAGAGATTATATAATTAGGGACTCTATTATAAAGTCTTAAAGTATATCTTTTCTATAAAGTTAATAAAGTTTTTTAGCTTTATAATAACCCCCTACGGGGTAGTTATAGACCTAATATAGATTTAAATAATTAAAGAGTAGCTAAAGTCTAAAGGTTATTAAAATATTTAAGTATTTTTTAAATTTATAAACTTTTATTAATAGTTTATATATAACTACTTAGATATTATTTATTTACTTTTAGAATATATAACCTCTATATAGAATCTAATACTAGGTTAATAAGATTCTAGTAAGAACGTATTAGTAGAAAAGTTAAAGAAGATTAAAAAGAATTCTATAAAATAATATACCTCTTAGTTTTAACTAAAAGATATATATAATATATTTTTTATACTTTATAAGTTCTTTATAAGAGCCTCTATTTTTTAGTACTTTAATCTAGTAAAATTTATAATAGTTATTACTAATACCTCTAAGTTTACTATAGTAGCTATCCTATTATAGTTATAAATAATAATACTCTTAATAGAAAAATACTAAAAACTAGTTATATTCTTTAGTTATAAGTTTACTAGGTTATAGATTTAATAGAATATTTATAATAAAGAGTTATTTACTATTATAGAAATCTTTAAATAATAGTAATATTATCTTAAGTATACTTTAGATACTATTTATATACTATATAACTATAATAATTTAAGATATTTTATAACTATAAAGGTACTCTTATCTAAGTAAGTATACTAGACTAAAGAATTAGCTTATTTTAACTTTAAGATCGAATATAAGTCTAGTATAAAGAATCTAGTTAATATATTATTATAATAACTTAATTATACCGAAGGCTTTTAGCTTAAGAAGGAGAGAGTATTAAGAAATATTATACTTTCTATACTTTAAAATAAACTCTAGGTATAAGTACTCTAGAAGTTTATAGTTCTATATACTAAAGATTAGATAGTATATAAATTTAATCTTACTAATAAGAATTTATAAGTAATCTATTAGGAATTTAAAGATAGTATAAACTATTCTACTATAGGATTCTCTAATATAGTACTAGTTTTTAATAATATATTATCTATTAATCTTAATCTATCTATAGGTAGAGATAATAAATCTAAAGAATAATTAGAAGACTTAGACCTAGCTTTAATATTCCTTTAGTATTATAAAGTATTTTTTACCTTTATATTATATAAGTCTTTACTAAAAGTTATAAATAATAACTCGCCCTTTAATTAGAAAACCCCTAGACTACTATTAAACTATATTTAAGAAGTATAAAAATATAATATAGTCTATTATAAGAATATATAATATATATAAAAGTTTAAAAGTAGAGAAAAGTAAAAGAATATATCTTTATAGATTATAGATCTAAAAGACGTTCTTTAAAGAGTAGAGAAAGTATAGATTTCTAATAATAAAGCTCTTTATTAAGTTATTTTTATAAGGAATTATAATAACCCTTTAAAGAACTATTATAAAGTAGATAAGACTATTAAACTTTTATAAAAAAAGTACTATTAGCTAAAGCTTTAAGTAGAGATTAATATATATATATAAGACTATATAATATATTAAATAAATAAAGTATAAAGGTATAAGCTATAAGGATTACTAGAACTAATTTCTTTACTATAAAAGTTATAGTATAATTATTTCTTAGACTTTATTATTAATCTACTAGAATTTAAAAATTCTAAGGGTAATATTTATAATTTACGAAGCGAGATACGAGCGTAGTATATATATTTAAGTCTACTAAAGTAGAATATCCCTATTAGTTCTATAAGTAGTTAGCGGTAATTACTAGGATAGGTTAGAGAAATTACTAGGATAGGTTAGCGATATTACTCTATTCGAATAGATAATATTTAAATATCTAATAGCTAATTATTTTATACTACTATAGGGCTATACTTAATTATAAAGGCTATAGACTTTTTAGCTACTTCTCTAGCTATACCCTATTAAAATCTACTATACTACGTAAATAACTAATATAGTAACTAATACCTAGACTAATACTTTTTTTTTTATATAGGTATTACTCTTTCTATTAAGAATACTCCTATCTAGTACTAATATCTTTAATATAACCTACTAGCCCCTTTTATACTTAATATAATAAAGCTCTACTAGCTTCCTATAATTAGTTTAAAAATAGTAGATAGAAGCGCTAGTATTCGTCGTACTACCTAGCTAGACGTAAGAGAGCTTAAACTAGCCGCGATAATAAACCTCCTATATAAGATAGTACTTCCTCTTCTTTCTTAAAGCGACTTAATCTTAGCCTACTTTCTTAACTTCTATTACTAATACTAGTACCTAGCTTAAGTATTCTAAGCGTACTCTTTATACTATAGACGGGCTCTACTACTTAGTTATTACTACTATCTTAATTAATCTTTTAAATAAGTAATAATCTACCTCCCTCTTAGCTATTATACTCTACTTAGTCTAATCTCTAGTACGTCGTATTAATTTTATCTCCCTCTTAGCTATTACGCTCTACTTAGTCTAATCTCTAGTATATTATATAGGATCTACTTTCCTCTTAGTTATTACGCTCTACTTAGTCTAGTCTCTAGTACGTTATTTTAGATCTACCTTCCTCTTAGCTATTATACTCTACTTAGTCTAATCTCTAATATATTATACTAGTTTTAGGTAATAGTATAAGTATTAGTCGTAGTATTAGTTCTAATAAATATACCCTTACTATTAATAACTTTAAAAAAGCTAAATCTTATATATATAACCTCTCTCCCGTCCTACCCTAAATTAACTTTAATAAGAATAACTATCTAAACGACTAAATAATATTAGACTTAAATAAAGCCCTAATTAATAAGTTTTATAAGGAATTAGATAAAGAGTAGATATAGATATATACTATCTATAATTATTACTAGTTTCGAATTAGGGTATATAACTATAAATACTTAGTATATCGTAATAATAGAGTTAAGTACTCTAACGACCCTAATTAAATTCTACTTTATAGAGCTATAAATAGTATAGACCTTAGTCTATTACTAACTACTCTTCTACTTCTAATAGATATAGAGGAGATACTAATAGCCCGAGTATACGTCTTTATAGAAATTTAGTAATATTATAGTTTATAGTAGAAGTATAGGGGTTATATCTATTATTTTACTATAAATATTAGTTAAATATTTTATAAGCTTCCTCTTTTATCTTCTAAATTAGATATTATTATCCTTAAGCTACCCTAATTAGACGATAATAATAGGGATATAATTAACTATTAGTTTAAGAAGGACTTTAAGGTACGCTAATTAGCTATACTTTAGTAACTATTCTTCTTAAAGTATAATTATTCTAGTTACTATAATATCGAAATTAATTATAATACTATTTAATAACTTTCTATAGACGTATTTATTAATAATTAATTTATTAAGATTAAGTATAACGATAGACTATACTTAGTACTAGGTACTAGGTCTAATATATAAGTAGATCGTTCTAGTCTATTCTATACTTCTATAAGTACTCTACTTATATAGGCCGTATCTATCCTACTTAGAAATATAGCTAATATCTTACCTAATACTAATAGTACTTCTATAAAGTCCTCTTCTTTATTAACTAATTCTAGTGAATCGTATATAAGTTAATCTATATTAGAGGAGTCTATTAATAATATAAAGTCTAATTATAGTAGTCTAGATCTTACTAGCTCGAATAACGAAGATATAGGGGTAGATATATTAGCTATACCTAATCTCCTTCTAGATATAGAGAAGTTTAAGACTCTTTACTAGTAAATATAGAATTAAAGAGAAGTCGTATATCTTACTATAGATTCTATTTACTAGACGTTTATTATAGAGTTTAATAATTAGAAGTCTCTTCTTAGTCTTATCTTTCCTATTCTCTATTTAACCGGCGTTACTAATTTTATACGACTCTAATAGTATATAATAAACTATCTTATATATATTTATTATATTATATACTATAAGAATAGGTAATTTATACGCTACTCTTAGTTTCGATTTATTATATTTAATACCTTTCTACGAAGATAGACTATAACTAAGGCTAATTTCTTTATTAATTATATAATAAATACTAATTTTATTACTATAGAGGATATTAGGGCTATATTTAATAGCCCTAATAGTAGTCTATAACTAATTAATTCTATTATTTGTTACTTTACTATAATTTAGGAATCTCGTATATATTAGATATAAAAGAGTAAAAATCTTAAGGCTATAATATATTCTATCTTAACTCTCTTTAGATTAGAGACTAATACTAAGACTAATACTAACTATATTATAAATTTATTAGTTATTCTCCCTATATCTCTTTATTATATACTCTACTATAGATTATTATTAGTATAATCTACTACGGTTTATACCTTAGTTTAAAGAGTAGAAAATTACTACTTCTATATAGTATATATAACTCGTCTAAGATTTTATCCGAGACTATCCTTATATTATATTATACTAGTTCTATTAACGATTTAAGTTATTTAAAAAATATATTATTAAGCTAAAGTTTAAGGTCGTTAATTTATAGAATTAATATAAGTAGTAAGGATATAAAAGTACTTATAATTATAGTCTCTATTTCTATTACTATACTTCTAGTCTAAACTATAAGCTAGGTAGCTAGAGTACTAAGTTTTTAAGAAACCGATTTACTTAATATTAGAGATATTATATTAGTACTATCTACCTTAAACTAGATACTTAGGATATACTAGAAGATAGATTACTATTATTATTACTATTTAAGTAAATAACGTTTAACTTTAGAGAGCTAACCTCTATTCTTACTTACTACTATCTCTATTATTATTAGAATTTATATTATAAGAAGAAAAATAAGGTAATTAAATAGAAGGTTTATTACTTCGACGTATTATAATTACTTAATTTAGGCCTATAATTTAAAAAGATCCTAGAAAAGACCTATCTTCGTCTTCGACCTTACTAAAATTATCTCTAGTTTAATATATATAACTAGATTATAGCTCTTAGCTAGTATATAAATACGAATATCTAGCCCTATACTAGTACTATTAAAGTAATAGAGTATATAGGGGTTTATACTATAAAGAAAGAAATACTAACTCTATTATATAAAGAGATAGTAGCCTAAGTTCTACCTTATTTAAATAATAAAAACGCGCTCTTCTCTTTTACTTCTAAGCTTTTAAATAGGACTACTAGCTAGTAGGACTATAGTACCTAAGAAGTCTATTATATCCTCTTTAGCTTACCTCTAGTTTACTACTCTTAGATAATAGTTAATATTAATTATTATTTTAAGATAGAGTATCTAACTACTTTTATCTTTTAAAATTAATAATAAGAGGCGGCTAATACTCCTGAAAATAATAGTAATAACTAAGTTTCTTTTTAGTAAGACTAGTTACTCTTTACTAAATATAAAGAGTAACTAGTTATACTTAAGGAAGTTAACTATCTTAACTTTCTTCTTTATTATACCTACTATTTACCTTTTAAACGCCGAACTCGAGTAAAGCTATGTATCTTAAAGTATTATCCTCTCTATTTATCTATAGTATATACTAAAGACTTTACTTATATTATACTAATACTTTATTATCCTTTCTATTTAATTAAGAATATTAAGTATATTAATAGTAAGAATTTTATTATTTATATAGAAGCCTACTATAAGTATAAAGCTTCGTATACGTATATTCCTAATACTTATTATAGACCTATAGAATTAAAGGTTAAAAAAGAGAATTCTAAGTAGAAAAATATAGATTTAGAGGATAACTCTTCTTTTAATAAGCTAGCGGCGAGGTATCTAGATTTATAAGAATTTATTATAAATAATAATAATATTAAAGATTAGTCTATTAATTAAATAAAAGACTAGAATAATCTTATTTATAAAGATATATACGGACTCGACCTATTATATTATTAGAAGAATTAGAAGTATTTCTATTCTATTAATTAGGTTATCCGAACTAATACCTCGCCTAATACCCTCTAGCCTAAGTAGCGGCTATTATATAATATACTAGTAAATTACGACGTAGCTTTTTAAAGAGATAGTTCTTCTTCTTAACTTCTTATTAACTTAGATAGTACGGGTAGTACTAGTAAGATATATATAATAAAGGTAATATTAACTATCCTAATAGAGACCGTAGAGGCCCTTAGTAAGGGACCCCCTATTATTTATTATATACTAATCGATATAGCGGCCTTCCTTATATTAGAAAGAATAATTAATTCTATATTCTAGATTCTAATCTAACTATAGGGTAGTAATCTCTCTTTATTAGTACCTACTACTCTTTAATAGATCTAAGTGTCGTTTAAGAATATCTAATATATTATTATTAATAAGAAATCTATAGTTAGTCTAAGCGTTCTCTTCTAAATATATATATAATATTATAAGATTTAGCTAAGTTAATAGTTACTTTCTTTTACTAAAGTAAATATTATATTAACTAGAGACTTTTATTAACTCTCTTCGATTATATATAGGCTATTATTTAACAACTTTCGTACTCTAAATCTTACTAATACTAAAGGTCGAGCTCTTTATCTTAAATTTCGCTATATAATTATCTTAAACGTTATTATATAGTAATAAGGTAATATATAGATAGCTTTTTAAGAAGCTCTTATATATATTCGTATTAAAGAACTAAAGTAAGCTAACTAAATTCTACTTATAACTCGATATTATATAGTACTTTTCCTAGTTAAACGAAATTCCTTTAGTAGTACTATATAAATCTATACTAAGAGATATAAGATTAGCTAGATTAATTATTATTATATATAGGATTTAGACTAATTAGTAGTTATAATAAAGATATTTTATAAGAACCTATAGATAGCTATAGTACCCCTAAAAGATAACGGTAACCTTTCTAGCGAGCTTCCCCTCTATATTAGTAGATGGGTAATACTTCTTAAAAATATCTAGATAGAGAGAGGCTTAGTAAACGATACTACTAGGACTATTATTAATATTATTTAGGGTATAAACGTCGATAATTATAAGGATATAACGTCTCTTATAATTCTAGTTATATTTAATAGGTATATAGGTTCTAGGCTTTATTTAATAGATAATAGCTAGATTATAGTACTAGTCTTTACTATTAGTAGAGAGTTTATACTAAACTAGATAATTTATACTTAGATTTAGTTTCTTTTAGTATTTACTTAAACTATTACGGTTTATAAGTCTTAGGGTCTAAGTTTAGAAAAAATAGTAGTCTATATTAATAGGGATTAGAATTATACTCTTAAACTAATATATATTATACTTTTATAAGTAAAGATATTAAAAGGTATAATATTAGAGGATAGTTTTCCTTTTTAATATTTAAAGTAGCCGAAAAGTAAGATATACGCGCGTAGAAAGATAGATAAAACTAAAAGAAATTAGTAGTATATTTATATTAAGGATACTCTATTTTAGTTTATAAATATAAACTCTATTATTAACTAGACTAATACCTATATTAATACTATATCTATATACCTTTAAATATAATATTACTATACTCTAATAATTACTTATAGCCTAATACCTAGACTAATACTAGATTATACCCTATCTAGATCTCTACTATCTAGATATTACTATCTTTATCTACTTATATATCCTACTCCTCTCTATTTAGAAGTATAATCTATAGTATTATATCTTATAGGATATAATTAGTAGTATTATAAATTATAGAGAGAATCGACTTAGTTATTAATAACTTATAATCTCTTATATAGGACTTTAGAAATATAAAAGTAAAAGTATCTTTAAAGGGTTCTAGTAGTTTAAGCGCCTCTTTATCTCTTACTAGCTTAATTTTATAACTTAGAAACCTTCTATAGTCTTAGTATAGAAAGATAAGAGCTAAGATAGTATACTCTATATACGAAAATAGTACCTAGAATAATAGAAGTAGAAGACCGATCTTCTTATTAATAGTTATTCCCTTCTTATAGCTATAATAAGTAGCTATCTCTTTAATAATTAACGGCTATAGTTATTAATAAGGCTAGACTAATATTAAGACTAATACCTTATTTATTTATAATAGTCGTAAGCGCGCTACTAGTAGAGCTATAGTCTATTTTCGGGAACGAAACTATATTATATAGTAAGAAAATCGTACTTCGAAGTAGACTTTATACTATAGTTACTATTAGTATTACTACGCTAGTAGTATACCCTAAAAAAACTTATATCCTTTAATATAGAATTACTAGCTATATTATAAAGAGAAGATTATAATATATTTTTATATACCTATAAGGTATTAGTATTAATATTAGTCTATTTAATATAATATATAGAACTTATAATAAGAAGAGGTTAACTAATTCTAGACTAGATACTATTTATATATATCTATTAGATATTAGTATAGATATTAGTCTATTAAATAGATAAACTTATACTAAAAGCTCTAAGTAATATATATAGAATATATACTATAAAGGTTCTAGTCTTAAGAGCGATAATTTTCTAATACGCTTTAATAATAGCTAATTACTAAAATTCTTATAAGAACCGCTAGTAGCTAAGTTACGAAATAGTCGATATATCCTAATTAAACTAGTAGAAATACTAAACTATCTTTTTAAGTAAATTATTATCTAAGTTACTAAAGATATAATTTTAGTTACTATTATCTTTATCGACTAGTATAGAAGACGAGTTTAGAAGGACTCTATTATCTCTATAGGTACGTAGCTCTTTCGCTATACTATAGATAAATATAGATAGTATATACTTATTATTAAGCTAAAATATAATATCTTAATAGCTATAATAGACTTTTTATATCTATATATTAACGTCTTTAGACTAGGTATAGGCTACGGCTTATTATATAAAATATAATCCTAAGCTAAATCTATAGATAGTTAGTATAGACTAATACTAAGATTAATACCTTACTTACTACTATATAATAGTAATATTCTTAGATTATAAACGTAGTTAGCTTTTAATTTTCTCTTTCTTAAATAGACTTAACGTTCTATTAATAATATAGGTAACTAATAGTTAGAATTTCTTTTATATAGTCGTATAGTACTTATTAGTCGTATTCTTATCTTTAATTAACTAAAATTATTTATTTATAGCTTTATTATATACTTATAGGTTCTTCTTAGTATTCTTATTTAAGGAGTATTTAATATTAGCCTTATACTTCTTTTAATTAGCTATAGTAAAGGGTATTAGTCTTAGTATTAGTCTAATAACTAATAATATACGGTCGTAAAAGACTAATATCGGATATAATAATAATATATATTATTATTAAAGTTTAGAAATAAATATTTAGAATTATTTATCTATAGCTATATTTATACTAGTTAGTAGTAAAGTCTATAGTAAGACTACTTAGTAATTATAGTAAGTAGTAAACGCTACTAGTAAGTTTCTATAATTTTTAATAGCTACTATATCTCCGTCTATAGTACCGTTATATTTAAATTTTTTACTAAATTATAATTAAAATAAGATTTTACCTAAGGGCCTAATACTATAACTAATACCGTGGCTTCCTTCTATAATTTAAAATACTAGTTAGTAGGATTTTAACTTTACTTTTAAGGGCTTTAGTTCTTTTACTTTTACTATTAGCTAATAACTAGTTATATAATTATAGTAAGTAGTAAACGTTACTAGTAAGTTTCTATAATTTTTAATAGCTATTATATCTCTATTAATAGTATTATTATATTTAAATTTTTTACTAAATTATAATTAAAATAAGATTTTATATAAGGGCTTAATACTATAACTAATACTACGACCTCCTTCTACGAATTAAAATACTAGCTAGTAGGATTTTAACTTTACTTTTAAGGGCTTTAGTTCTTTTACTTTACTTTTAACTTTTACTACTAGTCTACTACTAGTTATATAACGTTATACTATTTTACTCTATATATATATCTATCTAGCCCCCGCTTCTATAAACCTTTTATTACTTTTCTACTAGATTATTAAGAACTTACTATTATAATTACGGGTAAACTACTCTCTAAGGCTACTAAGGATAAGATATTAGCCTTAATATTAGTCGTCTACTAACTTTCTATAGCGAGAATAATATTAGTAAGTCCTAAGCTATCTAAGCTTTAACTACGTTTAAATAATCCCTTTATTAATAGCTAGGACTACGGCGTAGACCCTTCTAACCTACTACTACCTACTAGAGTAGACCCCCCTAATCTACTACTACCTACTAGAGTAGATATTATTAATCTACTTCTATCTATTATAACTAAGTATATAGGTATATATTAGCCTTAGTATTAATCTCTTTACTAATTTTAGTAGCGATATATAGTACGTAGGCTATTAATAGTAATATTCCTATTTCTATCTTACTTAGCGAATAATCTAGTTCTATTAAACTAAGTAAATAATCTAGTCCTACTAAATAAGTAAGGACTACTTCTAATAACTAGGATAGTTAAATATATAATATTAGTAAACGATTATTTAGTATTATACCTTCTATAGTAGCTAGATAGACTACGAGTAAGATATTAGTCTTAGTATTAGTTCTTTACTAACTTTAGAAGGGGATAGTACTCGTTCTAATAATAGTAGATAACTAAGTAGTTAGTTAAATTTCTCTAGTACTCTCTTTCCTACCGTAGCTAGTAAGTAGCGCTACTTTACTTAGGTCCTTATTACCCTCGGTTTACCCGCTCCTTAGGCTACTTACCTACTACTTAGTTACGTTAGCCTACGCTCTACGGTAGCTAATTATACTTATTTTAACTTAACTATACCCTTATACTTTAGTTAAGTCTAGACGAGAAGGAGGCTTAGACGTAGGTTTAGGCGATAGGGTACGTTTTAGATAGTAGGTTATAAAATTATCCCTTAAGGATTAGAGATAAAATAGGCCCCCCTTTATACCCCCTCGCTCTTTTATTATCCTAAAATTTTAGTACTATCTTCTATTAGTAATATAGCTTATACTACGCTTTTTTTCTATAAAGGTATAATTACGCCGCTAGGTCAAGACTACCTAACTATCTAACTACTTTAGCTATTACTACTATATTTTTATTTAGTTAGTAATAGTAATAGTAGTTTTTAAACTTTAGGCTCTTATTTATTCTATTTTTATTATCTTAGCTTCTCGTACTATTAGGATACCGCGGAAGATTTCGCTAGAAGCCTTTTTTAAGTATACTAGTAACAACGTAGCTATAGAGAAGAAGGGAGCTATTATTAATAGAAAATAAGTTCTAAAGAAACTTTAGCTAAGTATAATAAAAAACTATAAGTATATATTAGAGCTATAGAGTTAGTAAGTCTATAATAATATCTCTAAGCCTAGTATACCTCGCTAAATTTTTAATACTAGCTATAAGGAGAAGTATCCCGGAGTATACCTAAATAATATTAAGAATTCTAAGAACTATATATATAATATTATACTTAGAATTAGTAGTAGGTATAGTAATAAAAAGATAGGTCTATAGATTATAGTTTAGTATTATAAAGACTTTACCGGTACCTAAAGGCGAGCTAGAATAGAAGAAGAATAAGATAACGAGGAGAAGGATAGAGAAAAAGAGAAGAAGGAGCTAGTAAAGGTAATAAGTCTAAATATAACGCTATCTACCTTAAATATAAGTCTACTACGACTAGCCTACTATTTTATAGCGTTAGTACTAATTATATAGAATAGTTTATTAAGTATAAGCTATATAATATTCTTAAACTTTCTTTCTAAAAGAGACTACGGCGATATAGCTTATAAATATATTTTCTTTACCTAGAAATATAGTAGTAGAAGACTAATTAGTTTATACTTCTAAAGCCGCGGCGTAGATACGATATTTAGGCTCTTTTTTTAGCTATTATTTTTAGTACTATAAGAATTAGTAAATATATAGAATCTATATATCGTCTTAGATCTAATAGAAACTTATATTTTTAGGTAAGTCCGTCTTACCGTAGCCTATATAAACTAATAGTAATAGGTTAGAAAATAATATTTACTATATTTTACGATAAGTATAGTAATATAGAATTTACTATATAACTCTAGTAAGACGCTAAGGGTATAACGTTTACTTTAGATAAGAGGTAAAATTAATTCTTATTATATACGTACCTAATACTAATTATAGAATAGACTAGAGTATACGTTATATAAAGGTATTAAGACTTACCTACTATTTTATAATCTAATACTTATAATCGTCGCTATATATATAGTAAGAAATATATTTAGAGATTATAAGTCGTTAGATAAGGTTCTAGTACTAGAACCTCTATAAGACGAGTAAATAATTTAACTCTACTAAAATCTAAGCGTCCTAGACCTACTATTCTTCTAGAAAAGTAATAGAAAGATAGAAACCGTAAGTATATTTAGCCGATATCTTTAAGAATAGGACTTTTATACCGGCTATAACGAACCCCTAATAATATATAATTTTAGAGTAGAGGGTCTAATTCTTACTAGTATATATACTATTCTATAGTACTTTATATATCTAACTTATATTATATATAGATAGAAACTATTTATAGAATATAAGAATAAAATAGAGTAGATAGTATAACCTAGTAGTATATCGTAATTATTACGTAGCTAATAATACTAGAGTAGATAGTTAGACTACCTTCTTCTACGATAAAGACTATTATACGGATATTACGGACCTTTTTTATTCCTTAAGTATTACTTAGAATCTAGAGCTATAGTAGTTACTACTAGTAGAAAAGCGGTACGAGCTTAAGTAGAGCGCCGACTTTAACGATATTAAAGTAAAACTTAAGAACCTTTCTTCGAATAATATACTATTAAAGAATAAATATAAGAAGTTATAAGCCTAGAAATAGAAGTTAATTTTAGAAGTACTCTATAAGTATTAAAAAGAATAGTCTACTTAACTAGTAGGTAAAGTCGATATCTATAGAAAAGAATATATCGGTCGTTATAGAACTATATTCTAGTAAGTATATAAGCTTATACCGGTATATAACTACTTAGTATCTAGTATATTTATCGAGACTACTATATATAGTAATATAGATAAGGCTATCCTCTAAGATCTAGTTAAGCTCTATTTATAAGAAGAGGAAGTAGTATTCTAACTAGGTCTCGAGCTAAATAAATACTACTATCCGAAAATAGGCCTTACGCGAAAGATTTATAGGTATATAACTCTACCTATTATTATAATATAGTATCTAATTAGAGTAATAGTTAACTAGCTACTATATAGTAGAAATATATACTTAGTTACTATCGGAAATAGCTTAAGAATAGTTACGAATTCGTAGAATTTTACTTCCTCTATAGTAGATAGTTTATTAATCGGAAGAAATAGAAAGATTATTACTAAGCCTATTTAAATAAGCCCGAAACGATCCCTATGTAGTATAATCTACTAATCTATAAAGGAATACTTACTAATCTAGAATTCTATCCTAACTATTTAGACGATAAGTCCCTATCTTCTAATATACGAATATAGTAGTTCCCTAAGATAGCTAAATAGAAAGATTATATCTATAATTAGTACTCTAAAGATTCTAAGTTACTAATATACCCTTTAAGTAAGCTCTATTATAGAGAGTTATTTATATTATCGTAGGAACTCTAGTTTTATCTTAAAGACGTATATTATATCGATTTTAGGAGTACTCTTAAAAGATCTAGGCTAGCGACTAAAGGGAAAACTAAACTAACTAAGTAGATATACGTTAGGAGGAGGCTATTAGAGTAGAAGAAGAAAGATCTAAAATATAAATTTATCGATAAAAGTAATATATTTTAGAACCGAAGGGAAATATTAATATTCTGTACTACTCTACTTAAAGTCCCGTCTTCTACTAATTTAGGCTCCTTACTAATATCGGAAATTATATTAGATTAAAACGAAAGTAAAGATAATATACTACTATCCTCGTAGTATAGTAAATTAAATAATAGTCTCGACGGTAAAGATACTCTTAATAATAGAGCCGATAATAGGGATTATAAGTATATTAGTAAGATTAACTATCTAGAGAGTAATTACCTATAAATTCTAATAGATTAATAGACGATATTATAATTCTAGATACTAAAGAAGCTAAGGTAAATAAGTAGAATAATAGTTTTCGGAGTATAAGCTTTTATAAGGAGTTGTTATCTAGGCTTTAGCTTAAGTATACTTTAGTAATATACCCCGAGTTCGACCTAGCTTATTCTACCTAAGAGAATAAAGAAGACGAATATAAGGTTAAGTAAGTTTTAGAGGCCCGTATATTTAGAAGAAAGCTTAAATACTACGTAAAATAGCTTAGCTACGACGATAATCTAAAGTAGTATAACGTAGTAAACTTTAAGAATAGTCTATATAAGCTCTATAACTTTTATAGAGTCTATCTAACCTAACCCGGACCTCTATAAAGACTAGATTACTAGATATAATACTAGAAGGAAGATAGAGATACTAACGACTATCTAGATAATAATAAGCTAATAAATAGGTTATTTAGACTACGTAGAAAACCCTACTAGAGAGAAGAATTAGAAGTTAGGTATTAGTAGAATATTTTACTTAGATCGTAATAATAAGGCTTAGATAGAAAACTTTTATAAATTTAAATTATTTTAGTATATAGTTAATATTACGCGTAGAAAGTATAGAAATCGTATTAGAGTCTTAATATTACTACTAGTTAATATACGGATACTAGTTCGACCTATAAAATCTTAGCCGAACTTATTATTAGCTTTAATTTAGACTTTCTAGATTATATAGAGGTACTTAGGTTAATATTAGATAAATAGAGGACAGGGCGATAGTATATCTACTAAGATAGTATTCTCCTCTATATTACCCTTATCTAATATATATTATTTTACTATACTAAGCTTACTAGTTCGGGGCCTATTACCCGTATTAACCTTTTACTATAGTAAGTAATAGTTTATATTCGTAGACTAGGGCGGTTAATATTACTTAGATTATAGTATTTATTATAAAGGTAGGGGCTATATTTTTAGGACTAATAGAACGAGGTAAATAGGTTAACGAGCTATTTATAGATAACGATAGAACTAAATATTAAGAGAGTATATAAGTACCGGATACTTCTAGAATTATAGCTAGATAAGGTACTAGGTATATAAAGGGAATAATTATTCGTTATTTAGAAGGTTATACCGGCGCCTAGTTAAAGATATTAATAGCTACTTAGGTAAGCTAGCGTAGCGTATATAGCGATAGCCCGGAGCTACTTTATCTAGCTAGTTTTCTATCTTACTATTAAAGAGACTACTACTAGTAATACTAATAGATACCGAATAAAGTAACGTTAATATCTTTAATAATATTATAAATTTATATCTAAGTTAATCTTCTAGTATAATAGAAGCCTCTATTTTCTAGCTTAGAGGTAGTAACTAAAACTAGTTCTATTCTATATATAGATATCTTATAACTAGTTATAGCCGAGCGCTTAAAATATTCCTAATAATAGTAAAAGGCTATTTCGGTACTATAAGTAACTATAGGAAGACTACGCGGATTTTAAGAAGGAAATTATAGAATCGTCTCTATAGAAATCCTTATTCTCTATTAATCTATAGCTCTAATACGCGTAAGTAATTTAGAATAATAAGAGTAGAGGACGAAGTACTATAAGGAACTATTAATATATATACGTAATATATACTAGCTCCTATATTTAGAGAAGCTAATAAGTCCTAGAAAGTAGACTCGGTATTATTATAGAGCTAGCTTAGGTTTATTTCCTTCTAAGCCTAGATAATCTATACGCTTAGAGATTTCTCTCTAAGAAAAAATACTTATTCTCGAAAAATATAAGCGATTATTCTATTAATATATATAAGGAGCTATACGATAGCGTTAAAAAGACTTTTAAGACTATTCTAGTAAAATAAAGAAACTCTACCGACTCCTTAGATATATTAGACGGCGCCGTAGTATCGACTATTAATAAAATAGACGTTAGTTTTAGTACTCTAATCGATTAGCTTTAAGAAGAGAACGCTCTATTAAGTTATATAATAGAGGAAATAAGAATATAGATATCGGTCGAACTAAAATACTAATAGTATATAGAAAGTAAACTAGAGTATTTAAAAGAAGTAAACTAGAGACTATAAGAGAAATCTAAGGCTAATCTATTAGTTACTATATATTTAAAAGGAGTCTTTAATACTTAATCTTAAGGATTAAAATCTACGGTATAAGAGCTATAAGCGCTATAAGAGAGGCTCTTTATAGAGACTTAGCTTAGAATTAAAAATCTATAGTATATAATTATACTAGGTATAAAGCTAAGGCCTAATAGTTCCTTTTTACTACTTCGTATATTCGTAGAAGTTAAGTTAGATTAGAACTAAATAGTCTCTAACCTATACTAAAATAGGGCTTATATTAGTATATAGATTTATACTCTACTTCGAATATTAGACCCCTTTAGTCCTTACTATAGGACTATTTTTAGAAAAGGTTAGTAAGTTTAAGTATAAGAATATTTTATTCCTAACTTTTCTAGAGCTATATTACGCTAATTAAAAATATACTTTTCTACTATTCTCGCTTTTCTAATAGTAATTATCTCTACTAGTATAATACCTTCTATATCTATAGATCTAAGCTTAATTCTAGAGTTTAGCTTAATAGCTAGTTAAAAATCTAACGGAAGTAGTAGCTATATTAGTACTAATAATATCTTAATTCTATACTTTTATCTACCTAACCGCGAGAAATTTATAGAGAAAGTAAATATAGCTATTACTTTAGAAAATTTTCTAGGGAAGCTAGTTATATTTAACGTTAACCCTCTCGTATAATTAAATAAAGATAAATTTAACTATACTACTATAAGTCTAATCGTCTTATAGAGCTTTAACGGTATAAACGGTATAGACTACCCTATAGCCTCCGCTCTAACTATCCTTAATTAATAGCTATATTTTATTAAACTATTAGAGTAAGATATATTATAACGTTAAATACTATCTTATAAACGAGCTAGCTACGGTATATAACCGGCCCTTATATAGACCTACTTATTAATATTCTTACTTCTTTAAAATTCGTCTTATATCTATCGAACCTTATTACTAAGTTAATATTACTATCTAATTATATAATTATTCTCCTACTACTAGTACCCTTATATAGTTATACTTACTTTCTACTAAAGTAGATTATTTTAAAAGATAGTTAATATTATCTATATAATTATAGTATAAAATATAAAGTAAC
The DNA here is from genome assembly GCA_030770425.1 of Darksidea phi. NCBI lineage: Eukaryota > Fungi > Ascomycota > Dothideomycetes > Pleosporales > Lentitheciaceae > Darksidea > Darksidea phi. The sequence goes on along the minus strand of JASJFT010000015.1, from coordinate 109,825 downwards.
TTATAGAACTTTCTCGAAGCTTTACTATAGTAAACTACCTAGGTATATATTTATATTTATCCTCGGTCCTCTATAAAATAGCGAGATATAGTATTATAAAGTCGATAAGAAATTATACTAAATATATTAAGAATATAAGAATCTAAAGACTTTAAGTATTTATTCTAAGAGTATCTAAGTAGTACGATCGTTATTAGCGTTATTATAACTTAGTAGAAAGTACTACTAATATTCTACTACGACGGTTATTCTATTATAATTAGATAGACGTTATCTTTCTTAAAGAATATAGATAGTCTATCTTTTATATATTATAGTCCTTCTAATACTCTCTTTATCTTATCTTCTTCCTTATCTAGTTGTTCGACTTTATTACCTCTATATATTTATTCGCTACTATCTACGATAGTAGTATTATATATATTCGACCTTACCTATCTTAAGTAGTAGCTTAAGTATCGACCTTATATCTATCTTATACTATAAAAAATAGCGACGAGTTATATTTTAACTAGAGCGGCTAGTATTACGTAGTTTATTATTTCTATAGAGATAAAATATAATTAAACGTTAAGAGAGGAGTACGTAGGTATTAGATACTATTAGAGTCGTAGCTCGGGTATATAGATTATCGCTAGTATCTACTATAATAGATATACGATGGATAATATACTTTAAAAAATGATATAAAAATAGCTATACTATCGAGTAAATAGGTCTTTAGAATATTTATAATAGCTTCGGCTAATACGTCGGTATCTATAAAATACTAAGATAATAATACCTTAAAAATAATTAAGCTTTTATCTCTTTACCTTCTCTCCGTATACCCTATATCTTAGCTAGCTACGATCTTAGCCTCTAGTATCCGTAAACTCCTTTTCCGATATTTAACTCCGCCGTTATCTATAGATCGTTCGCCGACTAGCTAATCTCGCCCCGCCCGTCTTATCTAAAAATACGCCCGTAGTCTATTCCTATAGAAATTATAATCGAAGTAATATTAATTACTCTAGTCTATATATATAAATATAAACTATCGCTTACTATAGTAGATAGATAGTACTAAGTATATTAAAAATATAGACTAACTTAACTACTATTAGAGCTTACTATAATCTACGCGATCCGTCTTCTAGATAATATTACTTCTTTTAGCGTATATACTAATACGCTCGCTTACTATTCTATTCTCTACCTATCTAATATCTAGTTAAGTAGCTCGTCCGTATAATCTAGTAAGTCTAAGTTAAAGTAGGTAATAAATCCGGTTAAGGTCTATAGCGATCTATAGCTCTTAGATAAGTCGGTTAAATACGGTATTAGATACCGATACTATAAGAGCTACTACCCTTTATACTTTATAATTAGTATAGGTAAAGGTAGTAGTATATAAAAGCCTCCTCTAAATTACCTCTTCTATACTATTAGCTCCGCTTCTTCTAGTACTCGACGTACTCGATCTTAGTACCTATCGGTCTAAAGGCGGTTACTAGTAGTATTCTAATAAAACGGAACCTCTATATTACCTCTTCTATTAGTATAATTCTTACCGCCGACCCTAGATAGAAGGTCGTATTTTTATTAATACGGAGCGATAGATACGTCTTATTAAAGACGATATTCTATATTATAAAGCTCGCTTTATTTATATTTTAAGCCCTTAATATATATTCTAGTTTACGGTAATAGGTATAGTAAGGAAGATATATAGTTATACTTACTACTACTTCTAAAAGTAGAGGGTTACTTTAATAGCCCGATACTACTAGTTTTGGTTTAGTAGTATTACTACCGTAACGTCTCTCTTCTATAGAATCCGCTAACTATCCTAATTATACTAGTATAGTTAGTCTACCTCTATTCGATCCTACTATAGATAGTCTAATTAGTAGTATAGAATAAGTAGGGCTATACTCTACCTCTAATTTAGCTAGAAATAGCCCGCTAGCTCCCTTTCTATCGCCGAGAAGGAGGTAAAGCTACCGAATTAGATACTATCTAATAGTACCCCGTTATACATACCTACCCTCTACTACCCTCTACTATCCTCCTTCTACTATACTAATTATATTATTATTACCTATCTCGCCCTTAAGCGGCCCCTAGCCTAGAGCTATTACTAAGGGTACTATTCCGAAGCCTTCTTTAAGAGGAGGATCTAGGGTATACTTATATTATTAGGTAGGATCTCGTACTATACTATAATAGATAATAAAAAATCTTAGTCTATCGCCCGTTAGTTTATAAGTATATAGTAATATTTACTACTATATCTATAAATACTAAGAATTAGATACTATAGGGACGTAGACTAGTATCCTACTATTATCGTATTAGATTAAGAAGAAGGGAGTTCGGTTAATATAGTAGAGTAGAGGTAGTTTTTTATAGTATACTAAATAGTCTTTTCTATAAACTAAAAGGTAAGTATTTATTCTAGATAGAGAGGAATATATACGTATCTACCTTAGTAATTAAATATAAGCTTACTATAACCTAATATTAATATAAAGACTAAAATAGACCTAAATAGCTTATATAAAATACGAAAAATCGAAGAGTAACTAGTCTCTTATTACTATAATTTTATCTAAAGTTTTCTACTTATTAACGTATTTTATCTATCTATTATACGTAACCCTAAGAGAACCTTCTATAATATCTTTAAGGAACCTTTTATTATATATAAGGGGCCCCTTTTTTTCTATAATAATTTCCTACTAGAGCTTCTCTTATAGGTTATTCTATAGAACTAATAATATATAGACTCTACCGACGTTACTAAGATACTTTATATTACTACTACTTTATATTATCCTTAGACTAAGGAGTTAAAGAAAGATAATCTTAAATCTAAATACTATTATATCCGACTATAATACCTAGTAGCTACGTTACTATCGCCTATTACGAAGTCTTAATATAGTCCTAATATAGGTACTATATATAGTTCCTAATACTACTTATCTAAAAGAGCCGTCTACTATTACTATAATAGATACTATTCTAATAAGAGGTATAATATAAAAGCTAATATAGGTATAATACTATTACTAAAATTAAAGTAGCTACTAGAGAGAAATTTATAGTAGGTAAAGATACGATACTTTATAATATACTACTTAAACTTAGTACGTAGTTTACTACGTATTATAGAAGATACCTCGTCTATTAGACGGGAATATAGTATTAGACTCTATTATAAGAATTAGATATTTTATTTTCTAAAGAGACTACCTTATTCCTCTACTATTAAGATATCTTAAGAGAACGGAGACTACGAATAGTATATATAAGCGAGCCTTATAAACTATTCTAAAGTAAGTATTATTATATATACTAATATAATATATACTAACTATACTACTTTTAGAGAAGCTCGATCTATAGGATATAATTAGTAATTAAGAAACTCTATAGCTACTATATCTATACCTTCGTACTTAGAGTAAACCTAGATAGATAGAGATACCGACTTAAAGGCGTAGAAGTAGAGTAACTATATAGAGTATACTATATTAAAGGTACTAGAGTTTCTAGAGTATTATAAAGTAGAGGGATATATAACTATATTAAAAAATATAAGAGAGCGTATTATACTAAGACTATTTCTAAAGGTATATTACTATAAAACTAACTTAATATATACTTCTAAGCGAGTAAGTAGTTCTTCTTATAGTTAATTATTTACTAAGTAGCTAGGCCTCTAGAAGTATATATCGGAGGCTCTACTAATTAAATCGTTATACTAATTAGAATTACGAACTCTAACGCGTATATTACCTAATAAGAGTATTTCCTCGATCGAGATTATATAAAAATTACTCTAGAGTATACTATCTTCTATACTACTAGAAAAATAGCGTTTATTAGTAACGGGGTTAGCTTTATTATATAGTTAATACTATAATAGACTAGCTTATAGGGTTAAATATAATCTATAAATTCGAGGGAGGCTAGTTTAGAATATCGTATAGACGAGGTATAAATCCTAAGGAAGACTAGTATATAATTTTATACGAATTAGGTATAAGTTTAGGGGAAGACTAGTTTATAATTTCCTATAGTAGAGGTATAACTTCTAAAGAAGTAGACTAGATACTATTATAAGAGTTATTATATATATTACCCTAGTAGTCTAGTATAAAGGTTAGTTTTAGTAATATATAGATTTTATTTATATACTTTCTAATAATAGTTTATTATATAGTTATACCGCCCTAGAATATTATAGTTATAGTAGGTTTAACGGCCCTAAAGTATTTAAAGATATATTTACTAGTAGAGTACCTATATTTAACTAGCCCTATATCGTAACTATATAGTCTTTATTAGTCGATAAATACGTCGTTATATCTAAGCTTAAAGTCTACTTTCGATAAGAGTCTAAGATTTTAATAGATTAATAAGGTATACTATTATTTCTATTAGGTATAGGGTAGAGAGTATATATACCTATACCGTCCGTACTATTAGTAATTAGAAATAGAACTATTTAGGAGTAAGAGCCTATCTTAGCGTCGTAGAGTAAAGTAGGATATAGTATTAGAAATAATATAGTCTAAGGTATTAGTAAAGATACTAAAGAAAAGATTCTAAACTTACTATCCTCTAAACTAGGCTTTAAATACTATCGTTTTATAGCCCTAGTATATAATACTTAAAGTCTATAGATAGTAACGGTATTCTCTATAAAGGTCTATAGACTAGATACTACTATAATTACTTTAAATAGTTCGTCTAATATAAGGTTATCCTTAAGTTTAAAGTACTTTATTATTTCTAAATATTAATACGTAATTATAAAGAGAATCTAGAGGCTATACTACTAATTTAGTAATATAGTCTTTTTAAGAGTAAGAAGCTTTAGTCCGTATCTAATAGTATAGTAGGTAGTCCTCCGATTAGTCTCTATAAAATATATACTAATATAGTATTTAATAGATATAGAACTCCGCCCCGATCTATTCCTATTTATTATTTTATTAAGTTAAGCCGGGTAGGCTTTAGCGAAGTTAGAAGCTAGACTTAGCTCCCCTAAAATATACCGAAGCTTAGATCGAAGTTCCGGCCGTCTAACTTTACTACTAGTAAACTAAACATTAATAATATAAGAATTATACTAAGGAATTTCTCTAACTACCTCTATTACGTTATAGTAGAACTTTTTAAGCTCTTTAAGTCGTCTATATATCCTTTAGGCGAGAGAGTTATCTAGCTAGTTAGAGATTTTCCTAACTTTAGAGCGAAGTTCCTAGAATTATTTAACTTATAATCGTACTACTTTAAATAAGACGTCGTTAGTCGTATTATAAATAGTATTAATAGCCGTAGTAAGATTATCTATACTAAAAAGAACTAAGAGTAGTAAGAGTAGAAAGAGAGGTACTACTAAGAGCTCTCGTCCTATAGCCTATAATTAGGGTACTAGTATCGAATATTCTATCTTTCTTATAATAAAGATCTCTTATAGGTTTATATATACTTATAGCCGAATATAGGCCGTATATAGCTACTACTAATTAGATAACTAGTAAAGGAATTAATTATTAGTCGTAGACTAGGATAAAGTACTATAAAACTTTATATATAACTAGAACTAATAATATATCCGATTACTAGCCGTACGGCTAGTAATTAGATATATTATTAGTCCCTATTCTTATATACTAGAAGTACTTCTTATTACTATTACTAATTACTTCTTAAGTTACTAATACTCTTCTAAGTAGGTATAAATCTCTATATAAAGGCGTCTCTTTACTAGAGCTATATAGATCTAGCCGAATACCTAAATACTATCCTTTTAGAAAGCCGTCTATAGAAACGACTACTATAGTTTAATTATTACTTAGATATAAGTAATAGAAGAAAGATATTAGAAGTATAGAAAGAGCTAATTTTATAATATATATATACGCTCTTCTAATAAGGCTAGAACGTCCTTTAGTCTATTACCTTTTAGTTCTTTACTAGTTATTCTATATCCTACGCCCTAGGTTCGCCCCTATCTTTTATTCTTAACTAATTACCTTTCTATACGTTCTTTACCTACGTCCTTATTTAGTATTTATCTACTACCTTACTATAGGTAGCTATACGTCGTTAATATTTTAACCTTATTTCTCTTACCTACTCTTACCTTATTCCTTCTTCTAATTGTACTTTTACAGCCTTACGTATAGGGAACTATATTCGTTACCTCTACCTTAGTATATATCCTTATTTATAGGCTTTTAAAGTCTAATTATTTTACTATTAGGAATTACGTCTAACTAAGTCTAAGTAATTTAAATTAACTTATCTAACTATACTTAATAAAGTTCTAGACGTTAAGACTCTAGAGTATTTAACCCTTATTTATACGTATATAACTAAATTTCCTAATTAAGGGGATTATCTAGTATAGGATAGAATAGAGTCGTATACCTTAGAAGACTTTATAACTATATTATTCGAAAATATAGAGATATATTATATAAAGGTTTAAAAAGCTATATATATAATAGAAAAATCTCGGAGGAATAAGCGTATATTTACGGAGTATTAGGAAAAAAGTATATAGTTTCTCTAGATTTTTAGATACTTTAGTTACCTCTATTTCTAATATTTTCTTTATCTATAGCTCCGGCCGCCGGCTATATTATATCCGACTTTCTATATATTAGAGGTACGCCTCTTATTTTATATTCCTTCTATTACGTCGTATATATAGAAGTCTTAATTTACTCTATCTTATCCTTAGTATAGTAGTTATTACTATTCTTAAGTCTTTCTTCCCCTCCTTCTTTATATATTAGCTCGACGACTATAAAGAATAAAATCCTATAATCCTAGATTCGTTAAATTCTTCTACCTCTACCCTTTAAGTAGGAATCTAATAGACCGGAGACGATAGCTATACTTACTACTTAGTTTCTTAATCGATTAAAAGAGGGATAGAGTTAATTATAAATACTATCTTACTAAGGAAGATAGTAGAGACTACCTTCTCTCCCTAGGTCGTACCTTTTTAAACTTTTTATTATATACTCTAGGTATTAGTAGTAGATATAGACTTAGTACTAGTAATTAAAGCTAAGTAATAAGATAGCTATAGGTATCTTTTACTACGTATAATATACGTACGATACTTACTTAGACTATTTTATTACTAATAATAAGCTATAGAGTATATTATAGTATATTCTTACGTATTAGCTTATACTCTACTTCTAATTACTATCTTTAATTTCTACTTACTATCTAGATAAAAGTAAAGTAAGTATTATAATAACTATCTCGAACCTATAACTAGTATATTAGTCTAGTACTCCTATTCTTATCAAGTCTATTACCGAGTCGTCGACTTTAAGAGTTATATCGCTATCTAGTCTCGTCGTCTAGAATATTAAGGGGAGTAGAAAAGCTATTAAGGGTAAGAGCGAATATAGTTTAGAAGAGGATACTAGTAAATAGATAGATAACGAGGATAGTAGTAAGAATAATAGCGACGAGGATAGTAGTAAGGATAGTAATAAGGATAGTAGTAAGAATAGTAATAACTTCTAGAGGGTTAACTTTAAGTTTAACCTAGTCTCTTACTACTTACTCTTAATAATAACGATATACCAGGGTAACCGTACTTAGACGTTCTAGAATATAGCCTTCTACTCTATACTAGCTATTCGTAGACCTTTTACTATCTTCCGGTTAAATTTAATTACTATACCTATATTAGGAATATACTCGCCGGTATTTTCTCTCTATACTAACCTTATTAAAGGGATACCGAAGCGGCTAGTCCGAAATCTCCTCTTAGAGTACCGGATAAAGGATACTATAATTAATACTAGGAAAATATAGACGCCGATTAGTACCTTTAAAGATTTATACTTAGACTACTACGGAAGAGAATAGTAGTTAGTATCTAAAGGATTTAATATCGGTTTAACTACGAACTACTTTAATAATATAGCCCTAACGCGAGCGGCTTTAATATTATACTCTTCTATATAGTAGAATTAATTAATTTAACTTTCTTAGATTTTCGGCTCGCTAATTATAAACTAAGTAGGCGGCTAGCTTAGCTCTAGATACGTAGTAAATATTTATACTTAATCTATCTAGAATAGTAATATATATCTTATATCTATATATCGAAGATCCGTCTTAGTAGTCGACTAGACTAAAGGGGGAAATATATAAAAGTAAGGTATAAAGCTACTATAAGTAGAAATAGTAAGAATTAATTTATCGGTATAAGCTATCGAAAACTAGCGATAGCTAGTATAAGTTTAGTACTATAGGTTCGATAAATATATTAGTATATACTCGATCGAACTAATAGATAGTATATAATCTAGTAAATCTAATATATATATATACGTTAGTCTAGAGAGTACTAACTTAGACGTTTTATACGAGAGCGGGTTATATCTAATTAATATAATAGATACAAGTAGATATAATTAAACTATACTTAGAATAGCTAGTACTAATCTACTAGCTAGTCTTATAGTTTATATATAACGTAGAAGCCCGATCTAGATATTCTAATACTCTTTAGTAGGTTATAATATAGTTCTTATACTAGTACGTATAAGCTCTATATACTTCTTATATAGTTTAAGTATACTAGAAGTTCTTACTATAGGTTCTAATATCCGGATTCGATAGTAACCTTAAGATACTAAAGGTTAGTTAATCTTATCTATTAAGTACTAAACTAGCTTCGCGATCTAGTATTCCCGTAAACGAACCCTCTACGAATAATATACGACGTATATATAGTAAAAGATATATCTATAGTCTTAGTAGCTTTACTTTAAAGCTATCTATATAGATAAGCTAATTCTTTAAGAATAAATTATAGTATATAGTCTCTACCTAGGGCTAATATCCTTTATTCTTCTCTATCTTAACTCTACGGTTTTCTTCTTCTTATATATTCCTATAGATCGCCTAGGTTTAATATATTTCGTTACTTACTAGCTATTATCTAATATAGTATATTTACTAGTAGGTTCGGGTTATATTTAGACGGTTATTAGCTTAGTACTTATATACTTAGTATATACTAGTAGGTCCCGTTATATCTAATAGGGTACGAGTAAATACTAGGGGTATAGAATTAAACCTAGATAGTCTATAAGAATATATAAGAATATATAAGAAGAAGGTAACCGGTAAGTTAAGATAGAGAAGACTAAAAATTCTATATTAAAGGTATTAAGGAAGCTATATTTTAGGAAATTTATTTCTAATAAGAATAGATCTAATATTAAATTAGATAAGAGGATATAAGATAGAATCTATTAGACTAGTATTAGATTCCTATAATAGTAGTTACTTTATTCTTAAGCTTAATCCTAACGCCGTTTTTTAACGGCTATCGTCCGTCTCCGAGATAAATAATCTAGTCCTATAGCTAATAAAAGTTACTATAAGAAAGACTATCTAATAGCTATAAGAAAATTTCGAAATCTACTATATCGTATACCTGTAAATTAGAAATATAATAAAGTATATCTATAGTCTTTTTTTCTTCTCTAAGTAATAAGCTATTATTACTACTCTATAAGCGAAGTAGAGAATTAATATAGAGATATTAACGTCTATTATAAATATCTATTAGTAGAGTACTACGTATTTAGTAGAGAACCTACCTATTTTAGATAGTAATAAAGCGGTAGTTAACTATAAGCGGCTAATAGGATACGTAGTACGTAAGTAGGAAAGAAGAGACGAGGTAGTAGTAATAGACGAAGTAGTAGTAGAAGGTAGTAGTAGGAAAGTAGCGACCTATATATACTAGTAATATAGTAGTAACAAACGTAAATTAAATAGACTATTAATACTCTAACTTTATTCTATTCTTAGGAACTACTACTAAGTAGGTATAATTTATAAATAATAATAGTAACGCGTACTAAAGGCCGCTAAGCCCGTAGTCGGGTATAATTAGGTAGGTAAGAAAGTACTTAGATATAATCCTCTATAGACGGACCCTTTAGTTAGATATAGTAGATAGGGTCGAAGAGTATTAGACCTATAAAAATAGTATTAGTAAGATAGATAAGCTATATATTTATTTTAATAGATTAAGGAAATTAGTAGATACTCGTCGTAGTCTAACTTAAGGTACCTTTACTCCCCCTCCTCCCTATATCTAGTCCCTAAGGTTCGAGAGTAGAGCTTCCTATATCCGGAGGTAATAGTCTACTATAACTTAGTATTACGTATATAACGGAATTAAGGTACTATAATTAGTACCTAAATAGTCCGAGCTTCTATAGTAGGCCTCTAGAGTACTAGACTTTAATAGGGGTAGACTAGAAGAGAAGTTAGTAAACTTATATAATAATATAAGAATTTAGACTTCCTCTCTAGACTATATTTCTAGATTATTCGTCTATTTAAACTTAAGACTTAGTACGTTATAAGATCTAATTAGCTATAGACTTAATTATACGCCTACTCTAAAACTAGTTAGTCTCGACGAAAATACTAAGTTATACGACTATATAGTATAGATTATATATTCTTTCTATTACTCTAATACTATAATACTAATTTCGTCCTACTAGCTATAGTTAACTCTACTCGGCCTTCTATAGACGTAGGGCGATCGGTGATATATACTAGAGAGAAAGTTCTCTAAATTCTTATATTACTATATAATTTTACTAGCTTCTTTTCTACTAAAGTCTAGTACTTTAGGGGTCTATTATAGAAGCGCGGGCTATCTAGATACTTACCTTTAAAGACCGCTCGTAGATATAGGGTACTCCTTCCTATATTATATAGAGTACTAACTCCCTAATATATTAAAATAATAAAGCTCTTTAAAATTTTTCTCGCGTTATTACCTCGGCGCTACTTTAGCTTTCTAACTATCTTTACTAACCTTATCGTCCTATTTATTATTATCCTTTAGACTACTATATCTATAGCCCTTTATCTCCCCCGGTCTTTACTAAGTTAGGAATACGATAATCTTATCGTCTTAATATATCTAGACTATTCTTATACCTTATATATAATAATTCTAAACTAGGCGGTATAATAGTTTATATATTTAACTAAGCTAAGAGTAGTATAAGCTAGGCTAGATAATTAGAATAAACTAGAAATAGATAGAGAGACTACCGAGAAACTCTTCTATATAAGACTAGGTAAAATACTTACTTAATTCGAATCTAATTATAGATCCTACTTCTTTATATATAACTACCGCCCGTTTTTATTCTAATAGATACCGAGACCGGGTAGTATAAGCCTATATAGCCGAGAGAATAAGAAGTAAATCGTCCTAAGAATATTAGACTATAATACTCGGTCTATTAAGAACTTTCTTAACGAGATAACTATAGAACGCCGAAGATAGTCCTCTATATAGCTACTAATATCTAAGACCTATAGATTCGCGCTACTATAGGAAGAGGTTTAGAGAAGAACTCTTCGGCTATTAAAGAGTATTTTTATAGACGAAATTATAAAGAAAAGAGTACTTAATAATATAAATAAGTATCTAAGTAACCGTCTATAGTATACTAAACGAGGTATATCTTAGTATTAGGGATATCTCTTCTATAGACTACTAGAAATAGGGAAAACGAGCTTAGCTAAAGTACTTACGGTTAAGTTCGGTCTCGATATCTATATACTCGTACTAAGTAATTATAATCTCTTAGATTATAGTCTTATTTAATTATTTATATCTTTATATAAACTATCCCTTATTTTACTTAAGGATATTAACGCTACGGGTATTAGAAGACCTTAGGATACTTTAATTAAGGTATATAGTATAGATTAAGTATATAGTATAGATTAAGTAGTTAAAGGGTTAGAGGAATCGTTAAACGAAAAGGTAGATATTATACTTTTAGGTCTCCTTAATACTATTAATAGTATTACTAGCTTAGAGGGTCGCGTTCTTATATTAACGATAAATTTTAAAGATAAATTAGACGATATACTTATCTACCCTAGGAGAATTAACGAGGATATCGAGTTTACTCTTACGAAGAAGAATTATATATAGAAGATATTTATTTAATTATATAAGTATTAGGAAGATATTAAATAGTTATTAAACGATTTCGTTTCTAAGATCCTAGAGAATACGTTTTTAGTAGTAGAGATCTAGTACTTTCTTATTAGGGTTAAGGGTAATTCTTAGTAGACTATTAAGGGAGTTAATAAATAGGTATATACGACCCTAATAAAGAGGGTAGTAAAGAACGATAAATAGATATAATAGATTTTAGTCTTAGATATATAATATTATATATATATAATCTTTTATATAGCTACTATTAGATTTTAAGTACCCTCTCTAGTATCCTTAGTATATAATAATATAGAAACCTAGGCCTCTACTAATAGATTAGGTAAGACGAATCTATCTATTTAGAGGCCTAGACTTAGACCTCTTACTAGTTAAGATTAGATAATCCTCTTACTAGTCTAGCTACTTTATATATTATCGCGATACTACTATAAGATAAATCCTATATTATTTAGATTACCGGTATCTTATTAGATAATATTAAGATAACTACTACTCCTATATAATATATACTAAGTACTATACTTACTTTAACCTTAATAATATATACTAAGTATAGTAGGGTAGAATTATATAAGCTACTATACTAATTTCTTTTATATAAACTCTTATAGTTACTAGTATAGTTACGTTAGAATTTATAGAAGAAAAAGTTTATTAATATAAGTATTATTTTAATATACCGGATATTCTACCGAAACTAGAGCGCTATAGATAGATACTAGATTTACTTAAACTATATAAAGTTTATTTCTTAAAACCTATATAGATTTTAGTAAGAGGATTACTTTAGTTTTATACTCTTCTTACTCTATTAAGGACCTCTATACCTTAATTAGCTCCCTAGGTCTCCGAATAAACTATTTCCTTAAAATAGAAACTATAAGAGTAAAGTATCTATAAGATCGAGGGTAATACTAAGTTAAAGATAATTAGATTCTAAACTCGCTTAAAGTAACGTAGGAGATCTAGGGCCTAGACTATCTATTAGAGAATAATAGAAAGCTTATAGATTTTTACGACGAATATATAAAATTAATCGATAAAGATACTCTAGTAAAATAACTAGAAACGCTATATAATAATATATAATACCTATTTATAGGCCTCCTACCTAGATAAGAAGTATCTTTAGCTCTATTCTATAAGGTATTCTACTTTATCTTCTTATAATATCTCCCGCTACTTACTAGCTTAGAGCTAGTCTATTCTAGAATAGTAATAGTATATCCCTTTTTATATACTAATTAATTATAGAGAACCCGAGTTTAATATACGACTACGGGTCGCCTCTAAGTACTACCTTAACTAGCGCCGTACGCCGTATACCGACGCTAAGGGAGCTAATATACCCTATCGACTACCTAGCTATTACCTTCTACTACCCTAGTAATATAAGAACTATAGGGGCCTTTTAGACTTTCTATTATTATTTCCCTTCCTATTATATAATAAATCGTTCGTTCTACTAGTATCTCTATCTCTCTCTACTAAAACGACGGAAGAATTAGATCCTTATAAGCCCTCTATTCGCTACCCCTATCTATATTTCTAACGGTAGCGGCTTTACCTAATATACTATTACTTAAGCTCTTATTAACTTCTTAGTAAGTATAAGTAGGTAAGTATAAGTTTTTATTAATAGCTTCTCTTAGTATATCGACCACGTAAAATGGTAAGAATTAAATAATACTAAGGATAAAAAATACCTAAAATACTACTTCGACGCCGCTATCTACCTTTAATAAAAATAGTAAATTAGTAACTATAGTATATCCGCCCCGCGAAGAGGAAGAATTAGCGATGGTATAAGCCTAGTAGCTTATTCCGGAAGTACTCGTAGTAACTATAACGTATCCGCTCTACGAAGAGGAAGAATTAGCGATAGTATAAGCCTAGTAGCTTATTTAGAAAGTACTTATTATTTTATTTTTTCTACTTTTTATATATCTTTTTTTTTACTTTTTATATATCTTTTTTTAATACTATACTATAAGCCGTCTTAAGATTCGGCTAATACTAGGTATATTAGATAGTTTCGTTAATTCGGTCTTATAATATACGATCCTTTAAATATTAAATTAAGTTAAAGTTAGATATAGTAGAATTACTAAACTAGTATACCTCTCTATATCCGTACTTATCTAGAAAAGACGTATTATCTATATTAGGGTATCTTAGTATTTAGACTAGTAGTAAAAAATAAGACTAGAATAGTATTTTTTAGGGCTAAGATAAACGTATTTAGACTAGGGTTTTAAGAGTTTAAGTAGTATATACTATTCTTATTACTACCATCGTTATTATTAATATCGTTTATACTTCCTATAGTATCTAGTAGAATTAAACGGGGGTAGACTAACTATACTAGTTTATTAGGGGGGTAGTACGAGAAAGTTACGCGTAGTTAAGACTATCTAAAAGCTCTTTATATAGAAGAACTTAATATTCTATAGATTAGATATAGTACTATAGAATAGTTTCTATAAGGTATATCTAAAAGATACTAGTACGGCGAGTTATATAACGCTAAGAAAAGAGGTTTAATTTTAAACTAGTTTACTTACTTAGGCTCTTATATATCTAATATACTACTTTTCCTACTATTACTTTAGATTTTACTTTTATAATACTTATTTACTAGTTTACTACTTTAATACCTACGTCTATCTTTATACTAGCCCGCCTTCGCCCCTATTATAATCTATTACGTATAGTATAGAATCGGAAGTTAAGTACTCTAATATTTATATAAGTTAAGTATCTAGAGAGAGAATCCTAGTATAGACTACCTATAGACTAGTCTCGATTACTTATTTCTCTAGCTTCTTATTATATCTATACTAACTATTACTTTTAGGGAATCTTCTTATTATATAGAGTTCCGAGCTATTCTAAATATAGATAGAGCTATAATATAATCCCCTTATATATATCGGCGAAATAACTACCTTATACTACCTAAGCGCTATACTATAAAGGTATAGTAATATACGTTTAAAGCGGATAATTAGACCCTAAATACCTAGAAACTCTCTTTAATAGAAGGGCGTTAACCTCTTTAATCTACTAGAATACGACCTATAGTTAACTATACTTATATATAAAATAATTATAAACTATTTATATAAGATAATTCTACGTCTAAAGTTAAACGCTTCTATAATTACTCTACCCGAAGATATCTCTATCTCGATAATTAATACGTTCGTAGCTAATATTAAGTCTATTCTCTACCCTATAGTTAGTATCGGTGGTATAGTAGACGCTAGGAATTAAATACTATCTTCCTATTAAGTACTTATAAGGGACGCCGTTACTAGCTTATAAGATTACTCCGTCCTATTATACTCTACCTAGACTAGTACTTACTACGCTAAAGACGTCTATTTATAGGAAGCTTATAGATACGAGATCTTTATAGTACTATAAATTATAGTCTAGATCTTACCTATTATATTATATTATCTCTAGGTCGGTACGTAGATTAGGAGCTACTAACTTAGGATTTAAGAATCTAATATACTTATATTATAAAATTAACTATTATTACTATTCTTTTATAAGGTTAATTACTAGATACCTAATTAGTTTATAAAATAACGACTCCTAATTTAAATATTAGCCCTTATTAATATACTAGGGGATAAATAGCTAGAAGCTATATACTACTAGTCTTATTAGCTATAGCGGAAAAGTATAAATTAATAGTAGGTAATATATATATATATCTAATATTATTAATAGTATCTATATTACTAATATGTAAAATATTATTCTAAGCTATATCTTATAAAAGAGAAATAATAGTTTAAAACGTCCCCTATCTAATAAGTATACTATTAGTAGCTTAGACGGATAGATTAACGCTAAATATATTATTAAGAACTTACTTCTAGACTAATTTATCTTTTTCTAATATAAAAGTATTAGTAGCTTAATTAGTAAAGTCGGTCCCCGATAAGGTACTAGTGACGTTAAGGAACTATAAGACCTTACTTATATTCTATACCTATAGATTCGCTACCTCTACTATATTTAAAGTAAGTTCGAAGCTTTAGGAAGTAGTAAGACTAATATATAGTAGAAGGGTAAAAAGAATAGTAAAGAGTATTAACGATATTATTTTTAATATAGAGTAGATATAAAGAAAGTAATAGAAATTAAGAAGATAGAAAGCTTCGGGTTTATAGTATTATTAGATTATATATAAGAACTTAATAGATTCTATTATAGTATATTACTATAAGAATATAGACGTAAAGAACTAAGTTAATTATTATAGTATCTTTAGAAGAGCTACTTATATACGTATATAAAGAGTATACGTAGAGGTAACTATATAAGCTAGCCGTAAAATTTATTTATAAAGGAATCTAATATAATTACTATATTTATTAGTATATCTAGACTAAGCTTTTTCTTTAAAAATAGATTCTAGACTAAGTTATAATATAACTCTTATTTTAAGGTATAGCTTCGTAGCTACGCTTAGAATTAGCCCTTCTTCTCTCCCTTACTAGAGCTAGTATTATTTACGTCTATCTAAAGTACTAATTAATCTATACTAATTTTAGATATATCTAAGTAGCGGGGTTTTTAGGAACTAAAAAAGGGTTCCTATTAAGCCTTAGCTAATTTTAGAAAGAACGGTTTTACTAGTATAAGTTATCCGTCTTTAAGTACTAATATACTTTACTCTATATAGCTATAGATAACTAGTCAATCTAAAAATAAAAATAAGCGACTAAAGAGACGATTAGATAGTTTAAAAAGTAAATATAACTAGTATAAAAAGCTACCTAATATAGACTTAGAGTTAAAAATTTAGAACTATACGAAGAGTATTCTATATATAGATTAATAACCTAGAAGTTACTATCTATAGGCTAGATTATAAGTAGACTATTAAGCTATAATATATTTACCTCTAATATCTATAAGTAACTTACGCGCCCTAACTCTAAAAATAAGCTTTAAGACTTAGTTTAGTAATAAGTCTCGTCCCTATAAGTATAACTAGAAATAACGTCTAAAAATAGCGAGTTACTAGATAGAAACCTACCTAAGAGATTAAAAGAGATACCGTCGTATAATATAACTATATTAAAGAGCTAAAGAATCTTCGCTAGGAATATTATTAGAAGTTTTACTAAAAGTTAACTAGTTATCTATTTAAAGTTTATAGTAAAGCTATACTAACCTTATAGAATCCGGATTATTTTTATTTTATAGTAAGTAAGAATATACGTACTTAAGGTCTTATATAATTTTCTAAAATAAATTATAGTATTTCTATAGTACGTTAATATAGTATAGTTACTAATAAGTATACTAAGATACTTTATATCTAATTTACTATTACCTCTATAAATAGTAGTTAATATATTCGGGTAACTAGTAATATAAAATAGCCTTAGATCGTATCGACCTAAAATCCCTAATTTATATAAAGGTTTCTAAGTTAAGTACTAAGGTAGAAGCTTATCTATATACTATATATTTATAATATAAAAATAGGATTATTTAAGCTCTAGGGGTAAAGTACGATCTTAATTTAGTAGTTAATAGTTCCTTCCGTAGTTAAATACCTAAATTTTAATAGCTATAGAAAATACGATAAGGTAATAGTAGTAAATAAAAATATATTAAGATTACCTTTCTTTAATATTACCCCGCTACTAAGAAGACTAAGGTTAGTTAGTATTAGCGTTATAAATAGTCGACCTAAGGACCCGGCGGTCGTATTAATATTACTAGTAGGTTTAGTAAAGCTAGTTAAGACTATAGTAGTATTATAAACGAGATCTATAGTATAGGATATAAAGTTAGTTATTATATAGAGTCTACGATATATAGTTATATTTAAAGAGAAGGTAGATAGATTCCTAACTCCGTACGAAGTAGAAATAGAAGAGTTAATAAGTATAATAATAGCTAATTCTAATAGATTACTAAAATTAATTTAGACTATAACCTCTATTAGTAGGAATAAACCATTTACCTATAGCGGAAGATAGAATAGAGGTACTAGTTCTAATACTAGAGTTACGTTAATACGCGTTACCCTATTAGCTAAAACTAATCTTAAAATTATAAGTATTAAGGCGATTATAAAAACGTATATAACGTAGTTATAGAGGCTATCTTAATATTTTCTTTCCCTAAATTTAGTTAAAAAACTTAATAGAACCCGTTATAGTTATAATTCTTCGACGGTATTAAAGCTAGGGACCGAAGGTAATCTTTAATAATACTATCCCTAAATAGGAGCTAGAAGGAGGTTCCCGAATAGGGTCCTATAGGAAACGAAGGTACGGGTATAACTAAATATATCTAATAACCCTATTCTAGGTATATATAGCTTAGGATAGTATAGAATCTAAAGTTAAGGTTTAAATAGAGGTAGTAAGGTACTATATATAAAAAATATAAAGAATACTATAATATAGTAAAATTATATTAATATCTATTTTAGTTATATATACCGATTCTAAGGGTCCGATTTAAGGGCTATAAGAATAGGGGGTCGAAAGTAGTCTAGGAGAGATACCGTAGCTAAATTCGTATAGCGTCTAATATTTAAGAAATAGCTCTATCTACCTAAAATTTCTAGAATAATAAATTATAATTAAATATTTTATAATAAGTATAGTAATAGCTTTAAATATCGATTATTACACCGAGAATACTAATAATATACTAAAGGGGCGCGGAAGGGCTATATAGAATAGACTAATAATAACGCTAGAGGCTACTTTCGAGCCGGAAGTTACTCGAAATAAAGTAGATAATAGAATAAGGAGTAAAGAGAAGGAGTAGTCTATAAATAAATAGACTACCGAAGAAAATAACTAAGGAGATTTAGTAGAGAATAGTAAAATGGGGTAGTAAGCTAAAGGTAGATTAGTTAAAAAGAAAAGTCCTATAACTAGGACCTTATAAGCTTCTATATTAGATAAGGGAGATAATTAAACTACTAGAGATAATAACTAAGGAGCTTTAGTAAAGAGTAGTAAAACGAAGTAGTAAGTTAAACGTAAATCGGCTAAAAAGAAAAAGACTATAGCTAAGCCTCTATAAGAAGACGGAGCTTTCGGAAATAAGAGTAATAGACTTTTAAATAAAAATAGTATAGATCTATAGAAATTATCTAAAACGGATACTAATAAGAAAGAGGGTAAGAAGAAAGAGGGAAAATCTTAGACGGATAAGTAAGAGAAAGAAGTTATAAGAATATTAGAGCTACCCTCTAACTTATACTTTAAAATCCTTAGTCTAAACGAAGTTAAGGATTATAAAAAAGCTCTAGACGTATATAAAAAGTTATCTCTTCGGGTTTACCTAGATAAAAATAAGTATCCTAGTATAAAAAAAGCCTTTTAAAGTAAGTAATAGTAGTAATAATATAGGTAGAAGTCTTAGACTAACTTATCTACTTAGGACTAAAAGCGGCTATAGATATATTCGAAATTTCTAAAGATAAAGTCGAAGCTAGTAAAGAATTTATTAATAATAAGGGAAAACTAATAGATCCTAGTAAAGGAGGGATAGATAAGGAGGGCGATAGTAATAATAAGGGTAATAGCGATAATAAGGGTAACAACGACTAGAATAGTATAGAAATTAATTATAAAAAGCTAGCTCTAGCCCTTAAACGTATAGATTTATATCGAGAAGCTAATATATATATTACTAATCTTTAGAAGAATTCTAAATCGAAGGCTATAATCTAATAGTTAGGCGGGATTAACGATCGGATTAAGAAGATAAACGAGGATAATAGTATTAAGCTAGTCGAAAAAGGGATAATCGATTATTAAGGACTAGTAGGGTATTATTAGGAGGCTATACTATTTATCTACCGTATTAAAAAGAACCCGGATAATAATAAGGCGAGTTAGGAAATAGATAAAGTAAATAAGAGGTTAGATAAATTTATTAGTAAGTATTACTATTCGAATTAGAAGATATATCCCGAAGTATTTCTCTTAGAGTAACTAGAGCTACTAATACCTACGTCTACTAAGGAGCCGGTAATACCTATATCTACTAAGGGGCCGGTAATACCTATATCCGCTAAGAGGCCGGTAATACCTACGTCTACTAAGGGGCCGGTAATACCTACGTCTACTAAGAAGATAAAAGTATTACTAAAACCTATAACTAAATAGAAACTAGGTTTAACTAAAAAGGGTAAGAGAATAATAGTAATAGTACTAATAGAGACTACTAATATACTTAGGAACCTAACTATAATAAGATATCTATTCCTTATTAAAAAGAAAGGGTAGAAGAATCCTATAGTCTTTAAGAACGTAGCCGACGTTAGAGAAATAGTAGCTAGGGGCTACCTAGAGTAGCTATTAAAGTCTAAGTATATTAATATACGAAGTAAAATAAATACGTATATACTAAAAGATTAAAAAGAATTTCTTTAAATTAAAGGGGTCGCCGCTAAAGAGAGTAAAAACCTAAATAGGTATCTAGACTATACTATTTAGCTCGAGTACGAGGATAGTAGTTATAAGTTCCTTAACCGGTCGGGCTATAGAGCTATCTAGAAAAGTAAGGCTAATAGGATAATAGAGGATTTCTTTATTAATAATAGACTTAAAATACCTTAGCTAAAGAAAGCTAAATATCTATATTAGACCGAGGTTCTTAAAAGTTACTTAATAAGGGTATATAGCTTAAGAATCCGGGAGATACTATAGAGGGTAAGAAGCCTAAAGAGAGAAAGAGACTCCGGGAGCCTAGATAGAAGAAGAAGTAGCTCTACCAACTCTAGCGCTAGCTATTTATCGGACGAGGGTTTAGAACGGCTTAAAGGGATTAAGGATTAAATAGCTAAATTCGAAAATATATTTATAATAATAAGTAAAAAGATTAACGTACTAGTTAATTTCTAGGAGTAGACTTTTCTAGAGTTATAGGTTTATTTAGACTTAATAATAATTAGTATTTATTAGTATTATATTAGTTAATAGGCTAGCCCCCGGGTTATATAGATAATAGATTTCTAATTTAAGAGCTAGTCTAATTACGCTCTACGGGATAATAATATTTTATATAGATCTCTTAGTAGTAGAAGGAAACTTCTAATAAATAAAAACTCGTATACCGCTTAGCTAGTAAGAGCGGGTAGAAATAGGTATACTATTATTAAGGATATACTTAGCTATATTAATCGGTATCCTAGTAGTACTAAATCCTCTATTCTTAGTACCCTAAGCTATAGCGTAGTAACTAACTACTTAAGCGAATAGGAGACCGGAAGATATATCTTAGTATAGTATAGTCTTAGACTAGATATAGATTAACGAGACTATCTACTTTTTAAGTATATATTAAATAGAATAGCTATATAGAAGGGTTATAAGGCTAATTAAGTATATCTCCCTTAGGTATAACCTATCTATATATTAGGTATATTCTATTCTACTTAAACTACTTTTTAATATAATACTTATAAAACGGATAATCTACTAGTTTAAGTAAAGGTCTTACGTAAATCTTCTATTACTTACTATAAGATAGGTATATATATCTTTAGCTTAGCGAGTCTTCTATGGTATAAAGAAAGTATATAGTACTATAATACTCTATAGTACTAAGAATTTAAGTATAACCTCTCCTTCTATACTTAAATAAGTTAATCGAGGACGTAGATAGTTTTATCTTATCGTCTATATAAAGAAAGATTAAATTAACGACTATACGGCTAGGAGCGCCTTCTTAAAACGGGTTAGATAGACTAGTTAAGTACGCGAGGCGGATAAAAGACTAAAGCGTCTAGTATATAAGTACTATTTAAGCTATAGCTAGTAGAAATTTCTATAGTATATCTTTATAGCTCGTCTTCTCTTTAAAATAGTATATACTATTCTTATTACTTATATTATTTACTTCTTAGTTAGACTAATTCTAAGTATTATACTTATATACCGGGATACTAAGCTATATAGAATGAATAAGATAAATACGATTTCTAGAGTAGACTAGCTCTAAGAGAGGGTTTTAGCTACTAGATTCGACGCTACTTAAGCTATCTTACTTATAAATAATATAATAGTAGTTATAATAACGATTACCTCTACTAGTCGATTTAAGTAGATAGATCTATTTATTATATATACCCTCTAGTTAATCGTCGGTATAAATATAAGAACCCCTATTAGAACCCGTCGACTAGCTAACTCGTAGTATAAATAGCTTACCCGCTATTATCGTACCTTATTTATAGCTTCTTCTATTACGTATCTAGTATATATAGTAATTATTCTCTTTACTATACCCGATACTATCTTCTATCTTAGGAATCCCTTAATACGAGATTTATTAGATTTTCTTATCTAGAATAGGGGGATAAAGATATATTTTATATACGAATCGATAGCTCTTTCTTTACTTACTATAGGACTACTCGTTTCTATAGTACTCTTATATCGGTTACTTCTTTAATATAAGAATTTATAGTAAAATAATTAAGAATATAAGGGTATACTAATACTATTTATCGTTATAAACGTAATTTCGGTACTATATAAGCTATACGGAACGACTATAATTCTATACTCTATCCTATTAACTAGACCCGAAACTAATATCTACTATAGAGTTTTCCTAATACGTTATTAACCCCTTTTAGTATATAAGCTTACGCGAACTAGGTATATATATCTATATAGTTACTATATATCTTTAACTTTTACTCTTCTAGTATTACGCGTTAGACTATTAAGAGGATTAAAGTCTATATTACTATACTATATCTAATATATAGAGACGGTAACGATTTATAAGAGGTAGTTAAGTTAGATAGCCGAGTATCCTAAGAATAGAACCTATTTAGGGAATTTATACTTCTATAAATAGAAAGACTAATAGATATATTATTAGTCTTATATAAGTATATTATTACCCTCTATCTTTAGGCCTATTTAGGACCTCTCGTTCTAAGAAAAAAATTATAAATAATTCCTAACTACTAATAAATTAGTTACTAGCTATATAACGTTAGAAGTACTATAATACTATCTAGTAGTTTAGGGTATAAGACGTTTAGTATAAGCTAATCTAAAGTAAGTATAGGGTATATTAAAGTACTAGTAGAAGAAAGTCGAGTAGCGTATAAAAGCCGTACTATAAATTAAAGATTAGTAAAGCTAATAAACTAAAGATAGAAAACCTAAAAATAAACTTTATAATAAATTTAGAATATAGCCCCCTTAAAGGGATGGTTTTATCCTATACTACGCCTAGTTTCGGTCCTACTATCGGATCCCGCTTTAGGTCCCGTCTAAAGCTACTAATAAATAAGTATTACCTTTATATATAAGACTAAAGAATTAGAGTTATTAATATACCCCCTCTAATTAACCCTACGGAGCTATTTAATATAAAGTAAGGGTTTAAGTACTATCGATATAGCTTCGAATTCGAGGATCTAATAGCTTAAGACTTTAAATCGCTCCTCGGATTTATTAGGAACCTTTTAAAATATATCGAATACTAAAAGAAGATTATTTTTATATAAATAAAAAGTTTAGACGAGCTTAGAGATTCTATAAATACTCTTAAGAAAGAAGTAGATATATTTATAAGGAAGAGAAAAGCTAGTAAAGAGATTAAGGGTAGAGAAGGTAGATTAAAGCGGATAAAAATTAGATTCGATAACGATAGAGGCTCGCTAAAGCGGTTATATAGTAAGGATAAGAGTAGTAGGTTAAAGTAGATAAAAATTAAATTTGATAATAATAGAGGCTCGCTAAAGCGGTTACGTAGTAAGGATTCCGAGAATAAAAAGAAGACCGAGGACGAAGATGGTAAATTAAAATAGTAGAGAAGGGTATAAATAATAGTAAGGCCGGCTATACTAGTTTTAGTTTAGGTATTAAATTCTTTTATATTCCTTTATAGTTATTAATATCTCTTACTATATAGCGAGATAATATATAGCGAGATAAATAAGGGATACTTTAACTTTTAGTAACCGGAAAATTTATATATACGACGAATATTACTATAATTTAATAAAAATAATCTATTATAGCTAATTCTAAATATCTTTATAAATTTAAAATTGTTATCGTCTAGAGCGCTAGAGTTTATATAGAGAGCGCGCTTATAATAGTTATAGTTTTTCTAAAGATAAGTAGAATATATATTATTAAAATAAGATAATAATAGAGTCGTTAATATATTTTAAAGTACTATAATAGAGGAAATAGACGACTATATACGAGGGGAAGATCGTTATTTATAGAATTAAGTCGTATAGTTATATAGAACTAGACTATATATTAAAATACCTATTAGCTAGTATTATTAAATAACTACTATTAGTAGAGAGTAAATCGTCTCATCCGTACTATACCCGTCCGGACTTACTTAGTTTCGAGTTGTATTACTTACTTAGAACTATATTACTCTCCGATCTATATATACGTACTCTATACGAATAGAGAGATAGTTAGTAGCTAATATTTTAAAAGTAAGGTATAGTTTATACGTACTTAGTTTCTTTACTTTAAGAAGATAAGCTATCCTACCTTATCTTACGGGTATATAGTCTAGTATAAAATCTAAATAGAGTAGATTATCTTTTATAGCCTATCAGCTCTACTATAAATAAAGGTTTTTAGGAGTAAACTAGAGCCGTATAATACGGTAGGGTATAAAATTACTACCTACTACTAGTATTATTACCTTATTATATATTAGGTAAGGCTAGTTTAGCTATTCTCCTACTTCTTTATACCTTATAGTATTAGTTTAGATTAACTCTTATAAGTATTAAATAGTAAGATATTCTAAGAAAGGGACTAGAAACCTTAAAGATCTAGGAACTAAAATCTAAAGGGGCCTAATTAGGACCTAGTATAAGAGAACTATATACCTTTCTAGAGAATCTATTTTTAAGATACTATACTAGTTTCCTTAGATAGTAAGATAGTATTATAGAATAAGCTCGTATATTACTAAACTTACTAGCTAAATAGATAATAAATTCTATAGTATTCTTTTAATTTATAGATAGAGTAGTATTATACTAGAAATCCTATCTAAGAGCTAGGGACGTACTAATCTATAAATAGCGTAGTACTAACTATATAAATCCCTATAATATAAGCTATAGTAGTAATATATTCCTTTAGTATAAAGCTAGATAGAAGGTCTAATTTCTAATTAGCTCTTTAGTTATTTCTTACTAGCTAGGCCCTAAAGTAGTTAGAACTTTTTTAAAGCTAGCTATACTAGTATTTATATAAATAAGGTTATCTAATAAGCCTTACTTATCTTCTTCTACTATTATCTACTACCTTTTACGGCTTAAACGGGCCCTATCTAACTAGGGTTCTAAACGGGCCTTAGTTAGCTAAGCCTTAATATATTAACGTAATAGAATAAGTATAAACTAAGGCTATTACTACGCCTTATAATATATAATAAGCTTTAATTTAGTCTATAACTAATTAAAGTTAATAACGCTCTAGTAAGCTTATATAGGAATAGTATAAGTTAGTACTACGCTATACTAATTAGTCTAAGAGGTATAGTTAGCGAAGTACTTATACTAGCTTATACCTATAAACTAAGATAATTCTCTCTCTATTATCCTAATTCCCTTAAAATAAGTATATTATTACTTAGTTCGGCTATTATTTTTAACTATAAAGTTCTTAGAAACTAATTAAGGGGAGCCCCTATCTCTATATATAATAGAAAAGCCGGAATAAAATCCTATATTTAGATACTACGGCCCCCTAGAAAATATAGATATTGGTAATTATATACGAATCTTTCTTAGAGGTAGTATCGAGATAGGTAAAGCTCCCGACTAGTAAGCTATCTTTATAGCTAAAATTATCTTATTTCCTATTACTATATTTAACCCTCGCCGTATTTATTAG
Organism: Darksidea phi; assembly: GCA_030770425.1. NCBI lineage: Eukaryota > Fungi > Ascomycota > Dothideomycetes > Pleosporales > Lentitheciaceae > Darksidea > Darksidea phi. The sequence continues at coordinate 83,851 of JASJFT010000015.1, read as the reverse complement.
GACCCTAACTAGAAGTAAGATATTAAGGATAAGAACCTCTATTATTAAATAAATTAGGAAATAACGAATCTTAATAAGGCTAATCTTATTATCCTCTACCTTTATCCTAATACTATTAGCCCCGTTTTACTAATAGAGCTAGGCCGCTATTTCTAATCTAGAAAACTTATTATCTACTACCTAGAAGGGTATTATAGGCGTAGAAACGTCTAGTATATTTACGAGAAAGATAATATTCTATTCCTAGAAGATTTTAACGAATTCGTTTAAATGGTAATTATAAAGCTTAAGGAGATTATAAAGAGAAGGAATCTATTAATATAAGAATATATATAATCGTCCTTACTATATATATAATAGAATTAGGTTATTTATAATTATAGTACTACGGCTATACTACTTATCTTAAATTACTCTACTAGCTCTTACTAATAGACCTAACTTTTCCTTTTAGTACTACTATTATATAGGGATCGTTGGGACGATAGTTATCGATTATTAACTTATTAATTCTTTATAAATTAGTTCCTATTCTTTTATAATTTAAGTACTAAGCTTAATACTTATTTATAATACTATATAGTTAGACGTCTATAATATTACTAAAAATTCGTTTCCTCTATTAACTTAACTAGGCTTAGGAGATATAAATTTAGGTAAAAGAGGTTAAAGTTACTAGAGGTATAACTAAGCTACCTATTATTAAGTAGGTCCTATTTAGGGTCCTTCTAAAATAGCTCTTTTTAGAGGTAATTATTATAGAGAAGCTATTTTAGCGCTAATACTATTTATAATATAGTTCCTATTATCGGACCCTTAAAGAGATATTACTATAGGTCTTACCTTTATAGTAATCGCTAGAAACTCCTATAGGTACTCTATATACTCTAAAGGCTAACCGTCGATATTATTTAATAATATAGATACTTCTAATATAAGTCGTCTATCTATAGAGAAATGTTATAATATACTTTAGAATACTCTTTTCTTAAGTTATAAATAGCTTAAGGTAGTTAAAAGTAAGCTTAAATTAAACCCCGTCCTTATTAGAACTAAGCTTAGTATACTCTTTTTAATAAAAAGCTTAATAGATATAAATAATTCTAAGTCTACGTATATAGCTCTTCTCTTAGACGATAACTCTAGAGATATAGTATATCTAAGAGACCTTTTTATTAACTTCCTAAGACTATATAAATATATCGAGGGTACTATAGAGATTATATTTAATAATAGGATTATTTTAAATATTACTAATATTTTATTTTCCCCCGAGATAGTATCTATAAATACGGAGAGGTTATTATTTAATAAAGGTATACTTAGTTCGATATATTCGTTCTAGAAGAGCGCTAACTTCGAACTTAAGGTACTAGAACTACCCTTTATTTTACTAACTAAATCGAGAATTTCTAATAGATAGTTTTTAGTTATATGGTTAATATCTTAGAAAGGCTTCTAAGTACTTAAATAGTAGTTCGAAGACTCCGAAGAGGTATACCGGCTAAGCTATAAGGTATTATAGATAACGAAGGTTAGGGGTTATAACTAAGTTTAAAAGTAAAAAATTATCTACTTTCTATTAAATAGAGATAATATTTCCTAATATCTTTTAGAGACGGATAGATTTAATAACTAGTAAAGTCGTTTAATTTATCCGGCTTCGTTTTTATAAAACTAAGGTTCGAGTCTAATACTTATTATATAATATTTTTTACTTTTTCTTATAGTTAAGATCTTAGTTTACTAACTAATCCTCGGTCCGTCTAAGTACTAGGAATAAGTATCTAAGAAAGTAGTACTTACTTCTATAAACCTATATACGAGTAAATATAAGGTAAGAAGTATTCTTCGACCTCTTATTAAATCTAGATATAGTATTTCTAAACTCTTTAACCTTAGTATTAACCTTATACTAGTATCTAGCGTAGCTTAACTATATATAATTAAACGAAGGTTAATTTATAAAAGTACTAAGTAGCTACCGTAGGCTACGATTAATTTAGTTTTAGAGCTAATAGGGGTTAAATATAGCCCTATTTATTATAAATAATAAGGGATTAAAATAGTCCTCTAAAGGACTATACTAGGGATAAATATATTATCTAATTTCCTTAAATATATATATAGGTATACTTATAACCTATCTTATATAATTCTATTATACTTACTATAGCTATATTCTTCTTAATAGATATTAGTACCCTCCTCTATATATCCTCTTTTACTATAAGAAGTATCGCTATCGTAGCCCCTTTCTATTCCGAAACTATTAATATAGCTAGCGGTAGGCTATCGAATAATAGAATACCGACGGCGGTATTAGCCGGTACTATTAAAGAGCTTTAACTAGTATACTTTCTCGAGAATATAGAAGCTTCTTTCTTTAATATAGACTTAATAAACCTTATAGAATAGGGTAAAAGTAGAATTTCTAATAATACTATTAAAGTTGTTAGTAAGATCGCCGCTATAAGTATACCTATCTTTTAGAGTATTATACCGTCTCTTAATATATTTATAGTAAGAAGAGGTATATCTTTCTAGTCTTACGAATATTCTTAAATACTATAACGAAATATTAATTCCTTCTTATAACTACTTATTCCCGGTAAATATAACTAAGGAATTCTTCGAGCTCGCTTATACTATTACTTCGGTTAGTATTAATACTACTATTAGACTTAATAAGCGCCTTATAATTATAGATCCTCTACTTATAAAATTAATATTATCTATACTAATAGTTAAATTACGGTATAATATATTTTTCCGATAAATCCGGAGTATAGTACTAAATCTAGTATTATTTAATACTAGTATTAGTAATATATAGGTATATAACCTTATACTTTTATTTATCTAATCTAGATTATATTCGGTCGAGCTTCCTATACTAATTCTCCTAAGGTTAACCGTCTCTTAACCTCCTAGTACGTCGCCTACGAATAGTATAAAAAGTAATAATTAGAGGAAGTTTATATAGAATTCTATATAAATACTATTTATTACCGAAGCTAGTAAGTAATTACTTATTAGATAGATTAGTTAGCTTAATAAACTAGTATATATACCTTTAAATATAATAATAAAGGGGAAGGAAACTATAGATATACTATAGGGTCTAAATAGAGTCGTATTTATAGTAGTAACCGTTTAGTAGCTAGATAATATTAATAATCTAGCTTCTATAACCCTAGCTAGCCTAGTTACTATACTTCTTTTATAGTAAGATAGCCTAGTTTTCCTATAACTAGGATTTATTTTCTATTAAATAAGTATAGTTTATAGGATTTTATTAGAGTATATATATATAATTTTAATATTAATAATTTTAAGAGTTAAAGAAATATTAAGTATAGATCTTATTAAATTACGGTATATAGTATATTCTATAATAACCTAATCTTATATAATATTATCTACTTCTAACGATAGTTTACTAATTATAAGTCTAGAATACCTATAGTTATATAGTTTACTTCTAACTAATTAGTCTATTTCTATATACCTATCGGAATATATACTACTTTTTTATTACGACCCTACTTATAGTAATAATTAACGAAGATATATTAAGAGAATAAACCCTTCTAGATATAAGTATAAATTATCTACCTCTAGTATAAGATTAAACTACTAGAGTCTATCTAGTACTTAATTAGACGAAAGCTAATAACTAATTAATAATAACTTATTATTACTAACTTATTACGGCCGTTACTTAATAAGAATAATTAACTTCCGTAAGTTTAACGATATAATAACTACTACTTATTCGATTAAGAGAGAATAAACTTTATATCTTCTTTAGAGAAGTATTTTAAGTATTATTTACTATTAACTAAGATTACTCTATATTTAAACTAAGTAGCTATATTATACCGAATTTCGAGACCCCTAACCCGTACTAGGCGATTTTTCTTACGAAGATAAAGGTATAAAACTAGAAATATTATAATTACTATAATAATAATAGTAGTAATAGTAATATCTATAATTCCGCCTTACCTAATAGGTTTAGAATACTAATTCTATACTTTACGTCTTAGGAAAGATTCTCGTCTATTTCTAGTTAGTATAGGCTAAAACGGGATACTATAAATATACTCTTAAATAAATACTATTTCTATACCGTTTACTTCCTTTATTAGTAGTATAGGGTAGTAAGATTATAGGGGGTATAGAGTAGTTATATTTATCTAAAATTTCCTAGCTTTAAACCTTAAGCTAGTTTTAGACTTATTACTAGTACCTAAACTATTACCCTCTACTATTCTTATAGAATTATATATTACTATCTTACCTAATCTAATACCCTTTTTACGAATCTTATTATACTATTCTATTTTCCTTCTATATACTATACCGTATATATAGAGATACTTATAGCCTTTTTACCTAGTCTATAAGCCCCTCTTTAAGTCTTCTATTAAGCCGTTATACTATAATATAAAGCTCTCTAGTCGAGATAGAGCTCCCTATAGAAATAGTACCTAAGATATAATTAGTAGATAATTCTAAATATAATAAATAGAACCGGAAATAGAACTACGTATTCTATTTAACCTAGATTAGTAGGTAAAGAGTCTATTCCTAATTTAAGAAGACTACTTCTAGGAACTAGCTAATATAAATTATACTTACTTATATATACTCTTTATTAATAGATCTACTATAAAAATACTAAGAATAGGAATACTACTAGTAACTTTTATTATTACTACAGCCTCTATTAGTCTAATAGGGCGAATTCTAAGTAAGAGTAATACTAAAACTAGTATTCTAACCCTAAGTATAAGGCTATATCTTTTACTCTTATATAACGAGATTAGCTAATAGAATTAAAACTATAGTTTAATACTACTAATATACTCCTAGAGAGTCCGTTTCTAAAGTTACGTACTATTTAAAATCGTAATATTTTTTAAGATATCTAGAGTAAGGTAAATAGTATTAAAGATATAGCTACGAGTAACCTCCTAGGTACTATTACGACTCCTATTTAAGATATCTAGAGTAAGGTTAATAGTACTAAAGATATAATTATAACTAGTCTTCCGGATACTATTACGGCTTCTATTTAAGAAATTAAGAAATATATTTTTAAGAATTACTTACTAGGTATAAAAGAGTTCTATATCGGTATTAGATATAATATAACCTATAAAAATTTACTACTAAGCCTCTTAGATCTAGTACTAGATATTACTTAAAACTTATTAGACGGTATTTAATTCCTACCGGATACTCTCGAAAAACCCCTTTAAGATTAACTAAAAAAATTTTAGGAAAAGCTTTAAGAAAAGCTTTAGCCTCTAGAGCGTATCTTAATAAAAGTTACTACTCTATATATCTAATATTACTTAGTTACTAGATTAGTCCTTCTAGTAATTATTACTATTCTTTTTACTTATATAATTTCTAGCGGATTATTTAGTATTATAAGTATCCTTATAAGGCTTATTATTAGATTAAAAGTAGTAACGGTCTTAGGTTTTATATATTACGTCCTTCTTTTTATACCTACTATTATTTTATAGCTCTTCTAGACAAAGACTAAGGTATTACTATCCTAGATTAAAGTAGAAAAAGGAGAAGTAGGAGGGTTATATATCGGAGCTTTCTACTATACCATCGTTATAACGGTTTTAACTACTATTATACTAACTATTATCTAAAAGAGTAACGTTATTTAAAAACTAAATAGTAAATAGAGGAGGTTACGAACTATATATAGCTTTAGATACTTTAATATACCTCTTAATAGAAGTAATAATATAAAATATATATTAAGGTAGAATAAATTAGAGATATAGGACGAGTTCTAATATTAATTAGTAAATTAATTTAATAGATTTAGCGCTCCTATTTAACGGAAATAATATTCTCTACTACTCGACCTTATACTTTACGTCCCTTCCTACCTCTTTTCTAGGTATTCTCTACTTAGTAATATATATTATTATCTTATCTTTTACTCTATCTAGTACTATAACCCTAACTAGAATATTAAATACTACTTATTCTAATTTATTAAATTTATACCTAAGTTAGTTAAAATAGCGACGGATAACTATAATATATAAGCTTTATAAAACTCTAGCCGTATAATAGAGCGCTTATAGATTAGACTAGATAGAATTATATTCGCTATAGTAATAGTATCGTACTATACCCCTTTAGCTTATCTTCTAGCTTAATTAATAAAACTAGTATTACTTACCCTACTATTATAGCGTTTACTATTAGGAACTATATTACCTAATTCGTAACCGGCTATTACTATAGGAAGTATATTATTATAATATTAACTAATAGAATAAATAAGTATACTACTATTAAAAATTAATAATATTATATTTTTATACTAAGACGACCGACGTAAATTTATTATAATCGCCGAGAAATTAATAGTCTATCTTAAAATCTTCTCTAAGTTTTAGAGGCTCCCGGTTAATCTATACTATTAAGTATTCTTTATCGTACTTTACCCTTTTATAGAGCTTCTTTATAAAGTCCCTTAAATTACTAATCTCTAATCTTATTTCTATAATAATAACTACGTCAACGGGCTAATATAGATTATTATTAAAAGCTACTAATATCTTTAACTCCTCGGGATTATATTCTCTATAAAGTAGTACGTCTAATCGAAGACTACTAGTAAAGTATCGTCGTTTACCCTCTAGCTCTCGCTACTTCTACTCTTTTTCGTAAATTAAGTAGTACTTATTTACTAGTTAAGAAAATATTTCTATCGTAATACGAAAAATATACTAAGAATAAATACTATATCTAAGTATATCGACCCGACTATAAAGTATTATCATCCTCTAGGATAGCGAAGGAAGTCTATTACTATAGTAGTTAATATTTTAGGTATAATATTATCGTATATAACTATACTAAGCCTATAATTCTATAAGGAGGTTAAGTAATATAGAGTTAGAGGCTAAAGTAGATTTAAATATAGTTAATAGCTAGTTATATAACTAGGTAGCTCGTTTAGAGATATAGTATATAGATAAGTAAAATAGATTTTAGTTTAATATTTTAGTCCTTAAAAAACTACGGAAGTTATCTACTATAACTAAATTAGGATACCCTTCTAGTAGAAATAAATAGCTTTAAAACTTACTACCTATATTAGTAGAAATTCCGGCTCTACTAATAATTACGATATTTTCCTTTATACTTAGATTCTTTTTTAGTTACTCTATTTATAATAAGCCCTCGATCGATATATTTAAAATATAGCTAGGTCTATTTTTTCTAACTTTCTAGATATATAAATCTTTCCGTTACCTTAAATATAATTACTTCGCCATTTTAATATTAGGGGTAATATTATATAAAGTACTAAATAAGAGAAAGAAAAGAGCTATAAGAATAGAAAAGTATATATAGTATAAGATAGGAGAAGTTCTAATTTATATCCTAAACGTACCTAACGGACTAGAGTAGTAACTCGAGTATAGCTATAGACTAATTTATCTATAACTTACTATTTCTATATAGACTATATACGAGATTAGGTTCTAACTAGATAGCTTAAAGTTATAGAGTTTAAACGGATCTATTTAAGTTAATATCTACGCTTAGTTTAATTAATAGAAGATAAGGTAGACCTTAATAGTCTTAGTATTATAGTATATTATCCTTTAATATATACTTTCTCTATACCTTCTACTAGCTAGAGAGGTATAATATAGGACTTATAATTACTATCTCGTCTACGTTTCTATAGTAGGTAGTAGCTACTTTCTAGAAGAGAGAGGTTGTATAAGCTACTATCTACGCTATTACTATATAAGATAGACTCGAACCCCTTATCTTCTATAACGTTGGTTAATTACTATAGCCTAGTACTTCTATAATAATAGAGTTTTTAGTAAGTTTATATACTATAGTCCCTAACTTAATATTATATATCCTTCCCTATTATTAGCTATATACTACTACCTTCTAGATAGAGATAGGTAGATAGTACTATATAATATAGAATATTATATTATTCCGGCTACGTATATAACTATCCCGCTTAGTATTAAGATAAGGGTAGATATTATACCTTTCTAGTTAGTATAGCTTACCGTAAAGGTACGGAGGAGTAAAGAATAATATATTAGAAAGTATTAGTTTTAAACTCTAGATATATATTTATCTATCTTACGTCTTATTCCTTTCCCCTACCGTATAAGGTAGACTCGAACCCCTAGTCTAAATAGTAAGCTCTATAGCTACGTCCCGTCTCTTAGTAATAGTATTACTATAGAAGTTATATTATATAATTTTCCTTACTATAAAATATACGCCGCTATCTCTAGACGAGAGATTAGCTAGACCCTAGCCTCGGGGTATAAACGTATTATTAATATTAATAAATAATATTATATACTATTAGACTGTAATATATACTACTATAAGCTAATTAAATTATAATATTAATATTACTTAGGGGTATATACTAATACTTATAGATTAGGTCCGAAGGTATAAATAGATCTCGCGGACTTTTAAATTAAAACTACTAATAGAAGAGGATTATCCTCTTCTAACTTAATAATAGTATTACTATACGGAAGAAATATCTAGAGATACGAAGGTATATTAAAGGAATATATTAGCCCGTAGCTAAGGTTATTTAATTAAGCTACTTAATCTAATACTTATCTTATTATAGAATATACTTACTTAGTAAGATTTTATACTTTACTACTTCTATTTTTAAGAGGTAGTATAAACGAGAGGGTAGTAGGTAATAAGTTAATACGTCTCTACTAGGTCTATCTAAGAATATAAATCCTTTTAGTATAGCGTATAAGATTATAGCTCTAGAAAGTAACCTTATTATAATATAATAAGGAAATTAGTCTAGTAAACGAGCTATCTAATCGTAGTCGATTTCTATAGCTAGCGTAGTAGTATATAATCTAGGTACGTCTAGGTAATATTATAGGGGTATAGATAAAAAATATATAAGAAAGTAAGCTACTATAACCTAGTTAACCTTACTTCTTACTTTATATCTCTTTTTTAAATATTTCTTATAAAGATATTACTTCTAAAGTTCGATATCTATATTATATAGAAGACGCGATCTAGGAAAGATATTAATATAGTATATTTAAAATCTACTTCCTACCGATAATAACCCGATTATAGAACGGGTACTACTAGAAGAAAATATACTATAAAGAGAGTAAGAACTATATATATATCTAACTATACCTTAGAATTTAATATTAGACGGCCTACTACTATATATCTACGGTTTCGAGAGGCTTTATTTACTTACTAGAGGGGCTTAGACCCTATTACTATTACTCTAAAAACTAAAATACTTAATAAGGGAAGTCGAGAATTATTACCGATCTATACGATAGAAAACTAACTCCTATTAATAGAATCTTAAGATACCCCTAGGAGAGATAAGTAAGGGTAAAGAGGTTATTAAAATAAATTATTTATCTTATATAATTAGTATAGATAACTATCTATAAGAGTAGAAAGAGATAGAGAGAATACTATCTAACTATTATAACTATACTTCGCCTAGCGACTTAGAAAGGGTATTTAGCCTATCGCGTATAGAAGTAGCTTAGATTAAAGATACTATACGTAAAGGTTAATTATTAGCCCTCGGCTTTACTAAAGTAATTAAGCTACCTACTAAGATATTCTATAAGACTTTAGTACGTAATAATTTAAATATAGAGAATACTTAATTAGTTATAATCGAAATTTCTTATAACCGACTAGTTAAGCTTAATAGTAAACGAATAGTACTACTCTAAGTAGAGTATAAATTATAAGGTATAAAGTTCTAAGTTTTTACTTATTATAATTAATATATAATCTAGAAGACCCTATTTCTAGTAGTTTATATCGGAGAATATATTATATAAGTAAGTATAATAATTATAGGACCTTAATACCTTAGATATTATATAAATACGAGGAGGAATTTATTATAGGATATAAAGGTAAATTCGAGGTATTATAGATAATATAGTTTAACGTAGCTAGTCTTAGTAATAAAGATAAAATATTTAAAGTATTATTTAATAAATTTAAGAACTACTTAGTTAAGGTATATAACGATAATAGGTTAGCTTTAAAAACTACTTTCTTCCTCTAGTAAGTATAGGAGCCTATTATTTAAGTAGTAGAATACTCTAATATATTATTAAGTAGGGAGAAGGTATAATAATTTAGCCGCCTCTTATCCGAATTAGTAGACTACGAACTAGTATATAATACTATTATAGATAGGTAAGAAGAGGAAGAATATAACTATAAGATTACGGCTAGTATAGATCGGCCGCTACTATACTAATAGATTAACTCTAAAATACTACTTCTTAAAGTACCCTTTAAATACCTTTTATTATACTAGTAATAACTTTCTAAACTACTACCCTTAAATATATAAGTAGAAAGGTATTAAAGCGCCGACCTACTAGGTAGACTATACTAGCGCTAGACCGTAACTAGTATATAGCTCGATCCTCGGCCTATACGTCCTTCTTAAGTAGTACTATAATATATATAAGACTAATTATAAACCTCTCTTACTCTTCTATCTTTATATTAATAAGTAAATATAACTATAACCGTAGACCGAGATATAGAGTAAGTAATATTAACTAAGTATAGTAGAGAGCCGAACCCCTTTAGTACTATAGGACTATATTTACTCTTTTAATAGTAATAGTATATATAAGCTCTTAATACTCTATATCTTAAAGAGTATTATAGACTAAGTAGACTAGGAATAGAAGAAGAAGGCTCTTCCTCTAGTAAATCTTATCGAAGGTACTAGTACTAGTAGGTAGGTAGACCCCGCTCGTTAATAAGGATAACTAACTATTATAATAGACTAATTACGATTACGCTCGGCCGGCTTAAAATAAATATTAATAAATATATCGCTATAAATAGTAATCCGGCGGCTCGCCGTCTTAGACTTTAAACTATTAGCGACTTATATATTCTTACTACTCTATAGAGTATACTACCTAGTTACTACTACTAGTAGGGAGAATAGCTAACTTATTCTAACTAGGATCTTATAGACGTTTTCGATTACTTAAATTATAGGAGAGTAGAGGTATATATAGTATAGCTTATAAGATTATTACTTAGTTTTAATACTTAGTTTAGTTTAGTAAGGTAGTTACTAAGAGTAGTATAGGGTAATATTTAGAGAGTATATTCTAGTAGAAGCTAATTTTAAAAATGGTTATATAAGTCTATAAAAATAATCTACTATAAAGTTAGCTTATTTTAAGGATTAATTTTATACTCCTATACGAAGACCCTATTCTAGATCCGTTTAGGTAGGGCGTTATAATATTTAAAAAGAAATAAAATAGAAAATCTAAATCTAAGATATAACTAAGCTACCTATTATTAGAAGAGTCCTATTTAGGGACCTTTAAAAAGCCCTTTTAGAGAAATTACTATAAAGAGAGTTATCTTAGTAGTAGCTATTTATAGTATAGAATTATTAGGCCAAATACTATACCCGAATTAGGGTTCTATAATACTTACAGTCTCTCTAAAATATCGTCCTAGGTACGTAAGTATCCTAGAATAATCGCCCTAGAAAAATTAGAGTCCTAGAAAAATTAGGGTCCTAGAATAACCCTTCTAGGAGAATTTATATCCTAGAAAAGTCGTTCTAAGAAGATTAGCGTCCTAGGAAAATAAGCTTACTAGAATAGTCGTCCTAGGAAAATTAGTATCCTAGGAATATTATCCTAGAATAGTTATCCTAGGGAAAACTAGTATAGAAAAACTATCCTAGGAAAGATATCCTAGGAAAATTATCCTAGAAGAATAAGTCCGGGATATTCCTCCTAGGAAAATTAGTATCCTAGAAAAATTATCCTAGGAAAATTAACTTCCTAGAAAATTTATCCGAAGCTTTTTATACTTAAGACTATATAATACTAAAATATAGGTATATTTTAGCTATTCCTCTCTTTATACTACCTAATACCTGTCTATAATTAAAAATAACGTATAAATAGGGCGTTTCTATAACGGGGCGAATAGGGGTATTAAGTAAATATTAATATATCTTTAAAATATAATTTTAATCTCTATAATAGTATTCTAGTATAGGTTAAACGAAAGTAAATATAATAACCCTATAAATATAAAACGAATATTAGCTAGACTATCGCCGAGCCCTAACTAAATAAAGAATAGTACTTCTAAAATCGCTCTAGAACTAGACGTCTCCTCCCTTTTATAGACCTTATAATTATACTAGTTAATACTCTAATTTAAGAAGTCTTACCTAATTATATAAATAGAGGTATATAATATCCTGTAGTTAGTCTTATAACTTATTAGTTTCTAATACTATAAATAATTAGTAGTATAAAAACGATATAACGTATAAGATCTTACCTATTACTAAAATTTCCTCTTACTCCTCTATCTCTTCTTATAGTCTTTTTATATATTTTTTCTTTCTCTCTTCCTAGAGTATTATCTTAAGATCTATAGGCCCGTTCTCTATACTAATAAGTTAGTAGGATTCTACTATATTCTTATCGAGGTTCGTAGGACTACTATTTAAGCTAATACGTCGAGCCGTTTTATCTACCTCTCTTATTATTTTTACTAAATACGCCTCTTCTAATTTAATATATATTAAGATATTAAGAATCTACTCTATATTAGTATACTATAATAATAGTATTAGAAATAGAATACTAATATAAAAAGTATTATTCTCTAGAACCTTATTAATTATAGATTATACTATAATTCTAGTCTTTAAGTATTATAAGTTTTCGGCTTTATAACTTATACGATTAAGGTCTTACCTCTAGTCTCTAATTACTATACTAGATAAACTTAGTAAGTATAAGACTTACGAGTATTATACCTATATATTAGCTATTTTAGATATAGTAGCTATACGACTATACTAGAACTACTCGCTACTATAAGAACGATCTTATAATTATCTACTAGTATACTAATCCCGTATAGCCCGCTAAATAGAGCTAGATAGAAGAGTAAACTATAGAGGTAATATAATAATTTCTAGATTATACCTCTACGAGGCTTAATAAATAAATCTAAAGAATTCTACTTCCTATCTAATTAAGAAGCTATAGTAAAAGGGTAACTTTAAAAGGTAGACTAGAAGCTTAATAATAGAATCTAGAGGTTAATATACTACCCGGCTTTAACTTTTAGTAGTCGAGATAGGGTTAAGTTAACCTTAATAGTATCTTCGAAGTAGATAATACGGGCTTAAGATTAATATATAAATAACCCTTAAAGAAGGAGTATTAAAAAAAATACCGTTATAAATATATAAATATAGATTTATAGAATAAGTAGTTTTAATTCTAAGTATTACTAAATAGAATACGCGGAAAGAATTATTAACGTCTAGTAGATTCGAATAAATATTTCGTATAAAAACTTACGGAGGAGAGGGTTAGAGAGTAGAAGTAGAAGGAATAGTAAATATCCTCCCTATATATTATTAAATATAGTTAGTAACTTATTTATAATTTAAAATAGGGGAATAGCTTATAATAAGACTGTATAGATTCTATACTACTTATAAAGAAAAAGGGTTCCGACTTTCTATTATAGTAAGAATATAGAAGATTAGAAGCGAAACCGATATAATCCTACTAGAGCGATAAATTTATCGATATATACTTAAAGGAATCCTAAGGATATCTATAAGAAAGCTTAGGTAAGAACCGGTAAAATTTAGGACTATATTAATTAATAAGAGATTTACGGCTTATAATTTAGCTATTAAGATATCTAGAACTTTAAAGCTTATATAGAGGATATTCGCCGTAATATAAAAAAACTATAAAACGACGTCGGCCCGACTCTAGGGGCCTAAGTATCGATAGCGGTAGATAATCTATAGGTAGATAAGATATTTAGATACTAGAAGGGAAATAGCCCTTAAGAATACTTCTATATAAGGATAGAAGTTAATAAGTATTAAAAAAAGAAATATACTACCTATAGTAATAGTATATAATTATATAGTTTCTATAGCGGTACGGATAACTATTAGAGAGAGTATAAGAAATTTTATAGGTAAAGCTATAAAAAAGAGCGGAGTATAGGGCTATTTTATATATAAAGAATAGTTAAATATTAAAATAGAAAGGAGTTAGAATCGGAGAGAGCCTAGGCTAAAACTAGGAATATAGTAAGAATTCTAAAATAAGTCTTATAATATACCCGAATCCGGAACTATATACTAAAATTAGCTAGGTATAAGATATTACTACTCTAGTAAATACTAAAGAAGATAATCTAGTTCTAAAACGTAATTATAAAATAGAATATATCTAGGAAGATTAAGCTAGCTCGGCGGATACTTATAGTCTATACGCGTTCTAATAGTAGCGAAGGATACTAGTCCTATAAGTATATCCTTTTACTAGAAAAGCTCTAGTAACGGATACTATAGAATATTAGATTATAGTATATAAATTAATATCTAACGTACCTTTATTAGCTTAAATACTAAAGTAGTAGACGTAGTCTTAGAGAGGAAGCTAATAGCTTTAGAGCTAGGAAGCTAACGATCTAAATCGTTAATACTAATAGCTCCTTCCTTAATATATCTATTTATTAGTTTTACGACGATAGAGCTTAGCGCTTAAATATTCTAGAAAGCGCCGTTAGATATACGGGTATAATAATTTTCTAGGCCTACTATACGCTTTATTAGTACGGTAATCTAGAATACTAGAGATATTTACTAACTAATTTTTATATCTCTATAGGGATAAATAAGAATATTTAAAGAAGTAAGTAAGCTATATTTAAACCCTTTTTCTATAAGGTATATAAGTCTAACGAGTATCTACTATAGTTAGTTAGTAACTTTATTTAAGGGTATTACTACTAGGTAATACCTATCTAAGTATTATAGCTAATCGAATTTTATTAAGACGGGGATTTCTAGTAATATAAGAAATAGAATAGACTATATATTCGAAAATAATATAAGAAGTTCCCTTAAACCTAAATACTTCTAGGGTAGATATAATATTAGTATACTATAGCTACTATAATTTATAGAGATTTTTCTTAATACTTAGTCCTTTAAACCTTTTTACCAAGATAAGCTTTAATAATAGATTATTCGGCCGACTTTTTATCGTAACGGTATTAAATAGGGCCCCTCTACGTTTAGCTATAGTAATCTAGTCTTTAATACCGAGCCGGAGATCCTAGTATTTCTTATAGTCTTCTTAAGAAGAACTATATTTTATTCTTATATATTCGTATACCCTAACTCTAGCTTTAATAGTCTTAACGAGTATAAAATCTCTTAAACTAGTCTTAGGATCTACGGTTTCTTTATCTATAGTATCGAGTCTTTTCCTTCCTAAAGCTTTTATTCTATTATACTTAGGGACTATATTTTTACTACTAATACTATTTATATCTACGGCTTAATACTTAAGCCCGTCGAGTATATTAAAATTAATTTAGGTATAGTATTTATCCCTTATAGTTATTTTAAGTATACGTATAATAAAGAGCGAGGTTCGTAGTCGTTCTTAGTTAGAAGATATATATAGATAAATATCTACTTTTATAATTTTCTTAAGAGGAAGCTATATATATAGTTAGGGCTATAATTATTCCTCGGAACGTATTAAGTACGTAACCGTAGTAATAGATTTAATATAATAAACTATAGAAGGATAGATAAAGGTATCTACTCTTCTACTAGTATTATATATTCCTAGTAGTTACCTTAATATACGTCGGGTACGATTTATCGAATAAGAATAGAAAATTATAGTAGAGAGGTTCTTAAAGTATAAAGATACTACTTAAGTAAAAATCGAGGTATTATATTTTCTACGTAATCCTAAGAAATCTAGGGAGATAGATAATAAGTATATCGAGAAACTTATAATATTATTAAAGACTAGGAATAAGTAATATATTTTATAATTTCGAAGTTATATTCCTACTATTATTAATTAGTATTAGCTTAAGGATACTATTACTACTTCGGAAATTTCTACTAAGTAATTATTAAATCTACGTAATTACCTAGAGCTAGATTTTCCGGCCGGCTTCTAATTAAAATATCTTTATAGATAATACTAAATTAAAGTAGCCGTAAATATCTATCTAGATAGCTACTAGATTATAGATCTATATCTTATAGGTAAAGACTCTTCCCTATATAGAAATAGATTCTTATACTTTTAGCTAGATCTTAACGACGACCTAAAGACTATACTTATCGAAGAGTACTCCTTTAAAAAATAACCGGATAATAATAAGGTATACTATAAAATCCGAGAATACTAAATATCTAGAAACCTATACTTTAAGAACTAGTAGTAGGCTCGTTTATACGCGATATCTAAATATAAAGTAAGAAACCTAAAGTAGATTCTCTATTATAGAGATTATATATATATATTTAATCTTTAGTTAGATATTCTAGTATTAAAATAGGGTATATAGTTAAGTACGTTATATAAAATTTTTACTATAAAATACTATAAGGTAAGTATTCTAACTAGAGTAGTATTCCTAATAATAGAAAAGTTAGTTAGCTTTTTTAATATCTTTCTATTTTATAGAAACCGCCCTAGTCCTAAATAGAGGTACTTCTAATTACTAATTATATAAATAGGAAAACCTCTATTACCTTAGGTATATTAAGGAAGTTTAGACTAAGATTCTCCCTAATATATAAGTAAGGTAGAAGCTAAGTAGAACTAATATAAAAGCCTTAGAGCTTACTACTCTAGACGTATTTAGAGCTAATAGGGAACTTTTATATAGTTAATTATATAATAGTAAGATTTTTAGTACTTTTAACGAGTAAGAGTATAAAGCTATATAGGTAGAAGTACTATCTATCTCTATAGACCGCTTAATTCCTTCTTTCTATAGCTACTTTAAGGATATTAATTATTTCTAAGGCCCTATTAAGTACGTAAAATTACTTATAGAGTTATTACTAAGGGATTCTATATCCTCTACCCTTCTAAGAGTATTTAGGGATAGGAATCGGAAAGCTAACTAATACGTAGTTTAGGAATCTAAGTCTAGATTTATACTTAGACTAGGGGATCTATTAGATAGAGAAGATTTCGTACTTCGGTAGATATAGATTATTACTATACGCTACTCTAAAGTAAAACTAGATTAGAAATCTAGTAAGATAATCTTATACGAGATCGCTACTTACGTCTATTAATTAGGATTTAAGTCTATACTAATCCTTAACTTAATTTAGAAGTCTACTAATAGGTAGATTACTTATAAAGCCCTACTAGAGACTCGGAGACTAGACCGCTTTAAATATAATACTATCGCCTTTAAGGACTATATAGAGTAAATAGTTAGATTTTTTTCTATAGCTAAGGTACTAATAGAAGAGGAGATAAGAAATATATTTAAGGTTAATAATAATAATAGACTATCTAAAAGATACGGGATTCTAGAACCGAAGGACTATAAATAGAATAAGTTATTACTATTTTTAAATAAGTTATACGATACTAATAAGTAATAGTATTCTAAGATAATATCTTTCTTTATCTATAGATCTATATACTTTATCTTTTTAGGTAAACTAGCCCGTATTATTATAACTTATAGATAAATACGATCCCCTAAGTAAGAGATACTCGAGGTAGAAGCTAAAGAAGAAATATAGAGATTTACTAAGTAGTAGTAGTTCGCTTAGCTAGTAGAGTAGAGAAGGGAGAAGTAGAGATAAGTCGAGTAGAAGAGGGAGAAGTAGAGGTAGACTAAGAAAGGATAGCTAGCTTAGCTAGCCGAATAGAGGTAGGCTGAGGAAGGACGACTTACTTAGTTATCCGAATAGAGGTAGGCTAAGGAAGGATAGCTAGCTTAGCTAGCCGAACGGAGGTAGGCTAAGGAAGAACGACTTACTTAGTTATTCGAATAGAGCTAGGCTTAGCTATCCGAATAGAGGTAGACCGAGGAAGGACGACTTACTTAGTTATTTAAATAGAGCTAGACTTAGCTATCTAAATAAAGACGGGCCGAGGAAGGATAATTTACTTAGTTATCCGAATAGAGGCGGGCTAAGGAAGGATAACTAGCTTAGCTAGTCGAACGGAGGAAGGCTAAGGAAGGACAATTTACTTAGTTATCCGAATAGAGGTAGACTAAAAAAGAATAGCTAGCTTAGCTAGCCGAATAGAGGTAGGCCGAGGAAGGATAGCTAGCTTAGCTAGCCGAATAGAGGTAGGCCGAGGAAGGATAGCTAGCTTAGCTAGCCGAATAGAGGTAGGCCGAGGAAGGATAGCTAGCTTAGCTAGTTAAACGGAGGTAGGTCGAGGAAGTAAAGCTATTTCGGCTAGCTTAGTTAGCTAAAGAGAGGTAGATAGAGGTTGAGGAGAAGAAATACTAGGTAGTAGAGTAAGAAAGATAGTAGTAAGCCGAGGAGAAGAAACGTAGATATACTAAGAAAGATCTATTTAAAGAAAATAATATATAGAAGTAGGAGTAGGGATAAGCTAAGAGGTAGAAATAAGCTAAGGAAGAGGGGTAGACCGAGAAGAAGAGACCCTAGCTAGCGGAGTAAGAAAGCTAATAGTAAGCTAAAGGGGGTAGATATAGGTAAACTAAGTAAGAGCTATTTAAGATAGATAATATCTAAGAGATAAATATAAGTAAAAAACTAAAATATCTTATAAGGGTATAATATATTACTAGTATATAGGAGAAGTACGAGTAATATAAGAAGTAACGTAGAAAGAAACCTAAGCTCCCTAGAGATATAGGTACTACGCGAAGAGAAAAATACTATAAATAGATTATCTAGATTAACTTAGGAGAAGTTATAGAACCTATAACTTAGGAATAAGTAGAAAAGAGCTAAGTAGAATTAAATAAGTAAACTTATACTTTACTAAATAATACTAATTCTTTAGTAATAGATATCTCTAATTCTAGTTAATAGGCGAATACTTAAAAAGTCTCTATAACTTTTATAATCTATAAGAGAGGGACTTAGAAAGTTAAAGATAGTCTTCGAGTTAATCCCTCTAATCTACTAGTAGTAAAGAAGATAGAGCGACGAGTAATAAAGTATATAAAAAAGTATAATAGTATATAGATATATAATATAAACTTTTATAAGCTAAATTCTTATATATATCTTAAGGACGTTACGAAAGATAGAATAAATACTATACTTCTAATTCTAGAATTAAAAAGAGATATTATTAAATTTCTAGATACTTCTAAAATATATAATAAGTTATAGACTATATTAGCGACTAGCTAGTCCAACCTAGTATCTAATTTATAGATTAAGTAGAAAAATAAGTCTAAGTATAAAAAGGGTCGTCTATAATTTTAGGTAGAATATTCTAATAAGCTAAATAATAGAGGATAGGAATTTACTTTATATTTTTTATTCCGATTATAACTATCCGTTATAATTAGACGGGTAATTAAGGCTTAGTAACCTTAGAAGTAGGTAGTCCGAGTATTTATCGAGTAATAAGAGCTTATACCGATAGGGACTCGAAATAGAAATAGAAAACTATACCTAGGCCCCTATAATAGAAACCGGAAACTAACTATATTTAGTAATATTATACTCTATATATAGTAAAGTATAAGCCTCCCTTACTACTATATCTATAAAATAGAGGGGCCGGTTTAGAAACTTAGTAGTAGTAATTAAGAACCTAAAAATAAATATCTTAATTCGAAATCTAGACTTTATATATAGGTTATAGTACGTAGACCGTTTAATAAATTAGTCTACGTATATATAGATTAGCTATCCTAATTTCTACTCTTATAGTTATAGTATCTCCGTAGTAATCGTAGATACTATTATACTTTAAGATAAGACGGGCTATAAATAATAATTACTAGAAGCTATCTAAAACCCTCTATAATAAATTAGCTAAACTATACTAAGAATATAATATCTACGTATATTTTCTAGTATATTATAATAGTTAATTTAATAGATTTATATTAATAGATAAGATAGGCGAGCCTTAGTCGTCTCTAGACTAAGAAGCTCTTATAAGTCTCTCCTCTTTTATAGTACTCTAGAGTTAACTTCTATAAAGGGTAAATTATACCCCCTACTAGTAATAAAGTTACTAGCTTATTACCGTCGAGCTTAATAAAGACGAGTAAAGATAACCTTCTATAAAGTAATTTTATAGGAACGTTTAGCTAAATATAACGCGACCTCGGTATAAGTAAGTTAAATACGTAATTAGAAGATAGTACTATATTATTACTAAGGTTAGATCTAACGATAAAAAAGGTATTCTAAAAGAGCGTCCTATTCTCTAGTTCTACCTTTACTATCTTAAGTAGATCTTTTTCTCTTTTTTACTACTTATTATTTATCCTTCTTCTAATTCTTATATTTCCTCTTTATATAGTTCGCTATATCTATAAATTTACTTCTTAAGTTATTAAGCTAGTTACTTATATCCTCTAGAAAGCGCTTAGTATTACTCTTTTCTTATTCGAGTTTATAAATTCTTATATCCTTACGGATATTATTATATTATAGATTATTAATTAAGGTACGTATTCTTTCTATCTCCTCTAATAGAGTTAACTATAGTTAGAGTATCTATAGAATACTTACTAGATAAATTATATAGAGATAACTACTCTATCTCTTAGAATAGATCTTTTATAATATTTTTATTTATATCTATATTCCTACTCCCTAAATAACTCTATTAATATATCGCCGACTAGATATTTATATCTTTTAGCTACTAGGCTAAATAGATCGTAGTTTATATACTATATCTATTCTATCGTACCTCCTACTCTATCTAAGCCATCGATTCCGATTATAGGTAGAGGAGTAGGATTCTTAATAGTAGACTATAAGCCGCTTATTCTTTAAGACTATAAAGAGGGTAGAAGGGGACGAAGTATAGAGGGAGTAGACGAAGTATAGAAGAAGTAGACGAAGTATAGAGAAAGTAGACGAAGTATAGAGGGAGTAGACGAAGTATAGAGGAAGTAGATAAAGAAGAATTAGATAGCTTACTTAAGATACGATACCCTTTATATACCCCTCTTCTTACCTCTTTATAGATAAGAGAGTATAAGATATACTTATATACTTAATCGTATAATATATAGCTTCTATAATATATCTTCCTTTTATATATACCCTCTATACCTCTCTAATAAGTCTAGACTAACTAGATAGGTATAATACTATTACTAGTATAATAAAATTATAGATAGTTAGATTAATAGGTATTAATAGTACCCCCTCTACTAACTTATACGTTAATATCTTAATTCTAGTATTATAAGATACGGGTACGTAGGACTAATACTACCCTCGTTCTTCTATATTAGTATAGCTACTAGCTACGTCGTAACTACTTTACTATTAGAAACTTTATATAAATTCCCCTCTTACTAGCTAAAGAGTATAATTAAATTAATCCGTAGCTTAAAGGCTATTTCTAGTACTTATAATACTAGGTCGTAGCGAATATAGATCTTTATAAGCTATATAGCTACTCGGAATATATACTCTTTTAGTTATATATCTATTTAGTACTATTAGAATTAAGACTTAGATATCCTATCTATATAAGGGTTTATCTTAGTAGAGATACGTACGACTATATATAGAGGTACTATCTCCTTCTAAGGGTTAGATAAGGTATAGTAATAGTTAATACCCTAGTATAGTAACGTAAACTACTACCTACTTTTTTATTACTTTCTACCGCTACCTACGGCTACTAGTAGGCTACTACGAACTATAGCGTTAAGATATTAGTAAAGCTTCGTTAATATAGCGCTTCTATATTACTAGATACTAAGTAGCTATAATAAACCTACTAAATACCTAAGGTAAATAGGTCCCTAGGGTTTAATAGATAAGAAGGTATCTTCCTATTCGGATACTCTATAGATTACCTCCTCTTTATTATAGTACTTATCCTTCTTATTAGCTTTATTCTTTACTTCTTAGGTAGACTTCTACTAAGTATTATACTTATATACTAAGATATTATACTATATAGATCGAACGGAATAAACGAGATATTAGAGTACGACTACTTCTAGGATAGAATCTTAGGTATTCTCTTTAGTATATATTAGGTAGACTTATCTATTACTAGTATAACTACGATTATAATTACGCGTACTATAAATACTAAGCTTTATTAACTAGACGTAGTAATTCTATATACCCTTTACCTTCTTATAGACGTAAATATAAGTACTATTATTAATATATTAGTTAGTTTACTAATAAATAATACGATTAGCTTACCCGGATACTCTATATTTTAATCCTTTCCTAGTAGGCTATAGGCCTAGTATATGCTATAACTATCTTAACTATACTAGATATTACCTACTATATAAAGTAGAAGATATTTATACTTAACCTTTTAACTTTTCTAATATAAACTAGGGACGAGAATATATACTTTATTTATAAGTCTATACTACTTTCTTACGTTATAGCCGCGTTACTTATCTCTTTATCTCTTTTACGTAGGTAGCTAGAAAAGTATAAGAGCTTAGGGTTAGGATAGATTAACCTATAGTATATATAATTACTAATAGTATTTATTACTATAAATATAATTATAGCGTCGTACTAGATATATAGAGTAATTATTCTTTATAGTCTATTACTTATTAATAGAGAAGTTAGTACTTACCTTTACTAGGGTATATTTCTTATATATCTTAAACTCCTTAGATTATATAATCTAACGTAGGTAGGTCTATATATTTACTTAATTACTAAATCCTTTTACTTTTTACCTTACTAGTATTAAACGCCGAATTTTTAAGTCTATTAGAGCTTAGATATATAGTTTATACTTAGCTCGTATAAGAAATAGTAATCTTAAGAGAATAGTACGACTAAATAGTTTATAAGCTACTATAGGTTTTATAGATAGAGAAAACGATTTAATATTAGTAAGAATTTATTTTAACCTAAGTTATTTATAGTTTAAGTCTTAACTTAAAAAGAGACTAAAATCTACTAGGTTAGTACGTAGTAAGATTAGAGGGTAGCTTATAGAGTTCCTAGTCGGCGCTTAACGATTGGTTTAAGCTTATATATACTATACTATACTAATTAGTTTATATATATATAGTTTAAAGTTAAATTTATTTTAACTTATAGAGTAATTATATATTATATTATATTAGTATCTTTTAGACTTAGTACCGGGTAGAGCTTTACTTTACTTCGCCTTAACTATCCTAGGTAATACTTCTTAATCTATCTTTATTAACTAGTAATAGATAAAAACCTAATTCCTTAAGAGGGTAGCTAGACTAACTAGTTAAGATTTCTTATACTCTCTATTCTATCGGATTTACTTAGTTAGTTCGTTATTATTATACTATAAATCGAGAACTATAATTAGGATATTAATAAGGCTCGGGCGCCGTTATAATATCGATTAATTATATTATCTACTTTAATACTAAGTAAGATAGACCTATATTATAGGATACTTAGATAGTATAGAAATTAACCCGCTATAGAATAGAAATAAGAGTAATTCTATATCTAATCCTAAGATACCTAGAAGAGGAAGAGGTATATTTATCTTTACTCTAGTATATATTCCTTTATACTACCCTTTAATACTAACTTAGTAGCCTTTTAGTCTACTACTTAAGCTATACCTCGAGTATTCTTTATAATCGTACTTAGCTATTAGACGGAATATATAGTCTAGTTCTTAGTTATAGCTTTCCTATAAATCTTATACTATATTCTAAAAGTACCGTCGTATATTTTAAGGTAAAGTAGTCTATTTATCGAATATATAGTAGACTTGTATACGTCTTAACTACCGTAGTATTACGTCTAAGTATCTAATAACTTAATCTTTATATCTACGCTTAGATACCCCCCTCTATACTATATTATATAGATATTTAGAACCTACGTCCGTATCTCGCTCCTTAGAATAGCTTCGGCGGCTAGCCTCTTTTCGTAATAACTTCGTCTTATATAGGCGCCTATAGTATATAGAATATCCTTTAGATAAGAGTATTAATTCGGATATATTAAGCTTATAAAGCTATACCTCTCTTTTTATTTTTATAGGAAGCTAGTCTACCTATCCGCGTCCTAGTTATACGAGGTAGACTCGAACCTCTTATCTTTTCCCTAGGCTTAACTTTACGGCTACCTACCCCCTTCTATAGTAATAGAGTTTCTAATAGGGTTAAATAATACGATATTATATAATATTTACTACTAATATATATATCGCTACTATAAGTATACTAGATTAGTACTAGAATCCTAGTTATAGAGTATAAATACGGTATTACTAAAGGTTACTTATACTATATCTTTATATATAGAGAGGTAACGGGTACTAATTAGTAAAGACGTTATTATAAATAGTTAGAGAGGAACCGTAGAATATCCTTAGAAGGCGAAGCTCTTAAAGAAATAGATACTCTAGACTAATCCTTTAGATTATATAAAGATAGGTCGGTTTTAGTTACTAATAGATTAAGATACTTCGCGGATACTTAGAATATAAGATATATAAAGCGGAGTAAGGAAATAGATAGAATAGATTAGTTAAGTAGATAAAGTAAACGGAGTAGAACGATAAGTCCTTTATCCCTCTCTTTTAGTACTTTATAGCCGAGAGAGTAAGATATATATATATACTTAACTATAAATATAACTTTTATTATATATCTTCCGTATATATATACCTCCTATATCTCTAGACTATTTTAGGTTAGCTATAAAGGTATAAAACTATTACCGGCGTAGTAAAGATATAGGTAGCTAAATGGATAATTAATAATAATACCTCTACTAACTTAAAGTTTAATATCTCTATTTTACTATTCTAAGTATTGGTATATAATACTAAAGTTACTATAATCTATATAATTACTAGGTAAAGTAACTATCTACGGCGGCTACTAGGGGAGGTATTCCTAATTCTAGACTATAGAATAAGTCCTTATTAAGCTATATAGATATATTAGCGTCGATCCTAATATATCTAATTAATATATAGTAAAAGAGGTACCTATCCTAAGTATCTATATAGCTAGTAGGGGCCTATATTAGTTATAGTCTAGCGTCTAAGATAAGTTTATAATAGTAGTAGCGGATTATTACTTCGTAATTAGGAATTCTATACGTACGTCTCTTACTAGCTAAGATATAACTAGTACTAGTATAGTATAGAACGACGAAGGCTATAGTATTATATATACGTACCTCGTAAGGGTACGACTCTTACGCGGATAGTATAGCTATATTAAGGATAAGACTTCTAGCTAAGAGAGATCGTAGTAGCTAACGGAGCTACTAAGCGTAAATAGTATCCGTTATATATAATAAGCTCTATCTTATACTATACCTACTAGGGGTTTAAGATAATACCGAGAATAAACCTATTTTATAACGGCTAAGCCCTAGATATAGTCGGATAAGAAAACTATAGCGGCTAAATACTAAATAGAAATAGGTTACTACCTTACGTATAGATTAGGGAAGTAGATAAGAGAGAGTCGAGTATCTAGAACTAGTAGATTAAACCTTAAAAAACTTACTTCTATAATCTAGATATTATACCTTAACTTCCTACGGCCGTAAGTCGTTATAAATTAAATACTATAAATAAGCTAGTAGAAGTATATCTATATTCCCTACTTTTATAGAAGGTAGCTAATTCTTTAAGTACGAGTTTATTTCTTTCTCCTCTTTAATTAATTATATTCTATCCTCTACTTCGTCGATAATAAGGGGTATAATAACGACCGTCTTTTAGAAGAATAGAAGGCTAAGTTCTAAGGACGAATTTATTAAGGATAACCTTCTATTTAGCTACGTTACGAATCTCTAGGCTAGCTCCTATTACTTCTTTAATGATAAAGGGGATATAGGAAGTTAGAGAAGTAGTATTATTTATACTAAAAGCGGGTATATAGATACGGAGGTAGTAATATTTCCTCTAATCTTCTTCTATCTACCTACTAGCCCGTCTATATCTAACTATATTAATCCTAGAGCTCTCCTCTTATAAGAATATCCTCGGGATACCTTTAATTTCTAGCCTACTATATATTCGTAGTAAGTAGGGCCTTCTCTTACTATACTAGCTTAAGTATATTAGTACCCCGAGTAGAAAATTATAGAAGAATAGTACTAATAACTAGATTTTAGCTATATATTATCTTCGCTTATACTATCTACTTCTTACCCGGGTTCTAAACCCTATAGTAAGGAGATTATAACCGGAATCGTTAACCGAGTCTATAAGAGTAACGAGATTATCTACTAGGAGTATTTTTCCTCTTCCGAACTATATATCCTTCCTCGAGTTACGAAGAGATAGAGGGTTAAGAGTAATATAGATAATAAAACTTATAAGATTTAGAATAGACTATTAGCTATAAATTACTATAAAAGAAAGAGTAGTAGGTTTATCTAGTCCCTAACCTTCTATATACGTTACTAATATAGTTCGTAGAGTATATTTCCTAACTTAAGAACGAGAATAAGGACCTTTATATACGGAACTATACTCTAGTTAAGAAAAATATATACTCGTCGGCCGCTCTTAAGAAGATTCTTTAATATCCCGCCCTCGTATTCTTTCTTAGAGATTTCCCTCGAGACGAGATATAAGAGAGCCCGATCTAGTAACTAGTCTATTTAATAGTATAAGGTATTAAGAGCTAGTAATATAGAGGTAATAGAGGTAATAGTTATAGTATTTTTCTTTAAGTACTCTTTTTTATTTCTACTATAAAGCGCTTCGCTCTATTTTAAAATTTACTAGAGTTAAAATATTATAGTATCTCGGATATTTAATATATTAATAATACGAAACGTAGAGAGAAACTTTATAGTAAGATTACCTAGTTTACCTTTACTCCTCGATTACTCGTTATCTTATCTAAGGGGAAGATCTAGTCGCTTCTCGCTAGCTTATATCTTCTACGTAGATTCTACTAAAGAATAGTACTATTACTATAGTCCTCTATATCTCCCGGACTATACTAGACTAGTTAGGAAGATATAATACTATTACCGGTACGGCGAGGATATAGGTAGCTAAACCGATAGACGACGACTATACCTCTACTAATACTAGATTCGATATCTTCTTTTAACTATTTTAATATATAGGTATATAAGACTAAAGTTACTATCTTCTATATATTACTAGCGTAACTCTATCTTATTAGCTAGTAAGGGGATATTTATACGGAGTTCCTAAGGGTAAAGTAACTATCTACGGCGTCTACTAGTATTCTTAATTCTAAGTTATAGAACCTTAGTAAGCTATATAGATACTTAGGATTATATAATTATATATCTATTAGTACTATAATTATTAAGGCTTAGACGTACTACCTATCTAAGAGTTTCTATTTATAGAAGTATAGTCCTATATAGAGACCTCGTCTTCCCTCTATAGATAGATTAAGTAAAGTAATTATTAGTACTCCGATATAGCGACGTAATCTTTATAGCTAACTATACTAGTAGTCTATCTAACGGTATTAAGATATTATATACTAGATTCTAGAAGTACTAATAAAGCTAAATAGTATCTAGATATATCCTCTTATTTATACTAGAATACTACTCTCTATACTATATTATATAGAAGATTAGAAGCTACGTCCGTATTTCGCTTCTACTAGCTTCGGCGGCTATCTATCTTTTTATAATAGCTTTATCTTATATACTCGCTAATTCGAATAGAAGTATTAGGTTAGAGGTATTAAGCTTATAAGGAACTATATCTTCCCCGTCTTCCTAGGAAGCCGGCTAGCTTATTAGTATTTCGATTATATAAGGTAGACTAGAACCCTTTATCTTCTCTAGGTATACGTTATAGCTATACCTCCTCTTTTAGTAGTAATATAGTTTCTAATAGGTTTAGAGATACCCCTAGTCTTACTTTCTAGTTATATTCTATCTACCTCGTAGTAACGGAGTTCCCGATAGATTAGAATAGTATAGCTCCTAGCTTAATATTATATAACTATTACTACTATAATATATATACTACTATCTATAAAGAAGACGGTTCGGAACCTTAGATATATAGATAAGATATTATCTATAGTTACTCGTATCGGAATCTTTATATATAATAAGATAAGGTAGACTAGTTATTATAGATATACTTACTATAGTTAGTAGAGGTATAATACTAAATATAGGTTCTAGAGCTTCTTCTATAGTACCTTTTTACTTAGAGTTAGTCGCTATAAAATAGTATAAATCTAAGATATTTTAAACGCGTTTAGTTAAGTATCGAGGCGAGTATAAATAGAGTAGGATTAAACTTTAATATTATAGATAGAGGAGCTAGGAGGGGCGGAGAAATCCCTAAAAGAAGGTAGATAGGGGGCTTCGGACCATCTCTACTAATACTCTTATATTCTCTAAGTAGATTATTACTATAAATTATAGTAGTAATAGATAAGAAGGGATAGGTATACCTTATAATAGGACCTCCCGAGCTAGTTAATTAGAATAAACTTACCGCTCTTTATATATATAGGTTATACGACCTACTACCTATAAATTACTACTAGGGTAGTCTTAGAATCCTAGTATCGAGGTATAGACTAGTATTTCTAGCGGTAGAGGATAATATATATAAGGTCTTTATAAGCTTATCCTATTCTAAGTCTATACTACTATATATACTCCTACCTTTAGCTTTATAAGCTATTATTCTATTCGCTATTAAGGGTTCTACGTTCTAAACTTCGACGACGCTATACTATAGGAGTAGGCCGATAATATAAACTAGGTATATTAGTAGAGTTATTTATAATACTTTATATAAATAGTAAAGAATATCTAGACTATAGATATACTAAGCTCTAGCTCTCTTCTAGATACTAAAGGAGATACCGATTCGAGCTTTAAAGAGATATAGCCCGAAAATAATACTATAGAGATATAAGTAGTAGATACCCTATATAAAATAAAGACTACTAAAGTAAGCTAAACTAATAGGTATCCTAGTTAAACTATAGAGCTATATCTTCCGAGGTATCTTATAGTACTTACTACTTCTTAGAAGAGAGTAGAAGTCGATTAAGTAATAGATCCTATTCTAGAGCCTATAGTATTAGAAGTAAACCGTATAGAAGCCGATTAAGTTATAGCTTCGATCTTAAAGTCTAAGATATCCGGATTAAGCTATACGGAAGCTACGATAACTTTAATCTCTAAGTAGGAGTCTAAACTAAGGAATAATAATTAGATATAGGTAATAGAGGAGCC
Source organism: Darksidea phi (assembly GCA_030770425.1). NCBI lineage: Eukaryota > Fungi > Ascomycota > Dothideomycetes > Pleosporales > Lentitheciaceae > Darksidea > Darksidea phi. Next base: position 54,519 of record JASJFT010000015.1, on the reverse strand, counting down.
TATATAGTCCCGCTAATCTTCTTATTAAGTTATATCCGCGATAGAAGGAGCGATTAGCGCTTAGAAAACTAATACCTAGACCGTAATATATAACCTCTATTTTAGTATTAAGAGTCCGGCTATCGAAGAGTAATATAGAGGAAACGACGAAGTAATAGCTAATAATAAGGATAATAACTATATTATACGAAGTATAGGGAGCGCCTCTATAAGTTTAAGTAAGTACTATACTATCTCTAAAAATACTAGAACGACCTTAGTAGTACGTAAGAGGTTAATATTAAATATACTAACCCTTTCTATAAATAGCTATATAGTAAGAACTAAATAGGTTTACTATTAGAAGTATTCTCTATACCTACTATACGACCTATTTTAGTACCTATAATATACTTTACTAAAGTAACCCCTCTTCTATACTTCTCTTTATATCTAAATAATACTTCTAATAAATATACTAAGCCCTAGTAGATTATACGGAACTCCCTTATAAGATCGCTAAAAGTACCTTCTAGATATACTTATTTCTTATAAAACTAGAAAGTATCTACTATAGTACCTCTTAGTATATAATATTATAAAATTTAACTTAGCTTTAAAACGTATTCTAGATAGCTTAGAGTAGTAGATATACCTTAACCCTATACGTAACCTAATCTAGAATATTTCTAAGACGGACTCCCTATTATAGAATAGAATAAAGCTTATATTACTTAGAAATAACGTACTTCCTCTTAAATAGAGGCTAAAAAATATCTATAAGTATCTTAGATACTATAAGAATAAGCGGCGCCTCTAAATATATCTCGTAGGGATATTTCCTATAGAGGGAAAGAATAACGAGTTACTAAGTAGAATAACGAGCTTTAATATTAATGGAAAATCTAGCGAGGATCGTATACTTAAAGATAATTATAAACTATAGCGATTAAGAGAAAAGTTATCTAATAACTCCTAGGGTCTAAGTAGAGGCTTCTTAATAGTATTCGGCGCTTCTACTAGCCTACGCGTAATAATTAATAAAGACTACTAGTATAAAGTCCTCTAAGCCCTAGATAGTATAATTAATTTAAAAGTCTATATACTATACTTCTATAATCGGGTATACGAACGGATTTTAGTTCTACTTTTAGAAATCTAGCGAATCTCTAGTTACTCTTTTAGGAGGAGCTCTATATCTTATACTATAGTAAGCTTCTTAAGGATATACCTTAGAATATACCGGTTTAATTATATAGTCTATTTAACGACTTTAGGGATTCGGAAAGTCGATACTATAGTATAGTAATTCTTTTTAGTTTAGTTTACTCGTTTATAATACTTCTTTAATATTTTATATTAGATAGTAGTATTTAATATAATATATAGTATAAAATTACTACCTAGAATACTTATAGATACTACGATTAGCTTAGTATAATAAAAATAATTATCGTAGATAGTAATTAAAAACGGTCTACTCTATATATAGTTATTCTAAGGGTACGTAACTAAGAGCTTAGTAGGTTTTCTAATAATAGTAAAATACTATTTTAGTACTCTAAATAGTTATAGGGGTATAATATAGATATTAAGAAGAAAATTATACGAAATATCGTTATAAAAATTCTATATTTTCTATTAATTCTATAGCTCTAATACACTTAAGTAATCTAGAATAATAAAAATAGAGGATAAAGTACTATAAGTAATTATTAAAGTATATACGTAAGATAAATTAGTTCCTAAGTTTACTAAAGCTAATAATTCTTAGAAACTAGACTTAGTATTATTATAGAGCTAGCGTAGGTTCGTCTTCTTCCTAGTCTAGACGATCTATATAGTTAGAGATATCTCTCTAAAAAAAAATATTTATTCTTAAAAAATATAAGTAATTACTTTATTAGCGCTTATAAGGACCTATACGGCGGCGTTAGAAAGAATTTTAAGACTATTCCGGCTAATTAAAAAAGCTCTAGTAAGTCCTTAAGTATACTAGATAACGCCGTAGTACCGATTATTAGCGAAAAAGAAATTAGTTTTAGTACTCGAATCGATCGGCTATAAGAAGAAAATTCTAGATTAAGTTATATAATAAAGTAGATAAGAATATAAATATTAAGTAAACTAGAATACTAATAGTATATAGAAAGAGAACTAGAACGTCTAAAAGAAGTAAACTAGAGACTCTAGAAGGAGTCTAGAAAGAATCTATTAGTTATAAGATATCTAAAAGCTATCTTTAGTATATAATTTTAAGGATTAAAAGCTACTACGTAAGAGCTATAATAGCTATAAGGGGGACTCTCTATAGAAGTTACTAACTAACTAGTAAGCTTAAATCCCTTAAAGTAGATTAATAAGATAATTAGTTCTATAAATCTTATAGCTAGGCTTAATATAATAGTAGAAGTAGAGGTATAGTTACTAGGGTAGCTAGATATAGAATACTATTATAAAGCGAATACGAGTATTATAAAAGATATTTAACTCTTAATATAAAGGTTAATCTAAGTAGTATAGATATAAAAACTCTATATAAATATATATTTATAGAGATAGTTATACTAGTTATAGACTAAAATATAGAGTTATAATATCTTATATAACTACCCCTAGCTACTATATCTTATTCTCTTTTATATAAGCTACTCTTCTATAGAGCTATTATAATTAACGTAGTCTTTACTTCTACTTTCTTATTATAAGTTATACTAAACCCTTACTATAATAGTATATCTACTTAGCCTCGATATAACGATCTATCTACCTAGATATACCGACGTCTAGTAGAATAGAACGGAGTAGTATAAGTTTAATATTAGCTAGCTTTAGATTATAGTATACCTAGTATCTATTATATATAACTTTAATACCTAGTAGTACGGTATAGAATATTATTCCCTTAGACCCTCTATCGAGCTTACGCGTTAGCTATACTCTTTCTAAAAATAATAATTTTAGGAATATAAGAGGCTTAACCCTTACTCTAAGTCCCTAGTAAGTCGCGGAAGGTCTAGGGTATTATCGGCTATAGGAAATAGTAATATTATCGAAGGTCGTCTTAGAAGAGAACTTCTTACTATTAGTATAGATTACTTCTATAGTATATAACTCGCTTATTATTATCCGACTACTATACTAGACTAGGTACTTTCTAAATTTTCTTAGCTATACTATTATAATTTCGTTCTATTATCTTAATAGCGGCTACGTTATCTAATAAATTTAGGGCGAAGAATACTTTTCTATAAACGCCCGTACCTAGAGTATCTTCTAGTATCTACTTATCTATCGTTCTCTTATTAGAGAGTAGAGTCGGTATCTTATAATTAATATTAGTAGCCCGTAGCCTATTAAGAGTAGTAGTTATATAGTGCTTATATACTTCTATAAAGCTATCTTTAGTACTAAATTCTATCTACTAAAAGCGGTATTTAAGCTTATTAAGCTAGATCTAGATTATTACGCTATACTAGTTTAAGTAATATAACCGCCGTACGGCTATATTACCTTTAACTATTAGCTATACTAACGAAGATCTAGAGTAACCCTAGATATAGAGGCCCTTATTTTTAAGAAAGATATTAAACTATATATAGAGGTTCTAGAGGTTAATATAGTACGTCTTTATAAAAGCCCTAGTATAAAGGAGTAGATCGATAGATATATTTTCTAAGAGGCTCTTTTCTACTAACTATCCCCTCGACTAAGCTTTTAAAGCGGCTTTTTAATATCGGTATCTAGCTCTATAAGAGTTACGCTCGCTTTACTATTAACTACTTAGTATATTCTATCTCGTATTAAAGGTAAACTATCTCGCCGTTATATATCTACTCGGGCTCGATAAGTATATAGCTAAAGGCGGCTTAAGTACCCTTAGCTTAGTTATTCTAGTACTAAGATATAAGGGTATTATAGACGTTATAAAGCCCCTATAAAATACTCTTAACTAATATACTACTAGTTAACGGGCCTAATACGTTCTAGATAGCTACTAGAATATTTATATTACTTAATATACTTCTCTATAATTCTTAAAAATAGTATAAATAGTCCTTACGCGAATAATCTAGGTCTTTAAATATTATTCTTATCGAATTATCTAAGACTATTAAGCCTTTATATATATCCTACTATTAGAGAACTTCTTTATTATTAATAAGATATACGTCTTTAGAAATAGATTCTAGTAAGTATCTATACTTTAGTAATTTAAGAACTCTATATAAGTTCGAATTTATTAAGCTAAAGTAATCTCGGATTTTTAAAAGGTAGCTATAATAAAAAACCCTAATATATATCTTATAATTTAAGCCTTAGCTATATTCTCGAGAATAGTAGGTATTATTATTACTTTCGCGATAAAATAGTTAGGAGGTTATTAGGATATTACTTAAGAAACTATTATAGAAAGTAGAATCCTATATAGTAATATATTCCCCGTCTTTTAGACCTACGTCGTAGAGTATATAATTTCCGCTCCTATTTATATAATAAGTTATATTAATAGAATATAGTAGAAATTTAAGGTATTTATAAGTTTTAATATCGTTTAAGTAGAAGATAAAGCTTACCCTAGATTTAGATTAGAAGACCTAAGAGAAAAGAGGGTAAGACGAGTTTTATAACTAAATAAAAAGACTAGTTCTTTTAGAGTATAAAGGAAGAATCTCTAAAAAAGTAGTCGAAGAGTAAATTTTATAAGAAGGTCGTAGAATAGAAGAGAGTTAAAAGATACGATATAGACGGTAATAACGAAATACTTTACGAGTAAGGTAGAGTAGAGAGTATAGGACTTTAATAATAAGATAAAATAGAATAAGAGAAATTAAGGGGGTAGCGAAGCGATAGTAAAAGTAAAAGGTTAGTTACGAGAGATAGTATACGCTTATACGTAGTATAGAAAGATCGACGATTCTTATAGATAGTTAAAAGTAGTAGAGTTAGCTTACTTAATAACTATACCTAAAAGGGAGCCCTACTAAATCTAAGGGGGATTTCTCGTTAATAACTTTATATATAAAGTACCTACTATTAGTATAATATAGTATAATAGAGTATAATATAATATAATTTATTTATAGGATACGAATATACGAGGGGCTTAGAGAGAATATATTACGCGGGTAAGAAGTTTATAATACTTTAATTTAACGTAATATTTCTATATATCTAGGTAAAGCCCGGCCCTATACTTCCTCTAAATCTCTAAAGCTACTTTATTATTATATATACTTTAGTAAATATTACCTATAATAAAGTATTATAGTTAGATAGTATAGAGGCTAGCGATCTAGTATAGTAGTAAGTCTAACCCGCTAGATACTACCGAGCTCTACCTACTATTACTCGACGGTAGTAATATTTATAGACTATTAATTCTCTATATACTTAAGGGCCTTATAGTATAACTATATAACGAATACCTATAGAGCTATATAAGATATTTAATCTTATTAGTAGTACTAGTACGGGCGGCTTCGTTTAGCTAAGTAAGAAGCTATTAAATATAGCTAATATATACTTTATAGATTAGAAGAAGTAAAGGTATTAAGGACTTAAAAAATAGAAGTAAAGACTACGTTAATTATAAAAGCTCTATATAAGAGTAGCTTATATAGAATAAGGTATTAAGGTAATATACGTTTAGATACCGACTAATAGTATATTTCTAACTATAGAATAGATTTTTTTTTTTTTTTTTTTTTTTTTTAAGATTAATACCTTAGTTAAAAAGTTAAAGGTATAGATAGTAGAATTTAAGCGGGCTAAGAACGGAGCGGGGAGAGAGAGAGCTAAGTAAATAGTACTAAGTTATAGTAGCTAGTTTATTAGAATAGTTAAAGCTATTACTAGCTAATAGAAGTTTTAGATAAGTATTAAGAAACTAAAGTAGGAGAACTATATATAACTTTAACCTATTTCTAATATATTATAGTATAGTACTTATAAAGAAATCGATATATACTAGTTTATAAGCTAGTATTATATCTTATTTTAGAGAATTTTCTCCCTTTATAGCTTATAAGGTATAGAGTACTTTAGAACGTCTCGGTAGCTATAAGTAGTATACTAAATTAAGGTCGTACTTTACCCCTAGGGTTTAGATAATCCTACTACTCTAAGGTTATATTATACTACTAGTTACTTAAATATATAATAAATATAGTAGTATAAGAATAGAAGAACTAATCGGTAAGATTAGGTATAGATAGATATTTAATATATTATATTTACTACTAATTTAGACTTCTATATAGTAGACTATATCTTAGTATAATATATCTCGGAGATATCTAAGAACGACGATCTAAGCGATTATAAAGGGGTACGGAATAAACTAGAATAGTAAAGAGGTATACTAGGGTTATTAATAAGCTAAAATATTCCGACTCTAAGGATTTTATAGTAAAGGCTATCTACTACTTAAATAGCTTAGAAGGAAATAGCGGACTTATTCCCTTATAGAGAAATAATCTATAGTTCTAGTAACCGTAAAATATATATATAGGCTGACTCCGGCGTTAATAAGAAATATTTACTATAGTATATTAAGTAGCGGGTATTATACTAATTAAGTAGCTCGATAGATTATATATATTATCTTACGTTACCTATTAAGCGCCCGGAACTATACTAAAATATAACCTACTTAATCGGTATATATAATTACGTATTAAGATAGTAGAATAAACCTTATACTAGTATATTACTATATAGGCTTATATAATTATATAACTATACTCTAATATAATATCTTTATAATACTATTTAAAGGCCGAGTCTAGTATCTAGGCTATATCTCCTTCTACTTTATCTAAGCTATAGCTAGAAACTATTCCCTTAGTATTAGTACTTTTAAAGGTTAATACCCCCTAGAATTAATAGCTAGCTTATTACTAATATAATACGTAGAATATACGTAGTTACTAAAGAAATCTAGTATATAACGAGAGAGCGTAAGGACTATATAATTACCTTCTTCTAAATTACGTATTAAGACTTATATTAGATAAAGTAGTATTATATATAGATACGATTATAATACTAGTCTTTAGATATTAATAGATTATTATTAGAGTATACCTCTCTTAGTATATTTCGTAATATAGTATTTCCTAAGGAAAGAAAAAAAACTCTAGTATAGCGGAAAATTAGTCTTAAAGTATATATAAGACGGAGTAGCTATTATATTAGGGATTAAATGGATAATAATAGCTAAGAGTCCTCTAGTAGTAGAGGAATAGTAAAAAAGCTATAAAAATCTTTTAATATATCCTAGTAAATATAAATATTAAATATATCTATTCTATCTTACGTAATATATCTACCCTCCTCCGGATAGTACTACTCTTTCGGAGACGCGACCGGATACGATTCTAGTATATAGTTTATAGGAAATCGAGTAGTAAGACCTAGACTCTAAAGTAGCTACTAAAGTTAATTTAACTAATTATAAACTAGAAGATATAGACTTACTATATAGGTTAACTCTCTATTATTAAGAAGTAAGCTTCCTAGGCGGTAGTAGACTACTAATACGGAAGCTATAAGGATACCGATCTAGGGCTTTATCGTAATTTAGACTATTATCTAGTTTATACCTAGCTATAGAAGGCTTTAAATACTAATAATAGAGAATTAGTCTATATAATTTCCTAAAAAATTAGTAATATTAGCTCTATAATTAGTATTAAAATCCCTAGGAATAACTAGGTATAATATAATTCCGGTAAGTAAAGTAACTCCTAATAGAATATATTTAGGCCCGGAAAGAATAATTATCTATTTATATACTATATTCTATTATATAATAGAAAGTATAATAAGATAGATACGAACGGGTATAGAAACCGGTTTAGCGCCGGCTATTACTCGAGAATAGCCTCTTAAACTACTATCGAGGTTCTATTTTTAACTTATTTACCCTAAAAAAAGGCTTTTAGCTAGCTCCGATAGCTATATATTATCTATTTAACCGGCTATAAGATATCTTAGGGCTACGTATTTCTATTTTTATAAGTTTATACCTATACTAAGGCTATATATAGAGAAAGGTAAGTAAGATAATATAGACTATATTTAAAGTATCGATAAATAATCCCTCTACTAAAGTAAATTATTCTATTATAGTAGGAGTAATAGCGATTAAATAGCTAGAGAGATAATCCTAGGTAATTCTATAGTTTAATCTATAAGGCTATACTTATTATTTTAGATTTACTATAGGCCTTTCTAACCCCTAATAGATAAAGAGTTCGCCGCTATTAATATAAAACTCTACTATATATTAAGTACTATTAAGTTATCTCGATAGATACTTTATATTAACTAGGATACTCTTATCTAGCTTAAAACTAATCTTAGAGGTTTTTAGGTAACTAACTATAACCTTATAAATTTATATATCGAGCTTTAAAGATTCTAGAAGAAAACGATTACTAAACTTTAGAAAATAAGAGAAAAGTATAGTAATCTTCTAGTAGACTAGGAATAGAGCTATAAACTTATAATAGAGTATAAGAAAGCTCTTAAAAACTACTCTAAGGCCTATAACGAGTAGACTATATAGCTAAGCTCCTAGAATTAAGAGCTTAAAGTACGAGTTTAGTAGCTAGAATAGAAAAATAAGGATATAAAAAAGAATTACTAAAGTATATTAGTTCTCGTAGCCGACCGTATTAGTACCGCTAAGTAGAAAATAGACGAAATAAGAAGCTAATAAGGTATAAGCTCTAAGTTACTAATATATATAGTATACTCCTCTAGGTTATAGTAATCTCTATACGAAGAAAAATAGATATAGAAAAGAGTAAGAAAATTATAGAGATATATTAAGAAGTAACTATTATATTAATTAGCCGAACTCTAGATTATATAAGAGAGCTCTTCTAAGCTTATACTACATTATAATAGTATATATAGAATCTAGTTATTTATTTTTTAATACCTCTTTTAGTATAATCTACTATCCCGTTAGGGGGGATTTCTTCTAGAGATAGCTAGTTATTACGTAATTATCTTTAAAGGCCTATATATAGATATTAAGCTATAATATCTTAGTAATAAGATAAAATAACTAATTTAGTATAACTTAAAAGCCTAGCTAGTATAACTAGAAATCCTAGCTAGTATAACTAAAAAGTCTAGCTAGTATAACTAGAAAGCCTAACTAGTATAACTAGAAATCCTAGCTAGTATAACTAGAAAGCCTAGCTAGTATAACTTTAGAGTCTAGCTAGTATAACTTTAGAGTCTAGCTAGTATAACTTTAGAGTCTAGGGCTAGTATAAGGTATAGCTACCTAGCTAGTATAACTTTAGAGTCTAGGGCTAGTATAAGATATAACTATCTAGTATAAGCTTAGTAAGTAGTATAAGTATAGAATTAGTATTTAAGACTATACCCGGGTATAACTAAGCTATATATATATAGTATCTTAGTATAAGTTATACGAATTTACGAGCTTCTTAATACCGTAGTTTAAGAGTAAGACTTATTAAGATAATTAATTTTAGCTTAAATCTACTAAATAGTTATAGCTTCCCGTTATATATAATACCTAATAATAAACCTATATATATCTTAGTAGATATACTAGCTATACTCGTATAAGAGACTTATCTCTATATATAGTAATATAGCTAGCTCTAGAAACTATATATTAATTCTATATAGAGAAATAACTCCTTCGGCTCTAGCTATATATCCTTCTACCGGATTAAATAGAAGCTTATATAGGGAATAAAATCCGGGGAAATATATAGAAATATATTTATATCGGACGGTTAGGACTAAAGCTAGAAAATATAGTCTAGCGCTATACCCCTACTAGGGGTAGGAGAGTAGAGATCTAATATTAATACGAGTATCTTATTCTACCTAACTAGATACTATAACCGATAGTATTCTTTATAGTATTTAAGAATCCGCTCTAATTATATAGTAGAGGTAAAGATTCTAAAGGTATATTAGTTATAGAATAATTATATATTAGTAAGATTAGGGTAATATACTACTCTTTAATATCGAACTCTATTAATATAGGTAAAGAAGATAAAGTTATTATACGAGATTAAGATATATAGTAAAGAAATTCTAGAATAATATAAGCTCTTATAAGCTATAGAACGTCTATTTTATACGGTCTTAGTAGTATTTTTAGTTATAAGACCTAATAGACCCCGCTTATAGCGCCTATTTATTAAAATCTAAATCCGCTTTAACTATTACCCGTACTAATTATAGGTTTCTCTAGCTAGAATATTAGATAGAGGCTATACTAAGGCTAAAAATTCGTTACCTCCTCTCCCCTAGTATTATAGGTAACTAAAGTACTCTAGTTAATAATATATAAATATAGGTTAAAAAAGTATAGCTACTATATACTTATTAGTCGCTACGAGAAAACTAGGTTCGGAAATACTAATAGGTCGCTAGGGGTCTATTAATAAGAATGCTAGACTTAATACTAATTTACCCGTATCTTAACGAGAACTCTCGGAAATAACTAAAGGAGCTAGATCGAATACCCTATATCCGACCGATAGTAGGACTTAGATATTATTACTATTCTATCCGGTTTACGTCTTAGTATTACTCTAAAAGCTTAGAATAGTCCCTATAGCTATATTCTTCTTTATCGGTTTAAGCTTAGTAAATTAGATTCCCTTTATATAGTAAATACTACGAAGTCCGCTCGACGATCTCTTTTTTCTATTACGGTTAATAAGGTTATTATATTCTTTAATAACTTAGACTTATTAAATACTATTCGGGTTATCCTCTACTATTTTACGTAGGATCTAAAGCTTATACTCGGTATAGAGAAATATTATAGTCGTCTTTTAGTTATAAGGAGGAAATATACTAGATAAAGTTTAATTAAGATAGTAGGTACTCTATTTATACCAAATTATAGGATTATATATACTTAGTTTTAATTTCCTAGACCTTATAAGATATACCGTCCTCTATATCTAAGAATAGATAGTACTATAGGTACTCTATACTTATCTTAACTTATATAATTAGTAGGTTAAACCTTATCTAATATACCTTCTACCTTAAAATATTAAACTTATAAGGTTTTCCGTTACCTAAGACTATATAACTCCCTTTAGAACTAGCTAATCTTAAAAAGAAAATATTAAGAATATAGTATAAAGCTAATTAGTATTTATTAATAAGTATAACTAAATTATTTATACGTAGGTATATATAGAAAGAAACTATTAGTTATTAACCTATTAAGAGTCGGAGTTAACCTCCCTATATTCCCTCTATTAAACGATTATATTATTAAGACCTTAACTCTAATTAAGTATAATAGTTTCTAATCCGTTATCGACCGAGCTTATAGCCGGTTATCGACTTCTACGGCTAGATTATTATCCTAATTATACCGAGTAGGATTAAGTACTTCTTTAGAGGAGAAATAGTATACTAGCTATACCGCGTATATATAGAAGGAGGGGATATAACTAGTACTAAATAAAGAGCTAGAGGATACTATAAAAGTAATAGATTACGTATCTATTATAGGGAGGGATTCTAATATAAAACTAGTATTATTTAACTAGTATAACCGCGTTAGTTATATCCTTATAGTTCGTTTTATTACTTATTATTAGTAGATAATTCGTAGTAGAATATATAGATAGGTTTAGTATAAAAGCTACCTATAACTATTAACTTCGAGCGCGTATAGCCTCTAGTAACTTAGAATATTTCTTTATAAGTACGGCTTCTATTCGATAGTAACCTTTATAGTACCTATTATATAATATCTAGATATTAGACTATATAGTATATAGGTATTAGCTTTAAAGTTAAAGAAGGAATTACTCCTCTTCTAGTAGATATATAGTTATCGTAATAGGATTAGATATAAATCTATTAAAAATACTATCGACTACTTTTAAACTTACTATTAGTAATATAAAAAATAAGGTTTCTCTATACCTTATCTCGACTAGTCTATAAAACTAATTTATTAAAAAGGTATAGGAGCTTCTATCTAGAGATAAGTAGGGTACTCTAGTTAGGTATATTAGTAGCTCTAAGGTATAATAGTAATATATCCTAGTTTAGCTATTAGCTAATCGATTAAGCTTATTATACTTATATAATAGTATCTACGTAGTATAGCTAAGATAAGGTAAGAATATAAGACTACTTAGCGCGCTAATACTTATAACTCCTACCCTATTAGTCTACTTATCGGTAAGATCCTTTAGTAACCTTAAATTATATACTTAAGTATAAGTATTATTAAAACGGAATAAAAGAACGCTAACTTAGCTATATAGTATACTAATTATAGCTATACTTCCTTATCTATTAAGGGAGTTTCTATTCTCCCGTAGACCCTACTTCGTAACCGAGACTTTTAAGAAGAGTCTCTACGGACTTATAGTAATAGGTAATAGACTAGAACTTTAGTATTATCTTTTTTAATTTCTCCTCTAAAACTTAAATAGAGTATATCTCTAGTTCCTTCGTCTCTCCTTATACTTAATTATACTCTCTTTCCTACCTTACTACCTTTAATTTAAGCTTTAACCTAAGTACCTAGTTTTTATACTCTATAATTACTTTATTATATATCTTTATATTTTATAAGAGGTTATATTATAAATATATAATCGTTTAGTTACGATTATAGAGACGGCGTCGGGCGATATTAGTATAGTAGGACGTAGTATTAAGTTAATTATTAAGTTTATTATTACTAACCTAGATAAGATTAAGTATATCTAAGATATATATAAAGCGAATATATATATCTAAGACGTATTCTACTACTCTAAGTCGGTCTCTTAAAAGGCTATATTTAAGTAGAATATTAAGGTTAATAGTTAATTAACTCTTATAGATAGGGTAGGCTACTCTTATAAATAGGCCGATAGAATTATATACTATTCTTAATACGTTACTAACGGCCTATAGCCTCTAGATTATTAAGAGATAGTTAAACTTCTTACTATAGTACTATACTTAATTTAGGACTATACTTACGTAGCTTTTAATATCTTAGTTATTAACTAGAGAAGAGGAAGATAGTATATAAACTTTCTTTACTATCTACTAGCTATTCGTGTATATAAGCTACCCTATATAAGGTATCTCTATTTAAAAAAAAAAAAAAAAAAAAAAAAAAAAAAAAAAAAAAAAAGGGTTTAAAAGTTAAATTATTTTTTAAAAAAACAAAGTTTTAAAAAAAATTTAAAAAAAAAAAA